>PTEX01000100.1:1198610-1224562 GCA_003342815.1 Eudromia elegans
TTTCCACCTTACGGGATCTCCAGATGCATCTTGAGCTCCATCCCACATACACGGCAGTTCATGGCCAACTCCTTTGAACTACAGTGTGCCAAACATTTTCTATATCAGCATCCTTAAGGGCCTATTAAAAGTGTCTGGGACACCTTTATCAAGGAGGCTTCAGTTCCACAGGCAGAGATGTAGGTGCTCTTTTACTTGGGTTGACTATTGCCAGTAGGGAGAAGTAGCAGCCAAGCAGCTGAGTTTAATTTGTGTTTTATCTCATGTTTTACTAAGACAAGGGAAAAGGAGAGATCTCAAATGTATTAACACTGCATACAGTAAAATTCTAGTGTTTCAATTCTTTTAACTTTTTTGATGAAGGAAAGAAGATAGTCAAATAATTTGGTTCTGATTGGAAAGTTCAAGGGAGAAGGGGAAGAAATCAGAGATTATTTGAATAATTCAAAACTGGTGGTGTAAGCTATGAACTGCTGATCAGTGTTTTACTTTGCAGACATATATTTCCATTAATACTCCTTTTGAAAAACGGAAATCCTTCCTGTGCTGTTGTATGCTTAATTGAGCACTTAAGGCAAAAAAATAAAAAGGAAGAAAAAAAACCCCCAAAAAACTCCCAAAAAAGTCATGCAGACCTCTCATGCATACAAAGATGTTTAATTAATTAATTAATTTATTTTTAAGAAAAACATGTCCCCTACTATATGTGCTAAACACATTCTCTGAAACTTCACACTTCTCCATCAAGTGAATAGAAGAGAATCGGTCTGCATTATAAAGTCAGATAACTGTGGGGGAAAATGGAGTTACAATGGGTTACAATGGGTTTTAGAAAGCTAGTATTGTGCTTTAATACACWTTCTTCAGGAAATATTTTTATATATGTATTATTAATACCATCTAATATTCCCTAATGAGGGAAACCAAATGCACAAATAAATTGAAGAGTGATTCTTTAAGAAATCTTCTGTTATTTGCTGCTGCTATGTAACAGAAAGCAGAGAGTATATTAACAGAGAGGCTCAACAAGATTTCTTTATCCTCTCTAAAATTGATGTCAAAGGCCCCTCAAAATTAAGGAGAAAATTACTGCACCATTTTTGCAGATGAGTGAAATAACTTCGTGAGAGCACTGTTACCCGACTCGTAGATCAACATATGGCAAGATTATTTCAGTGGAAATATGTCTACTGGCTATTTATTTTTTGTGTTTTGCTTAACATCAATTGGCATCTGAGATCAGGAAGGCTTAAACCAATTATGAGTAGGTGGCGCAGCAAAAACTATGATTGATGCGTTTAGAGAACAAGGTCGATTTTTCTGGTAATGTTATTTTATTAAGGAGCGGAGCATGGGAARGAAAGGGGGAAGCAAACACAGGATTTTGTAGCATTAAATTAACAAGGAACTCTGTCCACATACAGATGTTCTTTCCCTCTTGCAAAACACACTGATTGAGCTATGCGGGCCTTGGAGAAGAGACGAAACTGCAGTTGTTGCTAAGCCTATTTCCCTCTTGCTTTGGCTTATTGGATTATTTTATACAGTGGAATGATAGGAATTTAAAAAAGAAAAAGTGCCGTTGAGTCATCTAGTCCATCTTGCAGCTAATGCAGGATTGTTCTCTGTGGATCTTCGTCCAGTTGGCTTTAGATGTGATTGGACTTCATCCAATTTCCTTTGGAAGATTACTCTACAATAGAATACATTTCATTATTAGGATTTTTTCCTGTCAGCCTAAATTTTACTTTGCTCAGTATAATCACATTACTCTTAGCTATATTTTTCTGAAAATCCCTATTAAAAAAAAATCCTTAGTGTGTACATCCTTCCAGAGCTTGTAGATAATTATCATATTTCTCTTCAATTGTGGCTTTAGCGAGCCCTACATGTTTAGCTATTTTAATATTTTCTCATAAATCAGTGTTCCGAGATTAATGGTGACGTTTATTACTGCTATCATAGAGCTGAATCTCAAATGTTTCTATTTAAAATTCAACAAGGAAACGTTGGACTAARTAAAAACTTAGAGATTAGATCATGGTGTCATTGAAAACCGATCCTTTTAACCCGTTTATGACTTGAGATTTGCACTCTGCCTGAGTGCCAACTGTCCAGAAGCAGACTTTAGACATAAGATATAGCTCAACTACCTTTAGTTATCTGCAGTGTAAGTACCTACAGCTGAGCTGCTCTCCCTAGGTTCCTTTTGTGATCGCTGGACCCTACATTTGGGTGTCATTGATTTAAGCCGTTTTAGATACCCACATTAGAATGAGATGAATCCAGCCCTGGAGGTATTGATTTCTCTCTCCATCAAGGGTGGCTCAAGGTGGTGTGCTCAGATACTGAGTTAAGCAGTTGATAGATAAATTCTCCGCTAGGTGCAGAAGTCTTGGGGCTCAGCAGAGCCAGCATTGGAGGACCGCCTAGTTTACCTCCACCAGTACCTCTATCCTTGTACCACAGACTTCTTTGAACAGTTAGAGGTAATGTCTATGCATGTTCAGAGGAATCATGGTTTAAATAGTGAGTAAATAATGTTATGACAGAGCTTGGTAAATTCAGGAAGGATTTTGTGAGTTTGCATAGGAGCGTTTATAAAACAGTAAACTTGCGGTGTGAGCATCCAGCCATAGTATGTCTCAAAGGAGTCGAAAAAATATTGGCCACTGCACAGGTGTTTGCACTGCCACCCATTTTATGCTTAAGCCAACACCTTGTGCACTCTATTGTCTCTTAATGGATGTCAGAAGGATGTAGACTGAAACCTGAGGCTAGAAATTCCCTCTGTTGCCAGATCCTTGGAGTTGGGGGTCATCTCTCCAGTTGCCTTCCCAAAGCACATTTGAGCAGTTGGTCTTGGCTTTTATTTTGCCAGTGTTAGAAAGGGACTGTATGTTGTGCCTGTGTCTCCGTAGAGCGTGAACTGCACAGCCCTCCTGAACATGGCACAGTCTCGCGGGATCCCATTCCGTTGCTCTGAACAGCATGCTCATCCGAGACTACCCAAACGTTTCCCAGTGGAAGCCTGTGTGCAGCAGGGTTCTCTTAATTCGCAGTAACTGGAACAAAATGCAGCTATTCTCATTATTCATATAGACGTGCAACCCTAGGAGACTACTRACCTTCCATAGCATACAATGCTTCATCTTGATGCTAGCAGACAGAATACAGGATTGTCTTCYGAGACGTTTAACTTTGAAGCATCAACCATGCTGGAGATGAGATGAACTTAGAGGAGAGTGGGGCATGGAGAAATATTTTTAATTAGATTTGCTTAAAATTGTTCTGCCTGTCTAATGTTGKTTTATTATCACTGCAGTGAGCTAATTCTTCCACTGTTCTATCTGCTAATAACCCTTACCTTKATGAGCTATTCCTCATTGCTTCTTACTTTTCAGGGAATGACAACTTGATACCTATCCTCTGCTTTCAGCAGGAGGCACAACAGCCTGCTTAGAAAGCTTCCTAGACATCATCTTTCTAGCTTTTTTATCCTGCTCCCTTTCACAGCTCCATTTGACTTAATTGCAACATGTTGGCCTTTCTTTTCTATAATGATAGTATGAGAAAACACCAGTGAGTTGCAGCTGCTGCACAKTTATCATGAGTATCAATTGCAAGGAGAGTATGATGTCCCTCTTGCTTCTTCTATGGAATATTTGGCCCACTGAGGACGCTGAACTGGTGGCCACTTTGGAGTGGTTCCTCCTTTTATGCAGATATGAGGTATCATATTATTCAGATACTGTTGTGCTTGGTGTTGTTTAAGGACCTGAATGTCATAGGCATGCTGAATTTACTTCTTTCATCCAATATGAAAGATATCACAGAATCACAGAATAGTTAAGGTTGGAAGGGATGTCTAGAGATCATCTAGTCCAACCCCCMTGCTCCAGCAGGGACACCCAGAGCATGKGGCACAGRGTGGCATCCAGGCAGGATTGGAAGATCTCCAGAGAAGGAGACTCCACARCCTCTCTGGGCAGCCTGTKCCAGGGCTCYGTCACCCTCACAGCAAAGMAGCTCTTCCTCACATGGAGATGGAGCTTCCTGTGTTTCAACTTATGCYTGTTACCCCTTGTCCTATCAGTGGTCACTWCTGAAAAGAGTTTGGCCCCCTCCTCCCTACATTTTCCCCTCTGGTATTTGTAAATATTAATCAGATTTCCTCTTAATCTTCTTCTCTCCAGGCTAAACAGGCCCAGCCTGTTTAACTTCTCCTCATACAGTAGGTGCTCCAGTCCCTTAATCATCTTGGTTGCTCGTCTCTGAACCCTCTCTAGAAGCTCCACGTCCCTCCTGTAGTGGGGAGCCCAGAACTGCACCCAATACTCCAGGTGCAGCCTCACCAGGGCTGAGGAGAGGGGCAGGATTTCCTCCCTCGACCTGCTGGCAACGCTCCTCCTGATGCAGGCCGGGATCCCCTTGGCCTTCTTGGCCAAGATGGCACATTGCTGCCTCATGGGTAATTTGCTGTCAACCAGGACTCCCAAGTCCCTCTCCACAGGTCTGCTTTCCAGCAGGTCAGCCCSTAATCAGCTCTCAGTTGTCACAGTATTAAAAGAGGGGAAGGGTTAGAGATTTACTGAGTCTACTGCATTCAGTTGCTTACCCAGTATWTCAATGGGGTGAGAAATGTAGCATAGCACTCCTCCCTTTCTTTCCAAAGGAAAGCAAACATGTATTTCCTTACTGAGTTTATAGTCCGATCTTTAGGTTGCAAAGATGACAGTGCTTATTCTGCATATCTCAGGCCCTCGTTATGGWTATAACAGGGAAGGCTAGACACAGTAATGAAGCTGCAGGCAGTGGTTCTGCTGTGTGGCTGTTCTGCCTGTGGGTGTGTATGCTGTGCGTGTGTGCATGTGTGCGGGTGAGGATTGTTTCYCCTTGGAGGCGTTTGCCACCATAACATTGCACAGTGCTTTGTACTTCCACAAAAGCATTTTACATCGTGCCTCTTYGCACCTTGTCACTGCCTTTGCTTTGAGACACACACTTGGGAGAGCAGGGAGTGCTTTCTCTCACTTTCCCACACATCGCTTGGAGAACCCAGACAGGGAAACGAGACCTTTCCAGCAATTAGAAAATATCTTTCTTTGAGCGGAGAAAGGTCTGCATTTTTATAAACCTCCTCATTTTTCTTTTTCAACAGGRAACATGGGTTTGTACCAACTTGCCAAGGAGATAATCAAATAGAGGGTTTCGCKTTCTAATCTGTCTCACTGTCAGTTCAGGACAGTCACTGGTCCATTTGCTGTTATTGATTAAGCTGCTGTCCAGTGTAGTTAGTTGGTCTGTAGTAGCAACGGTGAACACTTTCCCTGCAAGGGGTAGCATCAGTCTGCTCATGGGTAAAGGCTGTGGGATGGAGCAGACATCAGTTGGCTCTACCCCCTACATTTTTCGTTAAAGCATGCACCTAGAGCTGATGGGGAGGGACAAACACATGCAGAAAAACACTTAATGTTAAAAAAAAAAAAGGTTTTATTGCATTAGTATGTACATGCCCCATTAAACACTCTAAATGTAATTTTACCCATGATGATGTGCAGGCTAATATATTTTATTGAAGCTGTTTTGTTAGACTGAAGCTAAATCCGTGTGGAAGGCCCCTTTAAGCTAAATCCATGTGGAAGGCCCCTTTTTTTGTGTGCAATTTATTCAGTGTTGCATCTTAGGTGAGCTCTGAGAAGACTGACTCCTGTGAAGATTGACTCCTGTGAAGATTGACTCCTTTTCTTCCTTCTTTCAGGGAAAAAATAGATTTTTTAATTTTACTTGAAATAATTAGTAGAATTTCAATATAGGTTCAAGAGATAAGAGAGGAGGTGTGAGATGGGACTTGCTTAATTTGCCTTTATTAGCTACAGCAACCGTGAACCTGTTGGTCTTAATGTTCAGTTAAAAGGGGACACATTTTGTACTTGCAGATATATGTTAAAAATAGCATTTTTAAAATAGAGACACTAATGATGGAACCTGAAAGGGTAATTTTGAAAAATGAGGTCTAATAAAGAAATGCTTTGCATATTCATTTATTCCTAGATTTCAGTCTTTGCCTGAATACAAAGGGAAGTAAGAGAACCCACCATCTTGCAAACTTGGAGACAAAAAGAAAAAAGATGCAAAAATAAGAACAACTGAACATATTAAATATTGGTACCTGGCATCAGGTTGTTAAAAATAACACCCTTTTTCACTGATACAAACTAAATTCTAGAAATAAAATTGCCATCGCCCTAATATGTATTTCCACTGGGTCTGGCACATTCTGAGTATTCAGCATAACAGATTAGGAGGCTTTTTATAATGTAATGGCTTTAAAATGAGGAGGTCACAATAGATTTCTGTCATGGTATCTCAGTACTTTGCTTAATTCTTAATGCAGAAACCGTTATTCTGTGATTCAGAAATTTYAAAATCCTGCACTGAATCCTGTCCAATTTAGTTATTTTGCCTTAGACAGTGACTAACACATAGCTCTGATAGTAACAGTAGTTACTTAATGTGAAACTTGGATGATGTAAGATAAGAGGTGAAATTATTTGTTTTGGGATGGAGGAAATGTACCTTGTAAGACTATCAGTTAGCAGTCCCACCATACTCACATTGTGGACTAATCTTCTAGCATAAACTAACAAAAATGAACCCAGTAAAACATCACTTGAGAGCATTTGTTTATTTTCCTTTTTCAGTCCCAGCACTAGAGTTCCTTTCATTTCCTATGAAAACCCAAATTCTGTAGAACATGATGAACAATTTCCAGCTGGACATTTTCAGGCCTAACAAATAGCGTGGAAAAGAACTGGCAAACTGTAGCCTGGACCTTGTCCATCATGGACTCCAGAGAAATAGACTGAAAGGAAGATGAAGACACCAGATAATTTGTGTTCTGTGTCTGTAGTCTCTGGGTGAGTGAGAGTTCAGAAAGTGTAAGAAGGTGGAGAAAAATTGTAAAACAAACAAACAAACAAAAAAAGAAACCAATAAACTGCTTTTTCTCTTCTTTTTTGGCTCCCTGTTCACCTTCAAGTATACATGAGTATGCTAGCAATCTGGGATAAAATAATAAACTGGTATTCGTAGTTTATTTTTTTTAGGAGGTGCCTGTATTTCAAGCACTGAAACAAAATATAGATAGATAGATGGAAGGAAGGAAGGAAGGAAGGAAGGAAGGAAGGAAGGAAGGAAGGAAGGAAGGAAGGAAGGAAGGAAGGAAGGAAGGAAGGAAGGAAGGAAGGAAGGAGGAAGGAAAAGGAATGCATGAACAGTGGTCTAATCCATCTCTGCTCTAATGTTTGACCAGATACACCCAAACTCCTTCTGACAGAGAGAAAAAAAGTCTTTAACTGAGATAAAAGAGGACATTGTAGTGCTGATTCTCTTCTACGCTTAGCCAGGCCCAAATACTAAAGGCAAGATCCAGAAATTGCACCTGCTAGTTTCTGGTGAAACTAGTGCCATGTGTTTTCTTCAAAGTAAAAAATTTAAATAAGTTCTGCTTATTTTTCCTTAAAGTCATAAAGAGATGACAGTTGGTTGCTTGTTGTGTTTAATCTTTTCCAAAACAATGATTTTTTTTTAATAACATGGTAGAAAAACTTTCAATTTTCAAGAACAAACAGAACTCTAGAAAACGTGAAGGTTTTTATCAGTGGAAGTCATTTTTAACTCATGATCTTGATGAAAGAAAATGATGCAATCTCTGGATCAATAATGTTGAAAACAGTAACAGTCCTGGATATATGTTGTTTTCTGATGGGCTTTCATGTCTGAGCAATTCTGCATGCTATAAGTGYTAGCCCAACTTACACTCTGGCTTCAGCCTCAAATCAAGCAAGTGAAACAAACAAGCAAAAAGATTGTTTAAATGCAGCAAGGCTTGGAAATAACATTTTTTTTTATAAATGCCAACGTGTCAAAATATTGAAGGAAAATATTGAAGTGTAGCAGTGTGTTTCCAGTTTGTCTGTTGCTGAATGCTTTTTTCTATTGAATAATCGTTTCTTCTAGGGTCTAAAGCAGAGGTTCATTGTATGCAATGTATTGCTGTCATGCCACAAGGCATTTAAAAAAAAAAAAGAGATTGAAATTATCTTGAGGAAACCCAATCGCTTTATTTCAGGGACAAATTAGATTGATGTATCTTACCCTTCTCCATAGATTTCTTCTTAAGCATATTACTTGTTGAAGTGGTATCAGACATTTTATGTATTATAGCAATTTGCATACGTTCATTAAGCTGTGCTTGGTAAGGCTTACTGACACGGGCATTTGATGAATCTTTTTTGTGGACTGCATTGAGCCTTTGCACTGAGCAATCTGTTACATCGCGCCTTTGTCCTTGAGCTTGTCCGTGCCGGGAAGCGGAGCCAATGTGAACAACTGTGGGGAGGTCTGGGGGGCTCTTTTGGTCTTGGCTGAACGTGGGATAACTGTGGAGGGCATGATGTGTTTGCAAAAGGGACAGACAGTGTTGTTAAAGACAGGAGTGCTCCAATTAAATATTCGTCCTTGTGCTCTTTTAGTACGAGATTAAAAGTTCCATGAATTTTTTGGCATATTCCTATGCGTGGCCAATTCTAAACCAGGAGCTGCTAATGTTAGGCACAGCAAATATATGTGTATAATTACATAAAGTTGTCTTTATCTTTTATTGCAAACTCTGTGTCATGCAGCTCTCTGAGCCATGCAATAATTCATACTGTTTCTATATAAATATCTCATAAGCGATCCTCAGGTTAATAATCCCTTCAGAAGTTGTCTTTGAGCAATATTGTTTCTGATCTTATCACGTCAGTAGAATTTTAAACTCGGTTCATGCTTTGAAAGTTACCTTTTGCAACACAAGTTTTGCTGGATTTGACGATTTTAAAATAAAGATTAGTCCCTGGAATCTGCCACTTATCTTACAAGGAGCAACATAAATGCTTACGGCRGGGGGAGTCACAAAGATCTAGGTGGTTAAAATGGTTCAGCTAACAAGTGGTAACRTTTGGTAAGTTGTCATTATGTGAGTGCTTGTGGCTGGCTCTAGAGATCTCTTAGGGAAGGGTATAATCATGCAGTCATAAAAAAGGAGTAAGAGATGAGAGGGATGAGTAAGTTGAGCAAGTGCAGAGGATGTGTRTAGAAAAAGACATGGTGCAAGAATAACTGATGGCAAAGGAAAAACAGAAAAATGGGAGAGAGTATTGCRGAAAATAAAGGGTAAGCTTTGGCCACCCTCTGATCTTGCAGTTTTCTTATCAGCCTTRCTTAGTAAATAGCTCCCACTGCTTTTAGTGGTGATATATGGCTGATGTTCACATTAACTGTGTTTTCTTTGTGATTCTGTATTCCTTCTTGTAGAAATCTCTGCTGGGGAATAGGGGATGCAAAGGGCAGAGATACAGCAGTGTTGTTCATGCCTCTCTGGTGAAATCTGGATTTCTGAGCCTGGCTTGTCTGCAGCCGCATCAATAGCAGGAAGGGATATACAGCAGATAGACTGAATAGTCCTGAAAATTGTCATGTTTATATGGATTGCCTCGAACTGTGTAGAGAAGACCAATCAGGGATTTCTGTAGTTGTTGTACTTGCACACAGAAGTAGTCAGCAGCTACAAATCAACAAAGTGTTGCTTTTGTAAAGAGAATTGACAAAATCTCTCATGCATTTGCCACACCGAAATTTCTGCTGCTTCTCAGAGAGAATGTTATCCTTCTGACTGGTTATTTTACAGGAAGAAGAAAGAAAAAGGCAGTGAAATAATTGCCCATGCTGATATTTACATTTGGTCTCTCTGCTTCAAAACTACAGCTCAGTGTAGTAAGCAGTGGGAGCCTGGGACCCCTTTGGGGGCCCCAGCCTGGGGAGAAGGCTGCTCTTCAGCTGGGTGCAGCACATAGGTGCTGCCAGGCAGGTGACTGTGGATTCACGGTGCGTGTGGGCTGCTCTGCCTCTGACTCATCTCACTCTGCTGGGATGATTCACCAGAATTCGCCTGCACCAGAAATGATGCTGCRGGTACCAGTGATGCAGCTGTGGGCAAAAGCTCTGGGAAAAGTGTAGGGAAGGGAAAGAGGCAGAGCAATTTATGATGTGGGCCTTTTATTTTTAAGAGCTGTAGCTAGTTTCTTGCTGCAGGTTTCAGAGATACTTATGACTTAGAAATACTGGCTATAGCAGCTATGTGTGACGGTCAGAAATTGAGATGGTCTTCTCAGAAGTCATTGGACAGGTCATKGACTGGGCAAGTGACTGTTAAGACATATGAACTATTTTTTTTTTATGTCTTCTGATGGTGTGGGCTTTTTCTTGTTTTGTTTTAACTTTCTTAAGCACATTAAACTTGTCAAGTGTRTTATTTCCTACGTCATTATGATAAGGCTTTTTTTTTAATATGGTTTCTCTATTTATGCCACTGTTTTGTTGCAAATTGGAGGCAGAATATTGCTTAGATATACATTTTTTTTTGCCGTTTCCTAATACATTTTTATTTTGTGCTATGCCACTGGCAGTATTGCATATTGAATATGTTGGTTTTGTTCTTTCATTAGAGATGGTTGAAGCAAAATTGCTATTCAGAGTTATTATATGTTTTCTGAAGCAGCTTTGTACTAATTTTGAACTCCTATGTGGAAGCTGCATAAGAAGCTATACAATATTATATATATCTTAGATATAATATCCTGTAAATTATCATAGTAGTTCATCACTTTTATCACCCACAACATGTCTCTTGTGATGTACAGTTGTGGAAGGACTAGCTTGTAAACTCATTTCTAAATAGCAATTTTACCCTGTGATCTTCTTTTTTCCTTTTATGTGCTCAAGCTATTTACTTTTAGTGACTTTTTAAAATATATATTATCTCTGTTGCAGATTTGGACTCTGAACCTGAAGCAATTCTTGCTTATATGCTTCTCAAAACTTGGAAACTATCAGCAATAAATAGGTATGTGCATTGGATAAATTCGTATTTTSTGTTAGATGATTTGGAGTGTGTGTWAGTTTTGTTGACAGTTTAATGTTGAACTTCTTAAAGCTTTTGATAAATCTCAGCTGCCATGAATGGGACAGTATGATAGATATTTGTGGGCTGAATTTTCAATAGCACATGTGGTATTTGTATGGCAGAAATTGGRTAGTGTATGATGCTCACCATTACTCAGAGAGAAATGTGTAGTGAAACCTACAAATTTGACCTCACACTGAATAAAAAGGTGAGTTTCCATGAGCAGATAAGTACTTTTGAAAGCAAAGTCTGTGAACTGGATAAAGAAATAGCTCTATTATCGATGATTCTGTATTTAAGACTGTGCTTTAATCTACATTTCCCCAGKGTTTCATTTAATATTTTATGCAACTGCTAAAGGTAACGAAAGTATAAATGTGAGTAAATACTGGAAGAAAAGGGCCACAAAGAGAGAAAACTTGGGCACGCCAAAGTTCCTGGGAATCTTCTCAAGGATTTCAGTGAAATTCGTATCCCACTTGGAACTTTACCGAAAACATGCAGCCAGTTTCAGAAATACATTGTTGTGTACAGTGAGGCAATTTTTAGATGATATGGTTTTTAAAAATCAGGTCACACCTAAGGGAGTGCTTGACATGCTGCTGAGCTACTAGCAATGGGGAAAGGGAAGCAAGAAAAGATTTAGAAGGTTTTATTCTTTCTGGACAATTTACAGAGCTAGACAATCTTTGCRTTTTCACTCCAAAGAAGAGTAGATTAATCAAATGGATGAGTGTGATGATTGAGCTTAATTTGACCTGTGTGAGAAATTCGGAAAAGATTTATAGTGGTGAAGCCTGAAATGTTCTCATACAATAAAATCTGGGGCAAGTTCTTAACACAGGGGACACCTGCAGAAAGAAAAGCTTGGGGAGTAAGTTGAGAATTAGAGTGCAAGGTGTTGCTATAGTGTRTTTCATCTGTAGGTCCCAAGATGTCTAACACAGACTGGAGAAGGGCCATGGCATTCACTGTATGTATGGAGTCTGGTACTTGCCTGGATTCATGTATCCATGGATTCATGTCACTTCATGTATTARCATATGTTCAGGCCTGTGTCCACGGGAGGATCCTGTGTCTAACAGTGCTTTCAGGCCCTTTGCAGGAGATCTCAGAAACGTTTCTCATTGTGTGTACTTCATATGTATCAAATCTGGTGATGTGCCTTCTCTCGTTTTCATATGTCCCATCTTTGTGAGGTTTCTTGTATCTCATTTGTTCTGCTTTATTTTCTCTTCTGCTCCTTTATTTTGCTTTCCCCTGTCTTTTGTTTTCTCCCCCTCTTTTCAGTTCATTTTGAGTCTCTGGAGGTTGGCAGCTGAGGGGCCTTACATGAGGAGGAGCTTCAGGAAAAAGAAATAAAAGGCAGAAGGAGCTTTCCCTTTTACCACCTCTCCGGGGAGCCTGCTGTAAAAGGAAACTTGCTGTCATTCCTGTAAATTTTCTTTTGTGGCCGGCTCTGCTGGGCGTCCCCTTTGTGCCCTGCGAACATCTGTGCTGCAGCTCATGGCCGAGCCCGAGCGGAGAGCAAACGTGCGAGTCTGCTGCTGATTCCGCGCGGGAAGCTGCTGCTATTAGCAGGGCAGGCGGCCTTGGCTCACCTSGGGCTGCGAATCCTGGTCGGGGAGAGAGCGCCCGTCTGGCCTCTCCCCTGCCTCCACCTCCCATGCAGAGCACATTTCCCGGCTCTCCTTAGGACACTTCCCAGGGAGTGCTGTCCCTTTCTCCGTGACATTTTCCCAGGATGTCATGCGCTAGGAGGGGAGCCGTGAGCGCCGTTTGACTTCCATGGCATGGTTTATTTTCCATTGCTCCTGGGAACTTCTGCCTCTGTGCAAAGAGTCATGCAGGCACCGCCCAAGGACACCACCCTTCTGCTTAAGGAAGAAATCTGTAAGCTGTGGAGCATTTGGGTTGCACAGGGTGGGGGAGAAGTAGCTTTTTTCTTTGGAAAGCTCAGAGACCCTGGAAAAAGCTCAGAGACCCTGGAAAAGACAACAACAGGCGCGTGCAAACAGCTCATTGAGCAATTGTGTGTGAACCTCAGCTCAAACAGACGCCCTGGCAGGCTTGCCTGAAGCAACCCTTTGCTTTGAGGGGAGAATAAAAGAGGGCATCAGTGCTGCCCTGTTTGCGAAAGCGCTGTCCTGCTTGAGCTTKTTCAGCAGCATTTGCAAAGCACGGGTGAGGAGCTGCAATCCCCGTGGCATTTGAGAGCCTTGAGTCTGTTGCRTCACTCCAGCTCCTGCTGGCAGGGTCCTTGTGACGAGCCCAGAAGGGGTGGAAGTGCCTGTGGAAGATCAGGTGTGAYGGCAGGGAATGACGGGAACTCGGTGGCGGGAGGAAGCTGAGGGACATGAGCTAGGTCTGAACTGGCAGCCCTCATGTGGGGAAAGAGCACTGCTGGGGTAGCAAGAGGATGCACCAAGTGAGCAACTCCCCTCAGATGTCTGGGTTGGGAGGACCCAGAAATAGCAAATCTCCCCAGCTGACGTTAGCTGAAGTGGCTACTGGACAACTTTATTCTCCTTCCCTTTTAATAAATGAGCTCTGTTTGGCTGAAAGTTAAGTGAGCTCTGGAGCTCTCCATGCCAAGTTAGAAGCTGGCCCCTTTCTCTCCAAAACTCTCCGTCAAGGGCATCCCCTTGCAATGCATTGCAAGCATCTCTGCGCACGTGAATCCTGTAGCACAGGCAGCTCTATGTCTTGCTTGTTCCTGTATGCACTTGTTRCTGAGGGAAGGATTGGTCTGGCTGATTGCACAACGGGGAGTGCTAATCAGCTAAAAACTCCGAGCGAAAAATCTGGCCCTCTTTAAGCGTTGTCGGACAAGTGTCTGTCTTCCATCTGCAGCAGCCTTTGCGAAACAACAGAAGAGCTGCAAAGTTTGTGTTCTGAAACCTCAGAGAAATAACTGGCACACACCAATTTATTTCCTAACAGCATGGAAATCTGAAACGTTGAACATAGAAACTAACCTCAAGCTGTGTCCAACARGCAGAAGTTTATTTGTAAGGCCGGCGTCTTGGCCATGAGCATGGCAACGCTAAAGCCTTGGCATATCTTGGCATATCTCAGCCATATCTTTACATGCAAGTGCAGAAGTCCCCAGGACCGAGTGACCTCGTGTGGCGCTGAGGTTGTCCCCACAGGGCAGCCAGCCCCCTGGCCGAGCCTGCTGTGGCTGCGAGTTGCTCATAAGGCTCCTCTGGAGGTGCTGGACGGCCGTTTTCCTCCCGTCTGTCTTTCTGGACAGAGGGTGGGAAGCTCTACCGGGCAGTGCTGAGGGGCAACGAGTGTTTCCTTAAACAGCGCTGTGCTGGAGTGTCTGAGCGAGGTAGCGGGTCCGGCCGAGAGGGGGGCATCACGCTGCAGCAGCTGTAGTGATGTGCAGGCTCCTCAGGGCCGTGTCCTGCAGGGAGGAGAGGAGAGCCCCAGCCAGGAGATCTTTTGAGCCCCAGCACACAGATGTTTTGTCCGTTCTTGTTCTTGTTTCAAGCTGCATCCCAAAAGGATCTCAGTGAGCCTTGGATCAGACTCCCCRAGCAGCTGGGAAACAAAGCAAGGCTGTGCATTAGCCAATACCTCTGGACAGCAGCTGTTTGTTTTGGTTAGAGAAGGTGTCAGCTTTTAGCGCTTCCCAGCTTCTTTTTCATTTGCCCTGTGCTTCCTCGTGCTGTCTGGAACGATGTGCGTCTCTGCAGCGGGGCTGTTCTGTTTATCAAAATACACCAAGAGGGTTGCACATTAAAACATTTGCTTTTTTCCGAGCAGGCTCCGTGCTTCCCCCGTTCATCTCCCTGTGCGGTGCTAGGAAGTGCATGCTTGCGGTCGGTGGCTACAAGCACGGCGCCGTGGTGCGGGGAATCTCCCCCTGGCCATTCCCAGGGAATGCTGTGCGTGAGCCGCCCTGCTACGCACGCCCCGCGGCCCCAGGTAACACGCGGCGCTGCAGGTCGAGGGTGTCGATAAGCTGCCACGCGAGACCTTGAGCACCAATAGGAGCCTAGAAATGGTCTTGTTTAATACTGGTTGCTTGCAAGCAAGTGAAGGCAACCTTTCTGCTTATACTGCTTAATGTCCTTAGGGTACTTCCTAAAGGGACAGTGCCCCGGGAATGAGGGTGAATGTTTTTCACCCTACAGAACCCAGCTAGCTGGTTGTCACCCTTGGCACATCCCAGAGCATCATGCATGTCACTACTCATGGWGCATGCCTGTTATAAAGACAGTAAATATTCAGTTAAAGTTGGTTCTTTTATTTACGAATTAATTTTCCAAACAGTGGAGAAGTGGATATGATCTGCTATTGATTCTGTTATGCCTGTTTACTTTGCTTGCTTAGGAAAACTGCTGTGGGATTGGACAGACAAGCACACACTCAGACGTTGCAGTCTCTGTAGAGATGACAATTGTGCTTTCTGCTTCTTGCCCCAGCGTAAGTGAGCAATGTGCATTATTACTCATTGCACAGTGACTGGGGCTGTAATCTTTCACACACACGAGTGCGTGGTAGTCAAATGTAGCAACACAGGCACCAAGTAACAATATTTTGTAAAGACAAGGTGCTGAACGCAGAGCATCATAAATTGATCCCAGGAGGACAGACCTAGAATTTAAACTGTARTGCTTTGAATATATGCATGTTATAATTGTATTAAACACTTTGCAGCAATTTGTGTTGTATTACAGCTGACAAAGTATTTTACCTCCTAGTAACTAAKTAAATAGCACTGATATTTATTTCCATATTTATAATTACATTAATTGCTTTGCCTATTAATAACAAAYGGTTAAGTGCCAGAGCCCAAGCTGTATCTGCCAGTACTCCACATGCAATTTGTTTTCATATTCAAAATATTAAATTAAGCAGTAACTACCCTTTTTGCAAATGTGCATATTGATAACTTAAACTTCATACAGAAAAGCTACCTGCTTTATCAAAATATTGTCGTATTCATTATCAAATCTAATGCACATGCGATTTCTTGCTGAAATAAAGAGAAACTCTGCTAATAGATCAGAAGACATGTGATGAAAAATAAATTAATAATCGTCTCACTTTGGCTGGACTTATGACATTTCCCAACAATGCTGAGCTTTGATACAGCTSTTTTTCTGCTTGTAAAAATAGCCTCACCCCAAGGATCCACATTCATTGCAATTTTTACTTTTGTAACATGATTTTATCTGGGAWAAAAAGAATGTAGCAAAGAAGCATAGGAAAACTGATTAGTTTTCCAAAAGGAACTCTTTTAAAAAGTTTCTTTAACCTGTTCAGGTTTCTCCTTTTTCATTTTTCYTTTTCCCACTCTAATTATGCTGCTTGCTTGTGTTTCTTGTGTTTTTCTTGTGTTGACACAAGAAAACTTGTCTGCTCAAGTCTTCTTGTCTTCTTGTCTGCTCAAGGCCAACATTTGGAACAGGTGATGGTTCTGAAAGTTTGGGAACTACTGGTGTTTGTCACGGCTGCACAGTAGAGAGTTCAACTTAATATTGCAGGTGTATCCTGAACTATCYGGGGAAGAGCAAAGGTTGACTAAACTCACAAAATAAGGTGCTTCGTAGTTTTCTAAATATGTCACACAGCCTAAAATCAACTCAATTATTTACCAGTCACACACCTGCTAATGAATCCTGACAATCTCCATCGACCTGCTGCAGAAAACTTCACTGACACCTAATATTGCTTCCTCTGTGTCTTCCCTGAAAGGAAAACAAGGTTGTAGTGTTCATCATATACAGCAGAAAACACTGCTTGATTTTATTTTTTATGTTGTGTTACTTAATGCCTGCAATTCCAGGCCACTAGTAAATTAATTACTTTTAATTAGTACGGCTATAAAGGAGGTGCTTCATTTTTGTGAGTATGTCTGCTGAAGTTTGATTCCCAGGAGACKGCTTCTATGATAATTGGTGCTGGTTTACTTATATCACTGTATTATTTAAGAAATAAAGTTGAGGTTGTTTTCATGCAAAATGTGACAAAACCGTAAAGCTTTAAAACACTTARGTAATATGGTAAATAAGATTTTTGTTTCTAGCGTTAGAGTCACCTGGGAATGRCATGTTTAGCTGTGTGTATCCAGGAGTTATCAGGATAGAGAAGAAATATGCAAGAAATTTCAGAATCAGCTGAAGTCTACAGTATTCTTACCTACATTCTTGTTAAATACAGAAATACATTAGCTAAATAAAAATGCAGTTATCCCACTTTAAACTTGAAAAGAGTTATGGGTAAAACTACAAAAGTCCACCCTGGATTATGAAAGAGTATTTGCTTCCTTTCTAGTTCCCCCCAAGCTTTACAGAGCCCGGGATGAGAATCAGCCTCGACCCATAAAACAGACATTGCTGCAGCATCGACATGGGTAGGGAACAATAGTCCAGCCGAGGAGATTTCTGGCCTGGGGTAATTTCTGTCAGGAAAATGGAGCTAGATGGAGAGACATATAATATTTTAAGCTCCGAGGCAGTGGCAAGCTCTTTGCAGACAGCTGCATGTTCAGCCTTTTTGGACGGACTGGTTAAGTGCTAATTAAGTGGACAAGTTAGATSGCAGCGTGCCCTTCGGGAGGAGGCTGCCGTGCCTCGGCGTCCGAGGAAAACGTTGCCAGAGATGGGCTGGAAGCTACAAACCATCTCATTGTGGGGTGTGCTGGGCATCATGCGGGCTTGCTACAACCCAGTGYACTGGATTTTACTCAGTCGCTACCAATGACAGTGAAACACTTAAAAAATCGCTTTTTTTTTTTTTTTTAAATTCATCATTGCATTGAATTGATTTCCTTTCCCATTTGTTCCCAGTTATTATTGCTTAAATGTTTTTTTTTATTATGATTCCCATGATTTTTCTTACTTGAGTCATTCAGTGACAAAAGCTGTAGTGACCAAGCAGTTGTTTCCCTGGTGACAAATCGATGAGTTAGAAGCATCAGGTAAGAGAAACATGTCAACTAAAAATGGAGAAAGTTTACCCATGAAAATAAAACAAAAATAATCGGAGAATGGCTTGGAAATCTAAAAAATAATATTTTATTATATTGAAGCCTTTGATACATCTCAAGATGCCAGCACGTGGTGAAGCACCACATCATAGTGAAGCACAGAGGGATCTGTCCATTTCTGAGAACACTGATTGCTCCACCAAAACTAGATAAATAACTGCATAGTAGAGCTCCAGCAACTTACATTAAGTACCTGATTTGAGTGAATGAATTTAATTGTAACCAAAGGGGAAAAAAAAAAGCTGCTTGTTCATCTTCTAGACTAGGGTACTAATCATCACATTCTTAGCCAATAAACATGCTTATTATTAAGACMTAGCTCCTTAGTACATTGTATCTTAAAAGGACTTTGCATTTTGATCTTGAGTACTTCTGCCACATCATGGATCCARGAGCTAGTCCATTGAAAACGATGGTGCTGCCTGTATAAATGCAGGGGAAGTCTGAGGTGTGCTCAGTGTATACACTCAATGTAGGGGAAAATCTAGCAGAATCTAAGCTGAGATTTAGGAAACCCCTTTAGCAGGACCCAAATGATACTGTTTTTGAGTGAAAATGCTATTTGGGGCATATGCTGAGAACACCAGGAAGACCCTCTGTATATATACAGTGACGATAAGCRTTAATTTCATTCCCATCATGAAAGCTCTCCGTGGGAATATTGTGCCTTACCTTGGCTCAGATGTTATTTCCAATAAATATGGAAATAATGGCTCACAGTGCTGCAAACCGTAMGGAGATCTCATGGGAAATCTCATCAGATTATGTGATAGGTTTGAAATTAATCCATGTCCCCACTGTATCTACACAATATACGATTGTTTCTCTGATGGTTTATAAAGAAAGGTAAACACTACCGTCCCAAATCAGCAAGAGGACTTAGTGCGATGCATTCTCTCGGTAGGGACCAAATTTCTTTGTATCTGATGAAGTCAATTGGCAAAATGGTTATATAACTTTCTTCCTCTGCAGATATATTGTTGTCTGTGTTTTAAATTAGTTTGTAACCTCATTATACCAAATCATCATCTTTCTTGCAGTTCTCCTTGCCTCCAGTTCAGCAGACATTATTCTTTGTATTATCATTATTCATGGTCTAAAACAGGGGAAAAACTGTTGAGTGCTTCTTGCTTCTAGTGTAGACAGTACCCAGCTATAGATCCATGCATCATTCTGCAGTTGCTCTGGTGAGGCTCTACTTGTGGCACTACTCTAGCCCCTTTAGCAGYCTATTTTGGGATTGCTCCATGCCAAAAACTGTCTTCTCACTGTCTTTCCACGAAGGGCAAGAGAGTATCATCCACAGGAGTATGCACACTTTGTTACACTTGTAAGCTGTGCATATCTTAAGAAGAAGGGACACTCTCCAGCCCCTAGATTGAGCTTCTTTAATCCTACTTATTTTGGAGTGTGATCATGGATCCTGAAAGAACACGGATCCGTGAGAGAAGCCATCCAGAAAAAAATGTTTGCTGCTCAAGAAGTCTTAAAAAGAGTGAGAGAGGAATGGTTCTCTTTAATGATGAGCTCCTACTCTAAAGCYTGAATACCAGAAATGTGTATTGGGAGCCCTGACATAAAAAGAAGCTAGCACTGTGTGAAATGCCGTATGAGATGAGCATCTTTTTTAAGCAAGCTGACTTTCCACCCTGCTTTTGTGAACATAGAAATGAAAACAGGGAGCCTCTGCATTTCTGCAGCTTCTCTCCTTTGCCTCTCACTATTCTAGTTTCCGTGCAGCTGCTTTTGTAACTGTATCCTACCTTTTCCTCCTGGACTTTCCTGAGGCTTCCTTCATGTAGTAAAAGCTATCCTTTCTCCAGAGCATCTCTTTTGTTCCGCTATAAATTCCTTCTTTTCCTTGAAAATTGAACAATCCAGTGAAGATCTTCTAGGGTCTTTTCTGTTAGCTTTTTTCTTTCCCATGTACTGTCTGCTCTAGTTCTTTTCCCCTATTATCTGTGTTTGGCTTTAATCTTAGCTGAACCCATCTTCTTCTTCTTTCCGCCGATAGCCACTATCAATGGCAGGCAAAAGATTAATCAGACAACCTCCTTTTCTACCTTTCTGCAAATTGTGAAGGTTCACATAGGCATTCTGTACAAGCAGCGTCTTTCATTTGCTGTAAACTCTAGTTCTGCTTAGAGCTTTTATTTTTTTTTTTTGCATTTCAACAGGCTATTGTATCAGGGTATCAGCAGCCACACCTGACACTAGTGTCAAAATGCAATAGATATACGGCTTCCTTTAATTAATCATGTAGAAGAGAAAACAAAAGAAAACCCACATAAACATTTATTTTCTCGAATACTAATGCTTCCCTGATTCCCATTTATTAGATCTGATTTATCAGATTTTAAATAAACATGTACATTTTAAAAATCTTATATGTTTTCTGAACAGTGCAAACATACACAAAAAAGGTTCCTTTCTACTTCTTAATAGAGGGATTTGGTACTTCATTTGTAACTGCAGGTTTCCCTGATGCACAGTGGGGGACGAAAAAGGACTATATAGCTCTTAATTTGTTTACTCTGTTGAGCCGTAGCAGTTAGTATGGGGCATAAGCCATCCACAGAACCATATGCTAAATTTAGGTCGATTAATCCTCAATGTGAGCAAAAAGAAAACCCCAAATGGTGATACAGGTGCGGCTGAYGACATAAATACAAGACGATGAGGTTGCAACAGAGAAGCTCAAGGTCTGAAGAATCTTTATTATTGCTAATAATATGTGAGATGGAAAGAAATCAGGTTATTTCAGACTCAGCGTTGGGCTTGTAAGTGRGAATCTAGGTTGAAAACAATTATTGCTATTCATCAGGGTTTTCAATTGAATTATGTGGACTTTTTTAACTTTATATGATGAGAAATTAATAATTTAAGTGCACCTCTTGCTTTCTGAAATACTGAAAAAAAAACCCTGACTGCTATATGGCACTTAAAATTGCGTTTACCATGGAATTATTCTTCGTTTTGTCATCTGGAAGCAAAATTAACATTGCTCTTTGTGCACCAAAACCTCTGAAAGTTGTCTGAAATTTCAGTACACAGAATCCTATAGGAGCTCTGCCTCTATATTTTTGTTTTCATATTCTGTAATGTGTATTTGTTCAAACAGAGCAAAGCTTATCTATTGATAAGATAGCAGTGATAAATTACTTCAGCTTTCGTACTTACCTGCTGCTTTCGATTTGGCATTAAATTCCTGGCTGGATCCAAGAGGTAGCTAGATATGGATTCCAAAAAGTTACCTTGATGCCTTTTTCTGCCAACCCTTGTGACCCGATTATAAAAAAGAAATTTACTCATCCAAAGGACCATCCTTCTTGTATAGTTCAAACTCCACTAGCTACCTAACGGATTGCAATTTCACCATTTTCTCTGAACTGAATTAGATTTCAGGGGATGTACAGGACCTCTGCTTTTACTGTCACGAGAGCAGCACTTTAGATAGTTACACTCTTGATATCAATCTGTTCAATCTAAATAACATGCAAATTTTTCTTCCTATACTCATCCAATCTTATTTTGGGTTAYGCTGTATATGCTCTGTTAATCCTTTTGAAAAATTATTGACGACCGAATATCTTTCTTTTACTACTATAAATYATATCTTTTTTTTCTGTCATTGACTTTGAGTTCAAGGGCCTGTTTTATTTCTCATCAGAAAACAAATTTCTCACTGTGCTTAACATGAAATATTCAGGGGTTATGTTTTCCATTTTAATGGAGGTTCATCAGTCTTCCCTGCCTTTTCCTCAATGAATAAATGGCTCTTGTGCAATGCGCAGGATGGCAAAAGGAGAAAAGAGAAACAGAACAATTTTTAAAAGCTGGAAGTGAACATGACAATAGTTTRCAGTACTAACATATTTGCCTGTGTAAAAAAAATAATTTAGAACTCTTTCCTCATTTACCAATATTTACCACACTTAATTTGTTAGAATAATGAGCAACGTAAACCTTAAAATAGAAGATGCCATGAATCCCAGCTCACTCTTCACGTCTCCATCTCTGTCTGTTTTCTAACTGAACCATCTTGGCCACCTGCCAATGGACTGTAGAAGTCGACTTGTGAAAGAGTTGAATGTGATCACAGTGTTCTAGAAAAAGAATTTGCTCCCTTAGCAAATATGTGCATTTAGGATTACTGACCACCTAGAATAATTACTATCTAGAAGAGATAAATGCCTATTTCTGCCTCATGAGTAGAAAACAAGCCTCAGCTGGCTGGATCAGATGTGGACATGATATTTTATCAGATGAGTCTGATCCAGTGTGTCCAGAGATTCTTGCCTGCTGCTTTTGGCTTGATTTCTCCAGGTCATGATTTCTCCAGAACACCTTTGCACCGTTATTTCTGCTCCTCTTCCTCTTGCAGTGCTCTCTGGTATGAAGCATGAATGAGACCCTCCTTCCCTGCTCCCACTCAAAGGTTTAGTGAGTCTCGTGTTTGRGGGTGGCACCATGGTCTGACCGGAGCACAGACTGCAAATCTTTGGGCATTTGTTCATTACTACCAGCTTTTCCTGTGATTCTGCATTGGCCTGTGGTTTTAGCTTCCCTTTCTGTTCAGAARGAGCACTAATATTGCTAGCTGCTTATTTATGAGTGTGAGGTGCTATATAAGCTAGAGATTTTGGAGGGTTTCCAATGTAAGGCCAAATTCRGCAAAGTTCAGTAAGTTACTCATTGCTGGTATTGTTATTAATATTATTGCCATCGTTATTTTTGCACTGGCTTCTCTGTACTGCTAAAAGAGTTGTTGTTAATGGAAAATCCTACTGCGAGAGGTGCACCTTCAGCACCCTTTWAAGCAATGAAAGTCAAGGGCGTTCCTTTTGTTACAAGGCCCACTCTACAGCAGAGAGCAGAGGCAGTATTGCTATTGCTTCAGGCCCATCCAAATCCAGGCATTTCCTGTGTGGAAGAGCTGCCTGACAAAATGATTTTGAAATGCTACTTCCCATAGAAAGTAGCATGAGAAAATTATCCCCATGATGTTAGTATCTGTGTATAACCGGTAGTTAGCAAGAAGCTCTTCCTGATACATTCCCAGTCATTTGAAGAAATGTGCATTCTGCAGTACATTAGTCTGCAGAGGGAAGGAAGGAGGGAAGCTTTTCTTTTTTTTGCCCTTTAAATAAATGCTTTCTCCTAACTAAGAACCGAGGTAGTTCTCTTTTGGCAAGCCGTTAAGGGCACTTTGCTGGAAGTGTTTGTGCTACTCTGTGATCTTGCTGCCTGTTTAWTGGTGGCCTGCACAAATGGGCACGATCCCCAGAAAAATGACAGCACGCCTAAGTTAATTAAACAAAAGAACCACAGCGACGTGCTCTTGGGAGAGGGAGAGCAAGCGGCTCAGCTCCTGCTGACAGAGGAGTTGGCTTTCCTAGTGAATTATTTCCCAAGCGTGCAGTCCTTCCCTTCACAGGAGCCTTAGCAGGGTGGTGCAAGTTAGAATTAAGTTTGTTCTGTTTTGGTTTTTTTTCTTTTTGTCATGAAATATCCTCCCCATTAACAGAACCAATCTGCTGCAGTTCTTTCTTCCTCAAGAGGATATATTTATATGTGTTTTTTTCGAGTATTATTGACAGTGTTGAGACTAGGTAATTTGAAATATGAGCAGTGCAGGCAAGATGTATTTTTTGGAACCTGAGGACATCCTCTTTCTGGAAAATCTTTCTGAAATTTGGTGAGTAGAACTTGTTTCATTCCACAGATGAAAGAAGCTGCTGTTTACACATGTTTTGATGGGGCTTAGCCATTGTCATGTCTTGATATAATGCATTTCTTTAGAATGCAGAAGAAATTTAAGCTTTCTAGAGACAAGTAAAATAACCTCAAATGCCTGTATCTGTGTGTCTGTCTCATTCTCTCTCTCTCTCTTCCACCCCCTTCCCCCTGCCAATTATTTTTCCCTTTGTACTACTTGAGTTTTGGCAGTGGGTTTTCTCAAAAGGCTTTGGTGACCCCTCACATGTAGCATCACTTGTGTGAAATTTTATTACAGTGAAATCATCAGAGGAAAACAAAAAATAAATCCTGGCCAGACAGTTATTACTGCACTTTAAAAAGKTAAAAACCTTTGGAGAACAGAGTTGCGGTAGACTGATGAGATGTCACAGATGAGCTGTCTTTTCCCAGTGCAATTCCCTGTCTAAGGCGGATACGAGGAAATGGAATATTCTGACATGAGGCTCCTGCCCCCTCTAACAGCAGCTTGGTGTTTACTGTTGTTAGTAGCCACCTGCTTCCCTTCCAATGGTCCCCATGCAAAACACAGTCCTTTCAGAACAGTCATTATGGGTTTGGAAAAGGCAAAGCAATTCTCCGAGTCCTACTGGTTATGTTGTATAGCAACGCTACTGTTCGCKGTTTCTGCTGCTTGGAAGGCTGGTAGCTGCTTGGCAAGCTCARGAAGAAGCTTCTTTCCAATAACAGTGTTTTGCTTTTAACCCAGAGTGTAGTATTATTTTTCTAGTGGTGTGATTATGAAAGAAAATATATACAAAGCTAAAGAAATATTCCAAAATATTTATAATATAATATTACGATGGGTATTAAATAAAGTCATTCAAGTGCTTGAACTCATTCAAGTATTTTCTTGGCTTTTTTAAAGAAATAATTGTTGCACAGAAAGTCTGGCCTGAATAGGAATTATTTGATTAGAAGAATACTGGCCCAGGTCTTGTGCTTGGCTCTCTGTAGGCTTAAGCATGCAATCATTTTTATTGCCATTGTTGAAACTAGACAGACTTAAAGAGGGGTTCTCCCACACAGATTATTTAATGCTGATATGTTTAAGGGAAAGAGCACAAGTGAATTGAAAATAAAATCCAGAACCCATAGGAAGTGTGGGGCAGTATCTGAAGGGAGCCCTGGAGCTGGTAGGAATGGCAGGAGTAGCATTGCACAGCAAGGAGCAGAGAGCTGGAGAATTTGTGAGGATGGAAAAGTAGCATTCTTCCTCTTGAAAGCTTTAATTGCCTCCAGACCTTGTTCTCTCTTAACCTATTGCTGTCTATAACAATATTTTCAAATGTAATGGGCACTTTTGCCATCTGCCTGCAATCGTTTGTGGAAAGCAAGATGACCTATGCTACCTAAGAAATATAACTGCCTAAATGTGAATCAACATAATAAAAAATTAGATATGAAAATAATTTTGAAATCTTTACAAAACTGTAAAGATTTTGCATTCTGTTCTTTGTAATCTGCATGAACTAACTGGAAAGACCCATTGCACTTCTGCAGACCCAGACAATGAAAAGGAATGTGTCAGAGACTCTAAGACTCTGGGCAAAGTTTCGTGTTGTTGGAAAGATTTTTATTTYGCAAAGTGAATAGTAGCTGATTGTTACAGCATTGTCTGTGCTGATGGCAGGAGTTCAGAAAATGGCTAAAACTCTCGAATGAAATATAGCTGAAATGAAGTTTTATACAAGAAGAATCCTGTCCGCAAAGAGACCTATGTGTCATAAAACTCTTTGTGCCAAGAATGTGACAAGCAGGGGCTCGACGAATAAAGAAACAACAACAAACAAGCCCAGCATTTCCAGAGGCRATGGAAATGTGCTCAGAGGGATGATGCAAACTCTCTGGGATTCTGGGTGTGCCACCACGTCTTTCCGTTCCAAAGAAGTCCAGCAATGCTTGGCGTGTCCTTAATAGCTTGGAGAGACTTGGCAAGAGGCGTCACTAAGTGTTTACTTGAGATCTGGTCCCAGGGAAATATGAAGCAGATATTCATTCAGTCTGAGAGCTACAAGAGGAGAAAAAACAGAGGTGCAGTTATTTACCTCAAGGCATCTGATTTTTTAAGTTCAAAGAGAACAGATGTGTTTCTTCTTGTATGGTGCTGTTTGAAATTTTGCAGGCTTTATATAGAAAGTATATTTATGAACAAATAAATATCTATAAATTCTGGCTCAA
>PTEX01000100.1:1224962-1359062 GCA_003342815.1 Eudromia elegans
AGAAAGAAAGAAAGAAAGAAAGAAAGAAAGAAAGAAAGAAAGAAAGAAAGAAAGAAAGAAAGAAAGAAAGAAAGAAAGAAAGAAAGAAAGAAAGACTCGCCTTTATAACAACATTCTAGGGACTTATTTCAACAGTTTGTTCCTCTTAGACCAACTAATATTGTCTGAAGAGCTACTACCATAAATAGTAGCTTTACAGTAGTGGAGCTAACTACAGTAGTGGCTAACTACACTATTAGTGTTCTGGAATATATCTGTGTACAAGGTTTTTGTTTTTTTCAGTAGCGGGGCACAAATTAAGGTATCATGTATGAATCGGGGAAAGAAATTATTGTTTTGAGTGGTGCTCAGTACTTAGAAAAGATATGAGCAGAAGTGAGAAAGCTTAACCTTCCAGAGGCGTCTAAAAAGATACTGTAGAAGGTCACATTGTTGTTTTGGTTCCCCACCCACTTTCCAAAATAGCTGAAGAAGTCCAGAAGTAAGGTGTTACTTATTATAATAAATGCATTTTCAGAAAAAAAATAAAAGGCATAAAAAACCATGATTTTTACTAGAGTATGCAGAAGTCATGCCCATCTTCAAAGGACTCATCCAGAATCAGGAAGGGATTAGGCAATTCAGGCAAATTGGGCAATTCAGCCTTTGCTGTTTTGGATTTTATTGAGTCCATTCACTTTGTAGACCTTATGGATTAGTATAATTCTACACTTTGCATAAGTCCAAGAGATTCAGCATCCCTGGAGAAGATGTAGGACGGAGACAGCCTCTCTGACTTTCTGTAGACAGCCCCTTCATCCTCCCTGCTCCTTTGCTTGGAAAATCACACAAGTAGTATTTTCTGTCCATCATTAGATTTCTCATGTTCAGAATATTAAATAGAGTCAAAATTTGTGGGCTTTTTGATTGTTTTGTTTTGTTTTTCTATGGATTCTGTCACTGAGTGAGAAATGTCTTTTTCTCTTTCAAGATAAAATTTGATATAAATTTGCATCTTAATTTTTGCATACTGACTTGTTTTGGGGAAGTGTGGATTGTCTTCATACTGTGGTCTGAAAAAATGCTGACTGGTTGGTGTTAAGTGTTTGGATTTCAGTACTCTATATTTGCTTGCTGGTCTACTTTATTTGTATGTGTTAGTAGGACAYTAGTCAAGACTAGTGTTTCAGGAATTTGAGACCGTCTTGAAGAATATTTTAGGTAAAGGGCAAAAGATATGCTTTTTGTGGAAGTGGAGTGAGGGTGGCTGGTCTCTAGGTTGTGGAGAGAGTAAAGGTGGGAGTGATTTTACAGCATCACAGAATGGTTGACGTTGGAAGGGACCTCTAGAGATCATCTAGTCCAACCCCCCTGCTCCAACAGGGACCCCTAGAGCACGTGGCACAGGGTGGCAGCCAGGYGGGTTTGGAAGATCTCCAAAGAATGGAGATTCCACAGCCTCTCTGGGCAGCCTGTTCCAGGGCTCTGTCATCCTCACAGGAAAGAAGTTCTTCCGCACATGGAGATGGAGCTTCCAGTGTTTCAGCTTGCACCCATTACCCCTAGTCCAGTCACTAACCACCACTGAGAAGACTTTGCTCCCCTCCTCCCTACATTCACCTCTCAGATACTTATTGATACTCCTCTCAGTCTTCTCTCTCTAGGCTAAACAAGCTCAGCTCACTTAGGCTTTCCTCATAGAAACATTTTGCAGTGTTATTCTGATGCTCAGGTTTATGTTTTATATTTATCACCTGTGAGTGAAGATTAGCAGAAAGAGRAAGAAGAGAGAAAGGAAACTCAAAGGAAAACTCCGTAAACAAAAGTAGAAAAGGAAGGAAATAAGTCTACCGAAGAGTGAAGAAGGTGTGAAGGCAGCAAAGTTAGGCGCTGTGTGAGTCTGCGCTGCAGTTAAAGGATAGTTTCTGCAGGCTAGTGATTACATCTAGTGGCTTGAGGATCTCTGGGCAGCCGTGGAGATGCAATGATACAGAGTTCAGCTTGGCCAACCAGAGGCCTAGGTGCAGATTTCAGTTGCTCTCACACTGAGGTCTGAATTTGCCTTGACAACCATTACCAGACAAGGAAAGCAGGTTAGGGTAGCACAGGAATGTCTCTGGACATGCCTTTATTCCCAGGGCAGGATTCYCCTTCTTCCTTCCCTCCTTTTCTCCCCCACTCTGCAATTCTCCTGTGCTTCGCTTGCTACATAGGGGTGGTCCCTGTGTAAATGTGTAGCATGGAAGACTTTCAGGAGCACCTTCTTCACCTGACAATTCAGCTTCCAATTTGTGTATGAAAACCTAATAAGGTGATTTTTCACCTTTATTCTGGTAAAAAAGATAAAATTGTAGGCAGCTAACAACCTTCACTTGTGTGCACGATGTTACAGGTTCCACTCAGCTATCAGGGTCTCTCCCCATCTGGGGAGGATTACTCGGGAGGGAGCAATCACTTAGAGTGTTCTACCAGGAGCTTTACCCAGTGATRGCAGGTAAATCATAGAGCAGAGCTTGGTGCTGTCTTTCAGCTCTGATATTTGTAATTGTAGCAGTACTTTAGCAAACATCCAGTTAATCTGTACAGGCCTTTTGCTCGGTATAGTTTTTGAAAATTAATAAGCAGTTTGTAAAAAATGTTCTCTGTATAAGATCGAAAAGAAAGTCCACGTAGAAGAAGCTTCAAGATCTTTTGACCTATGAGTAAAATAAAAAGGAGGACAAGACAGGATTTCCTAGTGATTTACTTTCTGTGCCCATGAATCATGTTTTTCTTCCCTCTGGTATTGTGATTGTGGTTTTTTCCTTTCTTTTTTTTTTTTTTTTTTTTTTWKTWTTKCTTACCCTATCATTATGGATAGGAAAAGTAAAAGGGATTGTGATATTTTCTCGGCAGTGATGAAAGGAACAGGACACTTCAAGGACGTGCTATAAAAGTTGTTAGGACTGCAATATGCTCTATCTTCTTTGAGATGAAAGTGCAGTGTATGGTCTGTGGTCTGTACCTGATTAATGTGRTTCATTCTGAAGGATGCTAGCTATACCATAAGCAATGGACTTGCATATTTACATCTTATTTTTTTATATTAACTTTGTGTTTTCCCCAGAATTTTGGGTGGATATTCTGTTAAAGCTATAAGCCYCTCGGAAAGGGGCCAAGCAGTTCATGCTGGCAGAGATTTCCAACAAGAGACACAGTTTAAATCCTTAGCACCAGCAACAGAGGGATGTTTGAAAACTGGCTGTGCGCATCAGTCTGTTTTTTAAAGAGGCTTATTAGAAAAAAACATGATAAAATAAAAGCAAAAAGAAAAAAAAAAGGTTTTTTAAAGACCTTCCAAAACATTGAAGAGTATTTAGTAGTCCTAGTTGAGTATATTTTAACATAAATTGATGTGAGTTGGCTTTTTTCCCCATTTTTGGTAGAGAGGAAGGGAAGAGAAAGAAGGTCTGAGACTGGAAACCACAAAATGAAAAACAACAGATGTGAAACAGTGGCTTCTGTCTTCCTTCATACGAACACAAATGCATCCACTTAGTAACATCATCTAAAACTCCTCTTCTGAGGCCATGGAAGGAAAGAACATGGAAGCAATTAGCACGAGTCTAAAAAAAAAATCCACAAGAAGCTATTTTTCCATGATGAATGTTTYCCCATATTTCTTTATAGTTTCTACATACCCAGGCAAATTAGCATGAGGAAGTAAAGCAGCACTTTGGACATCACAGAGATTGCTGTGCAAGACGGTAGTGTGGATGTGACTTTATAATAAAAGACTCACTGTGCCTCACTGTGCAGCAGAGCCACTTGTATTGGCTGAAGTGAACATGGAGGTTCTCATGATGTACCAAAATTTAAGCTGCCGTTCCCTTTAAAAATAATTGTTAATAAGAATTTTAATCCAATTACACTAGCAGGTCGAGGAATTAGCGGGCTTTCATACTGATGGTATTGTGTGAAACATTAGTTGAGCTATGCAGTGGCATAGCTRTAGAGGATTTAATTATGACAGTTACTGGTGTTTTCAGAACATCAAAGACCTAGCTAGCAGATTATGAAGTAGATGTATTACATGAAGTAGAAATTGATCGCAATTTTCTGAATATTCATTTTGTGTAGCAAGCAAGAATATAATTATTGAAGAGCTTCTGCTCCATTTTTGTCTCTAGCAGTTACCTTTATCTGGCAGAATATGAACTTGCCTTCAACAGAAGCTATGGAAAAAAWTACTGCCCTTTAATTAGCACAGTGCACTTAATATCACACTAACATGCATATGCTCTGATGTGTACCAAGGCTGAAGGGAGACTGAGTTATCTTAGAGTTGATGTGTTCTAATTCACGTGAGTTGGGGATTTTGTTTTTGTTTTTTTAATTCATAAAGAGTTTCGGCAGCAGCAGTGGTACCAATCTTCTCAAGCCGTGTTTCTCGGCAAGAATGGTAGGAGACTTGTGCTGCTCTTGGAGCAAATACAGGTTATTCCAAAGTGGGCTGAAGGATGTTCTGTTTTATTTTGTTTTCAACATATCCATAGGAAGCCAGAAGCAATCTTGTATTTGTGGTGCTGCTTTATTTACTGAGAGGATCTCATGAATTTTTTACATCTAATCTGTACCGTGAGGTCCTAGGTCTTATGAGGAGTGACACCGCCATGAATCTAGTTTGTGAGAGGTCAAGGAGGTAAGTATTATGGTCCATGTACCACRTATACCATGTCTGTTGCTTTTCTGTAGCACACCAGGTGCAGATGCTGTAAATGCTGCTCACCTCCATACCTGGATAAATTCCTCTGCTGAAGCTGGGATTTGGATATCACCGAACAATAAAATGATGGAATTGTCTTGCATGTTTACTTCATACCTGCTGGTAAAAAAGGATGAAGCAACATCGACATCAATTGAATTGCTCTAATTTTTTTATGCACGGCAGTATTAATTCTGTGTCATTCCAGTACAACAAGACTGGCGGAACCTTGTGCCTGTCACATTTTTCAGAGAGTCTCTAGCTGAAAGYAATTTTATGTCCTTCCATGAAAACAAAACAAAAGAACAGCTAGCACCATTGTGGAGGGAAATCTTGTTATGTTAATGATAGTGCTATGGGGATTTTTCTTACATTATTTATTACAAATAGGTTAGATTGCAAATAGCATGCAAGTGTGAAAATACRTTTTCTGATGGTAACAGTGCTAAAAGAATTTCTTCTGGGAAGAGCTTTGAACTGGCAGACWATCACTTTAGGTGCTTTTGGCCTAAAAGACCTTTTCCAATTCTGTAAAGCTGACAACAATTAAGGGAAAAGATGAAGTCCTTGTTGGGACACTGCAGCATTTGTATGAGAAATGGAAGTGGGTTATTCTGGATGCAACATTCAATGGAAACATGTTATGTCAGCATCGAGATGATATTTGAAGATCCATCTGGAGAGGGTGTGTTCACTTCTTCTGCCATGACATCTGCTTAGAGGCAGACATAAAATTCCCCTCATGACTCACGCCAGTGCTACGGAGCTGGCAAACTCTCCTTCCTCTCATTATGTTTGATGTCTCATCCTTGAATGGGAAGGACTGTGGTTTACTAAGAGTCCCAGTGGAAAAGAAGGTTTTAAAGAAATTGAAARGAGACAAATGGTAAATTCTCATATCGTAGCTGATGTGAAATTTTGCTCTCATTGTGGGAGCATTAATGGTCTGCAAATGGTTTACTTCTTACATAGAATCATTTGTTATATATTATYGTACACTCTAGAAAGGGTTTTTGTGATATATTCTTTCCAAAGTGGGTCATATAAATTAATATTAATGAATAATAAAATAGATGGCAAAATTAAGGAGTTTGTTTCAGAATCATAGATATTATGCATGAGATCTTATAGATTAGAATTAAAAAAAAGTCTGTTTTAAAATGTTCAAAACATCATGGCTTGGGCTGGTTCGTTTTCTCTTCTACTTGGCTTTTAACATTTCATCTCCCTTGGAAATTATATGCTGAAAATAATGTTCCCCATAATAATGCATTAAACTGGAAAGTGCTGGATTTCAAGTGTATTAGGCAGTAAATACTCTGTTTTTTTATTGTTGCCACATACCTTTTGATAGGYGATCCCAGAATAAAATAATATTATGCCTAGAACTAATGTGTTTATTGTTCTAAAAAGATGAATAGGCAGATGTTGACCCTGGCTGCTAGATGGAAATGAAGATTTCTACTGCATCAAGTGTAATGTTGAATTTGATGTATTAAATGATGTATCTTTATTTTGGCAAAGGATTTCTTCTGTTAAATGTGATGTGTAAGTCTAGCTGTAAATATTTTTAAAAATGTTGTCATMAAACCAAACCTTGCATTAACATTTATAGTGGACAGAGTAACAGATCTGTGTTTTGACTAATTCATTTTGATACCCTGAACATTTCAAAATGCTTCCACATCTGTGCATTTAGAGGTGAACACTGCCATAAAATCCAGATCACTAAAACTGAAACAGAGCCTTAGAGGTTTTGGTAATCTCTAAGCCCTCTGAGTTACAAGAATCATTTCCCTCGAGGCAGGATTTCTTAGCATGGGCACAGTCTTAGAGTAAGATATCGAACTGCTTTTTTTCTTTTAGAGTGGAGCTGTCTATGTCTCAAACTTTGCAGCTCAGATAATGGGCAGATGAAGCACAGGACCACTGCTGAGTGCGTAAGCATCTCCTTAAAGGGATCTATCTTCTGGAATTAGAATAGTCTGTTTGGAATAATCTGGCTGAACTATCAAATATTCAGCTGATGTCTATTTTCAATTGGCTGTGGAGGTAAGGAGATTAGTGTTTGCCTGCGGAGGAATCATGGCAGAGTTGCCTTTTAAATTGTTAGAGGATATAGAGCTGGGTAGGCACATCTATAAGGGTGAAATGAGAGAACTGTCGCTCGTTTCCTTTCTCCAGCCAAGTGTAAATCTCTAATTTTAAGGGCATTCTACCTTTTGGTTTAGATTTGTTTATTTTAGTTTTATAGACCTCATTTTAAATCTATTTTAATGAGCTGTTTATGCAGCAGTAGTATTTTTTTATATATGCTTAGGTTCCGTGTAACTCTAAGTCAGGCAATGTTGCATAGAGAGGGCATGAATTAATAATACGGCAAAGGCAACTGAAGGATCTTTAATATACCAACCAAAATAGATCTTGATGTGGGTGCTGTCTGCCAGCTTGCTGCCCCTGTCTACAACTGGCAATTTGAGCTGTCTTCTTTTTCTCTCCTCAGTGAGGGGTGATTTTTGGCAGTGCTGCTGTATCCTGGAGCTAAGCAGGATCTGGTGTCCCCACTATGAGAGATACAGAGCTACCAGAGTGAGTGCAGTGGAGGGCTACAAGGATGATAAAGGGCCTGGAATATCTGTCATATGAGGAAAAGGTGAGAGAGCTGAGATTACTTAACCTGGAGAAGACTGAAAGGGTTTTTATCAATACATATAAATATCTGAGGGGAAGGTATAAAGAAGATAGAGGCAGACTCTCCAGTGGTGCCCCATGATAGGATGAGAGGCTATGAGCACAAACTGAAACACAGAAAGTCCTCTCTGAACACAGGGAAAAAACTTTTCTTACTGTGAATTTGACCGAGCACTGGAGTAGGTTGCCCCAAGAGGTTGTGGAGACTCCATACTTGAAGATGAAAAATCTGGTCGCAGTCATCTGGGCAGCCTGCACTAGATGACCCTGTTTGGGCAAGAGGRTTGGACTAGATGATCTCCAGAAGTCCCTTCCAATCTCAACCACTCTGCCATTTTTCAGCCTAGTATGTGACTGGGATGACTATGATTTTGACTGTGGGATGAAGACCAGGGAACAGAAGAAAGCCAATATTTCAGGTCGTATGTCCTCTGCAGTGCAATCTTTCTGCACTTAGCTCACTCTGTATGGATGAAGAGACACAAAATAGTACTAATWCTCAGGCCAACCCATCTAATTAGCACAATAATCAGTTTCACCAAAGGTTGTAGTTAGCCAAGTTATGAAACTCTGCAAGTATTTGTAAAATGTTGCAAGCAAAKTTCCCAGAACTTCCTCTTTGATAGGAAGCATGAGGCATGGGTGTGGACTGGGCAAACACTTTTTGTCCACTTTATTTGCTTGCATCTTTTCCAGCAGATCTGGTTAGACAAATCACCAGTCTGAGCCTAGCCACAATGCAGTAGTAGAGAGAGGCACTTTGGTAGACTTTTTGCGTTGCCTACTTCCTGGCCACTCGTAATGGGTACCCTAATTTGTCTCCAAACTTATCTTCTTGAATAAAATAGCATGAAAAATTAAATTCAGAATAGCAATTTGGTGCTTTGACAACCTGGGGTCCAGACTGAGAGATGAAATATATAGTACAACCCCTGGAGCTGTTGGTAAGGTAAGCAGTATTCTCCTTTTTTTTTTTTTTTTTTCTTTGTAATTAATTTAAATGATTCTTAAATGATCTTTAAATGAGTTTATACTTGAAATAACTGTGAGAATCTGTGCCTTTTCAATGAGATCTGACTGCTGCTTCTACTTCTGGCTCAGTCTGTTTTCCAAGAGGAAGACCTGATTGTTACACACGCCAGAACCTCTGTATCAGCTGAGTGAGACCTCGGCACAGCAATAAAGGGAAGCAAATGGAAAGAGTACGAAGCTTTTCTCAAAGCCATGTAGAGAATTCCTGTTCTAATATATGAACCCTGGGGAAGGAGGAAAGGGAGAAACATGGAATAAAAGAGTATTACATGCGCTTTATTAGCATGAGCATGTGATGGTTGTGGTACCTGCTAAGGAAAAAGATGCCGGAAGGTACTGAGTGTATGAACTTAAAGCTGACAAAAATGTAATGTATAGTATCTTTTTTTTTTCTCTTTTTTCTTTTTGAATATCACACTTTTAATAGRGTTTTCTTTCCCCTGGTGGAATGTCATAGAAAGACTGAATTGGTTTCCCCATCCCTCTAAGGCAAGAGTTTCTACCGCACTGAGTTGTAAGAGAGAAATGGAAAGAACAGCAGAGCCAGAAGAAATAATTGTGGGCTCATATTTAGATTTGTCTGTTCCAAGTATTGGAGAAGACGAAAGAGGAGTACTAACTGAGCTGGTTCTTTCGCAGCCTTAAATATTATGACCATGGAAGGGTACACAATTACAGTGCTGCCATTCCCAAGCTAGTCAGACTCATGAAGAGACAGGGCTTATGGTATCACATGCAGTGGGACACCGATGCAGCTGAGCAATTTTCAGGACCCAAGTTAAGCCAGTGTTGCACCGCACTGTGGAGTTATGGGAGCTTTTGCTGTGGGTGCATTCCCGGTGTTTGATATATCTTCTGCCTCCTCAGTGGGGGAAACTCGCTAGTGTGGGTATGGTGTATTTAGTCTTCCAAAAGCTGACTGTATAGTGAAACTAACAAAAATGCATCCCCTTTAGCAGCCAGAGCAGTAAAGGTGGGAAGGAATCCATTCATATGCCAGTCTAGCTTCAACAGGAAAGGAGAAAAGGTTTTCCTGAAGTTACAGGTTAGGCTGGGTAAGTGAGAAGCTATCCATATTATGGAAGCATAAGCTTAAATTTTTGGCCAGATGAGAAGGCTAATACTGACTATACCATTTTGATTCATCCTATTGCAAAAGGAATGATGAAAAAGCATGCTCATTTTATTCAATGCAACAGCAATCGGCCCACTAGCTGCTACACAATGGGCAATATCAGCTTTTGGCATCCCAGCAACATTAGCCCGTGTTTTGTTGTAGTTGTGATGGCAGAAGCAGCAGTGGCAGTTTGAAGAGGTGCTGCTCCAGGAGGCTGCCAGCTGAGCCCTGCTCAATAACATTGGGTTCTCACTGTACGCTTTAGAGAGGGGCCAGATGATGTGTCTGAAATAATTGTGTCCACTTCAAGGCTGTTGGTTACATGGCCTATACGTATTTGGTGCAGAAATTCATCAGCAAGATTTAAGAYTACAGCAGCCGAAACACATTCATCTCAGGGTCCCCAAAAGATGCAATTTATACCTGGAGTACCAAACTTTTTTTTCATCCTTGCTATTGCTGTGTGCCTGAGAGACACTAGTAGGCCCTACATGAAGGCTGRCAATCTGCCTGTCAGTCTGGAGATAACCTGGGAAATTCTGCCAGCTGTCTTTCAGATCTGGGCTTATCGGACAAATCTGATCTAGTGACATTCACAATCCAAGCTGCTTAAGAGCAAGTAACATCACCAATAAAACTTGTGAATCATACGRGGTACCCTGGGAAGATTTACTGGTGAAAGTATGCTAAGCTACCACCTTCCTAGATCTTTTCAGATCATTCCCAGTCTGCGAGCCTGGGAATTTCCTACTCAGTTCAAGCGTACTGGAGTGTGATTTTCTGGTAAGTGTTATTTGCGTCCAGGGGATGCCTCACTGCAAGAGTCTAGCTCTGCTGCTGGATGGATACAGCTGAGGAGCATGCCTGSAGAGGGGTTGGATATGGACTGCTGTCACTAGAAAGATCAACTATGAGTGTCTGAAATGCTTCCTTTCTCCTTTACCTGGGCAACCTGGAAGTCCCTTCAGCTTGCACCTGCAGAGCTTCTCTTCAGCTCTTAACTCTCACATTTTCAGTGGTCCGTCAGACCCGTGAGGAGTTAAAAAAATAAATAAACAATCAACCAAACAAATCAAAATAGTAAGTAAGAGTAGTAARCAGTAAAATAGAACCAGGTCTAGGAAGCCAGGACAGCTTGGTTTTAAGTAGGTCTCCTAAAGGACAAAATGCAACCGCCTTGTTCCATAACATTCCATCTTTTGCAATAATAAGGACAATAAAGGAGCCCAAGGCATTTGGTGCCAAAATGACAGGAGGAGGACACCTTGCAAGAGTCTCCCACTCTTGTTAGGAGGGCTGGGATCATCTCTCCAACAAGAATTTAAGAATAACTTGCTCTGGCTCCTGGGACTTACAGGCTTGATGCTAGTGCTTCACTGGCTCTTAGCTCTTTGAAGAGTCAAGAATAGGACCCACTCAGTACAAATTGTCTTGAACCCATATGAGGAGTACAGTGCTTTCAGAGACCATTCTTRTATAAAGTCCCAATAGAAAAGGACTGCCAATTGCTGTGTGCCCTTCCCCAAAAGAAATCTTCTGTATAGTTAGGAACTGATGTAATGACATTAGAACAGAAGGTGCTTTGCTGTCCTAAGAACACCATTTTCCTATGGTTGTAGTGTATCTATCTGCTAACCTAATGTGTGGAGCACTATAGAGATGAGAGTTGCTGGGGGAAGGCAACCCCCTAATCTGCGGGGTTACCTCTCATGCCCTTGCCAACCTTCAGTGTGATGCAGCTTTTTTTTTTCTCTTGTTTGTGTTTCTCCTAGTGTGTGCTTGTCTTTCATCTGCACCAAAATGCTTTACCTTCTTCCTGTCTCTTCTGTCCTACTTTCCTTTATCTATTCTTACTCCCTACYTTTCCTGACTGTTTCCAGGGGAACACAAATTGCTGCTAAATTCCATGCCAAAATATACCTGCCCTCTCGAAATAAAATAATAAAAAATAGTACTAAGATGTGTGTGCAATGAATGTAATTAACCCTCTAATCTCATTACAGTCTTATCCTCGCTTCCCTTTCTTTACCCSTTGCACTTTGTGGTTCTCTTTTACTGTTTTACATCTGAAACAGAGTAAATTCCTTGTGACAGGAGGATCCTATTTTGCTTGCATAATGTGCCTATCTGTTTGAAGCATTATCTCAGTTGTAATTTTAAAAGTATAAGGCACAGAGTAGTTTCTCTACTGGAACTAGAGTACTGAAGCWCTGTGGCGTGTTACTGGGAAAGTTTTTCGTATTCACGTTGGTGAAACAACAGATCATCTTACCAGGACATAAAGTGACTAATAGCAGCTGGCCTGCTCTACTCTTATGACAGGCCGACTTGTTGAGAATAGTTTGGTGGCTGATAAGAAATAGGAAATAAGATACAGAGAAACCATTTAATTGAAATATAAAAAACATCAAACAGTGTAGATTGGTTGGTGTTCTGCTCTAATATTTCAATTTTATTATTAACCAGAAAAACAGAGTGAGTTCCCAAGGCACAACAAACCAAAATAGACTAAATAAAAATATGTCTGAAGACATGCATAATGTATTAACTGTATTTTGCTTCATTTGTAAAGAGCAAAAGAGAACAAATAATCAGTGTTTTGGCCCCAGATGGGCCTTTTCAGGGATACTTTTCTCCAAGCTGTTCAGTGGGGGAAAAGAGTTAAAAGAACAGTTTTTCAAAAGAGTTCTTCAAGCTGCCCTATAAATGTATCCACTATTATATGTTCTTGGGTTCTATTTGTAGTGGRACATTTACAGCTCTCTGATTAGCTCGACGAAACTTACTGCTCCAAATAAAGCAACTGCAGTTTAAATCTGTCAGCTCTCTCCAGCCCAATATCCTTAATCAAGCAAGTAGAAGTTTCTGAACTCTACAGGTCAATTTACACTTATGTAGGCTGACAGGGTTGGGTCTTTAAACATACTTTCCATAATATTGTCTTCAAAATTACAGCTAAGAATTTAGAAGACGCTTTTCCCGTCTTAATCGTAAATCCTCTTACAATAGGACTTTGAATAAAGTASATTTAAAGACTATATKTTAAAATAATCAGKTTTTTTGTTGTTGCTGTTTTTTCATTTTTCTTTTTCTCCTGTGGGGARTATCCTGTGAGTGTTTTAGAAATCAGAGCCTCATCTCAAATGCAGGAATAACCGCTCTGGCTCCGACGCGATCCTTACTCTCCCTCCTGGCCGTACACACTGTCTAGCCCACACACAACTGTCTGGTGCTTTCTGCCAGGCATTACTGATCCAATCTCTGACCCAATCTGCTGACCTGTTGCTAGAAACCTGTAGGAGCTCCTAATACCCAAGCTGCTTTTGGAATATTCCATCTGGAGAAGAAATATTAATGGAAGCAGTTGTGCCTCCTGCCACTCATCCCAAGATAACCTGCCAGCTTCTCTAGCGCGAGTGTTTCTGCAGTTTATTAGAGAACAGGATCAGGGATCTGATATTTTAGTGGGTTTTTTTTTTTTTCATTTTAACCTAGACAGACTATTTCTTACTGATATAGGGAGGGTTGAGGAAAAAGGAATAGTGCAGAAATGAGGGGACAGAATATGGAAGCCAACAAGGTGGCTCAAAGGAACAATCACTAGAATAATTTCTAAACAAAGTAGTGCAGATTTTCCGAGGGACTTCACGTCTCCTTCTTCATTTAAACTCCTATACATGTGTTATACTGTTGGCAAAGGGAAAACAGTGTTTTCAACATGGCAATTTTAAAGGTGACAGATTCCAGGGGAAAAAAAAAAAAAAAAGAAAACAATTTTCATCTTTTTCCAACTGACATAGGATATGCACCTGCACATCTAAATAAGCAGTATGATTTCCAAACCTTTACCTGAAATGATCCTTACAGAAGTCTGAGTATTTCTCTTTGCAAACTTGTCATCAGATTTTCATAGGGATTTTTTGCTGCATGTCCTCTCAGAAGAGGCTCATGCTTTCTCTATGACTCATTTACCCTACATGGAAAACCCTTTCTAATTTTTAYAACAGCTTCAATGTTCAGAAGCTTTAAAAACTAAATTGAAATATTTCAGTGTAATTGGAAAGCATATATGAAAGTAGAAGTTTGTATTTCAGAGAAATAGCACGTTTCTTCATTTGTATTTATGGAATGCCAAACACATCATATATTATATATACACAGACGATAACTGTGTTTGGAAGTGCCTAAWGAGACTAATTTTGTGCTTTTATTATCTTTAACATGCATCTGTGCATGCAAGCACAACAGCTCAGCTACGGGAACGGTGGCTGTTCTTTTAAAGTCTGGCTCTTGGAGCTGGGCTGTAAGAGACCCCCCGCTCTGGTTTCCAGAGATGACTTCTTTTTGTACTTACCAAATCCTGAATATAACTCGCTCGAGCATGCCGCTTTTCCATAGTGTTAGCTCCTGGCACACGCGCCTTAGCAATGGCTGCATTACAAAGTGCGTACACTTCACTTGCAGACACAGGAYGAATCTATTTCATTTAAAACATGACCTCCATGATGTGTCTGTAGTTGCTTGAGTGCAAGCATTTTGCAGCGCCGTCATCTCAGTAATGAGTGCTTTAAGAATTAATTACAATACAGAATTCTTGCTGCTGCTCAATGCTCAAGTAGATGCCAGCTGCTTTTGCAGAAACTTTCCACATACAAAGCTGAAGAGACATGGTAGGATGCCATTAAGATTCTCCTTTAGAAAAGTATGCCCAGGTGTATGGTTGTTGTGTTTGGGTTTGGATTTTGTTCTGGTTTCCCTTTAATTCCCTGAAATGCTTGCTGAAAGCTTTTTCCTCTGGATGGAGGCTGCAAATTCAGCAGTAACACTGCAAAGACAGGTCCAAAATAAAACAGTGAAGGTTTTAGGATCTTAATTATAATTCTGTTTCTCAAAGTCGCTGTCAGGCTGATTTCTGTCTTGAGATCAGCTTGTTAAACTGGAAATGAGCAAGCTGGTGAGATGGGTAGGGAAAATGTTTTGAAAAATAATGACCCATCCTTCCATCGAGGGCATCTCTCTGCTTATTACTGAGCTGGTGTGGAGTCACAGAATCCCTCGGGTTCCCTCCTTGACTCTTGCAGATCAGATAGCCAGAAAGCCTCTCCTCATTTCAGGCAGAACCTACCAAATACGAGCAATGTGGGCATAGCAAGACTCACGCATATCCCCTCCAGGCTTAATTAATGCAACACACGACAACTGGGAGTAAAAGTGGAGGCTGACAAGAAGCTTCAGCACATCTCAAGCCCAACAGTTTATCCAGTACGAAACAGAAGCCTTGCAAGCACTGCTCACTCCTCTAGCCTGTAGTCTAAGAAGGAATGTATTTCCAAATTCTGACTTTGCACTTCTCCACTCTAAATAGTTTATGACAGCAGTTCTCAACCTTCTTTGTAATGTTAACCTCTTCCAACCACAAAAAATGCTTTGTGGCCCCAGTCCTATCAGATTATTTTCAATAATTACAAACATGGTGAATGCTTGTACTCGTACTAGGAGCATCCTGTAGCTTTGTTTAYAATCATGGACCTTAGTTTGAGAACAAGAAGTTCAGTCCAACAGCCCACTTCTGTCTCTTCTCTCTCTTCTGTCTCTTCAATCTACTAATGCCATCAGTTGTTTGATTTTGCTGAGTCAAGAATAAGGCTATATGAAATTATTGTAAGAAGCCAATATCAGATACATCGGAATAAGCCCATCAGCATCACCTTTACAAGAGGGAAAAATAAGGGAAGAGGAAAATTTGTAGTGGTACCAGGAAGTGATACCAGAAAGTATCTATGATATAGAGTTACTCATAACAGCKTCTGAATAATAGCTAAAATGTTAACCAGAATTAATATTTTATGGGTACATTCCCCAAACAATTGTACTGACAGGAACTTTTGCCAGCTGTTCCAATTCTCTGAACATTGTTCCTGACAAAGAGCTTGCTTTGGTTATCTTTCTTTTTCTCCAGCAACGAAGTAAGGAAAAGCCTAAGTTTTGTGGTTTACTTTCCTTTTCTCCTTATGATCAGCTCTGGCTACTGATTCCATTCTTGCTAGTGTTGCAACACTCAAAAAAAGGAAAAAAAAGGATTTTTTTTATGTGAATGTATCAAGCATTTGCAGTCATGATAAAAGCGTTCTCCTCCRGGCTGTTGTTTTCTTTGGGCTTACACTGCTACTGTTTCTCAGGCAGACTTCGTGGTCTTGGGACTAAAATAGCTCTTTGCTAAGGGAGTTTTTCCCTTTGCTAAGGGAGCTGTTATTCCAGCCACATGCATGTGGACATCCTCATGGGTATCTCCTAGAAATTCCTTTGTTTCTCTTATCAGTGGTCTCATGTCTAAATATACAGAAGACCAAATATATTTTGGCAAGGCAAGAATTGACTTTATTTGCAGGATATCATAGGTCTGAATAGAAGACTCAAATATGTGACGTCTTGGCAAGCACTGTGACCTCTTGGCAAAGATCACCATCTTATCTGTCTGTTCTTTTGTTTTGTTTTGCTCTGTTTTATTTTGTTTAGATGTGGTATTGGGTTGCAGCAGTGTTGCTGAAGTCAGCTGATCTCTTGTCCCGTTTTACAGGCTTGTCATGCTAGGGCTATAAAGCATTGAAACCAGGTCATGCTAATATTAAAAAAAAAAAAAAAAAAGCTTGATACAGTTCTTTATAATATTTTAGTGGGAAAATTACCGCTGATTGTATTCTTGTTAGGATCAGCAGTAGTTTAAGTTCTGTTTAACCACTCCATATTAACCACTCCATAGTGGGTATGTGCTCTGAAATATTAGAGTACTCCCTGCCTTCCTTTCCTCATTTGTGTGCAGTCTTTCTGTCCTGATACTCCTCTGGGGCAGGTGGCTTGTTGTCATCTCCTTATTTCAATGCTAGCCCACTCGTGCCAAAACGTTGTATATTTAGCACACATTTGGGCACGCATTTCTAGGGCATTTTGTTCTGCTGCCTCCTGGATGCACTGATGTTGTGAAATCTCTGTCCTCWAAGATACCCAAAACTTCCCCCAACAAAGCCCAAAGCTATCTGCTTTGGCAGGGGGTTGGACCATGTCCTTGAGGGGACCCTTCCAACCTAAATTATCCTTTGAATCCATGATAACTTTATCTTCTGAGGGAGAGAGTAGAATATATGGGAAGTTTGGGGATTCAGTCTCCAAAGAGATAGGATTTTGAGGGGAGAACCAAGGCAATGGCTCAGTGAAATTGAACCTCTGGTGTTTCATACACAGTGGTACTGAAACAGAGAAGAGAAAGGCCGCTTGCAAGAAGATCAAGGACACGGCGCAGAAGCCTGGCCCCATTCTATATTTGGAAGGCTTGGCAGGAACTGGGCACGGATACTGCTGCTACCTGCAGTTTGTCCAGCCTGCAGCTACCGGACAGAGGATGCAGAGGACGGGAAGACAGATGTCCCCTTGCATGGGCTGCGTAAGCAGGAYCCTGAAAGAGGGGCACAGATGAGCGGGGATACCCCGCTGCCATTGCCCCTGCCTCCCCTGCCCTCGGCCCCTGCAACGGCCAGGCTGCTGGCAGCGAAGGGGGAGGCTGATGGCTATCATTGCCTAAGCTTTTATAAAAGGTTAGAAGCATTGCATACATGTTTGCCTTTTTTTTACCTCTAAGGTGCATGTTATCATCTTGGATGGATTCCTCTTTCCCTCCTACCTGTTCAAAATCCAGCCACATTCAGCGTTTTTAATGAAAGCGCTGACCTTCAGAGCTCATAAGAACCAGCTGCAGTSCCCTCGCCCCTTTTCTCTCCCGCTTCCCTCATCCATTTTCACAATCGAGGAGGCTCCTGCCTGCTCAGAAAGGTAACGATGCTGTTCGGTCCCAGTGCAGAACCTGCCTGCCCCCAGCCATCYGTCACGCGAGGCGCTCATGTGCCAGCTGCACCAGGCTCTGGAAAGAATGGCTTGACACATACATGTGTGCAGTGAGAGCCAGCTCTTCCATAATTCAGTTTCCAAGTATGTAACGTGTTACGATCAAGCAAGGATTTAATTCTGTTCACCGTTTCAAGTTTGTTATGAGCAGTAGTCTCGGTAAGGCAGTTTTCAGCAATGTAGATCCAAGGAAGCCCTTATTTATCATTATAAATCTTACTAGGGTGTCTTCTGATCAATAAAACAGGTTGTTCTTTTACTGTCTGKTTGGGTGCTCTCCAAATGGCAACTGCCTGGGCAAGGGTAAACTTATCATTAGACTGTCCTAGGGAGCAGTCACCTCCATTYTCCACACAGCAAACTGTCCCCAAGTTGCTGGTCACTGATGCTTTTACTCCCATGACCTTTTACCTGTGACAGGTCCCTCTACTGAGGAATAACAGAGAAATCAAGTATAYAGAGGGATCAAAACCTATATTGCCCCACACAGTAAAGGTGCCACTTGCCATTGCATGCTAGRGGAGCTATTGGGGAGTCCCTTACTTTGCGCTCTGGAAGTCAGTAGGAAAAAGAGGAAAAAAGACCAATGAATGTGTGGAGGCTTCCAAATCTGGAAGCAGACTCTGTACCTGTCATCGTAGAGTTATGGATGGAGAAAATGTATGATATCTATCTGGAAAACTCGAACAATGAAGATTTGTTCCTATTTTTTTGCCTTTTAACAATTATACCTGAAGGTTCCAGACCTTTCAGGCCACCGGTATTTCCRTCTTTGGCAAAGCTGAGTATAAAATGTTGGAGGTTCTGCAAGACCCTGAAAATCAAGGGAGACACAAAAATTATTTTCTTTAGTACTTTTTTTTTTTTTTCCAGAAAAACAAAGAACAGTGAGGGGACATTACCTTTATTATGATGATGCAGATGAATAAAGACATATGAGGATCAAGAGTCTAGAAGCAAAAGGGATTTGCAATGATGCTGTGTAGCATTGCTGTGTGAGTTAAAGASAGGTAACAAAGTTTGTTATAGATATTGTCCCTGCAGACCCCTCCCATGCCTGTCAAAAAAAAAATATATACTTTTTTCTGAGCTCTATGCATAAAGCCTTGAGTTTCGACAGCCTTTGGTGAATGTCTCCACAAGGGAGCAACTCCTTGAAGGATCTCCATCAAACCCAGGGGAAAAGCACCCCAGGCACCACATGCCCGTCCCTGCAAGCTCCCTGCCAAGCACCTGCTCACCTGAGGCCCAGGAACTGTAGGGGCAGAAATGACAACTTGCCCAGCTGGTCACAYGGACKGGGGCAACCTTGGCCATGAGGCAAMGATGGGTTAAATCTTGTGAACCTKTGCCACRCATCAAGCMTTTTGTAGAYTGTGCAGCTCTTAAGCACTCGTACTACTAAAAAACCAGAAGTCTCATTCTTAATTTTGAAGGCTTTTTAATTTCTCTCCCTTTACATACTCTTTCTACACAATAAAAAGCCATCATCTRCTGCTTTTAAAATGTATCATAAGCTGTAGGACTTGCATAACAAATGCTACATTAAGATAATCAACCTCTTCAGACCAGTGGGTCATGGCATTGAAACTGCCTGTTCATGAAAGCACAAGTTCCTCAGCTTTAGAAAGCCATGAAGATGCACAAATCACTCGAAACAAACCCACGGAGAAATAGTCTCTCCTTCCCCACTGCTCCCCTGCTGTGGGAAAGGCCTTCCGCTATCACGGATTTTCCCCCAGAGTGAAATCACATCCGCCATTCTATGCAAAATTAATAAAGGTATACAGAGCATGTTGAGCAAACACTGACATATCCCCAATGGTGAATTTACATCCCCCCATTCTGTTTAAAATTAATAAAGGCAGACGGAGCACTCAAAACCAACACCGGAGAGTATAAAAACCCCACAMACAGAGCCCATCAAGATTTGGCGCTGTGGAGGAGTTGCCGTGCTGAGCAACGCTGAGTGCTGGGCAAAACACACACTGAAAATACTGTTTTCCTTTCCTGGCCGGGTTCGRGAGGGCTCCCAGATGACACGCGCTGCAAATTTGTCATTTGGGAGGGGGCGTCTCGCGGGCTGCTCATCGTGTCCGCAGTTCTCCTGCACCATTAAGTTCTCTTTCCCTTGCTCCTGCGGATGACRCGCAGAATAAAACACGCCGTCGTAATCTCAGGCTTGCTCTTGCTGCATCCCGCCTTCCACTTACCTTCCACCCTTCCGTGTCCCAACGGCACACTCTGCTGCCATTTCCTCACGCRGATGGGGTTGTAAAAAATTTCTGTGGTCTGAAAAAGGCTTCATCAGCCCRTGGTGAAAGACAAGCGGCTGGCAGAACAAGAGAATGCAGGTACAGTAATGTCCAGAGCATTAGTCTCCTTCAACAAATAGACCTCTTTGAATACAGACAACAGATGAGAATTTCTGAAAATTAGCTTTGGTAAACATAGCTGAATGGTTATCCATCCCTCAGCGCCACTACTTAGAAGCTTGGGAGGCCTGGCATGGAGATGAAATAGCAGGAAAATGGGCGCTGGTAGCTTGTTCTACAACAAATGAGGAATCCTTTACGCTCTAAGTGATCAATAGGCTCTCCTTGCCTGGTGAATTTTACATCAGTGCACTGTAGAGTCGCGCAGACCTCCCCTGCAAGTGCCAGCCATTGATCTGGCAGCAGAAACTTTTCACAACTGATCAGGAGCGGTTGGAAACTGTCAGTTCTTAAAATGGTGCCGGCTGCACGTTTCTGAAGAGATGAGGGGTGTCTTGTATTGCACGCTGGCTCCGGGTTAAGCTCTCCTTTATCACCCCGATGTTCTGCAGCCTCTCCTGGATACCCCCGGGTTTGTGACACTGGCTTCTCCCACCACTTAATGCTTATTTTATGAGCCCAGAAATGATGCTGCACGGAGTGGAGCGGTGCCAAGAAGAGCTGTTCCTGCTTGTCTTCATCCTTGTATTTTTTTTTTTTTTTCTGTGCTTGCTGCAGCTGAAGGGGGGAATGCTGGGTCTGTGGCAAGAAAAAGCAGCCCAGCCTGCTGTGCAGCGTGATGGCTGGTGTGCAAATTTACAGCTGCCTAGAAGCAATGTGTCAACTGTGTGTCTCAGACTGTGTATATACTGGCTCTTCACATGGCTGCTAAAAGAAACAGTGAACCAAGCTGTGYTGAACTGATAGAAATCTGAAAATTGTACTGTCTGCCCCCGAAGTGGCATTTATTTGGGTCTGTGTTGCAAGGACTTCTTTGGCAATTTTTCAGGGTGACCTCAAATCTACTGCTAGGTGTCCTGTCGTGATTCATTGGWCCATGAGTATGTGGCCAAGTGTGCTTGGTCACCTCTTTCAGAAGCATATTTCATAAGCAATGTCTTCCAGTCAACTTCAGGGAGAGCTGTGTGTTAGGATGCGACTACTGGGCTAGTGTTTGGTAGGGTGAAGCAGCTGTAACAAAGCATGCTCCATCCAAGAATATCTCTTCCTGTARGCTAGTCTTTAGTCATCTTCATAACCTTTGTCTTCCACCTCTCCCTGGGGACCCGTCTGGRTGACCTTTGCTATTTTACCAAGGCATCTCATAAATTATTATTCTTTTAAATGGCACTTAGGCTGTCATAGTGGCTGCTAGCCTTGGAGATTTGCAGTCTAGCCTGTAATTTTGAGCAGGGGAAAAAAAAATGCTTAAGTGACAGAAGAAATATTGTAYTTCCCGATAAAACTACTTTTGTGTTTCATTTTCTGCTCAAGCCATTCATATCCCTGTCACTAACCTCATTCAGGTCAAGGGCTTGAGGCAGAGAAGGGGCATAATATTTTTGGTCAGACTGATCATCTAAATATTACAAACATCTGTAATTTTGAAACTGAAATTCAGTATTGTGTTAAACCCTTGGGCAAATAATATTAAGGCATAATAGATCACTGAAGTTTGCATTGCATTAGTAACTGAAAGCCAGGCTCCTGTTGCTTGTTATTCCAGATGTTAATGAACATGCTAACACAAAGGATCTCACTCTTCATGGCTGCAGACTGGTTCCCAGATTTTGAAAACTTCATAGGAAATTCTGTAGACTAACTAGTTGAAATAATAATAATAAAAAAGTAATCAGGCACACATTAATTTTGAARCATGGAGCAAAACATCTGCAGCACTCAGTGGATGTCTGGCTAACATACTTGCAGTGCTGTTTTGCCAGCTTACATCTGGAGTGGCTCATCAGAACAGAGCAGATGCTAGTGTGAAATAGGTCATCATAGCAGCAGGGCATCAGAACAGAGAAATTTCCTTTCTTCTCRGCATAGCAGCTACTCCTTTTTATTCGCACCAATTAGGAGAACGTTAGCCAGGTCTGCAGTACGTGTGCGGGTATTGTGACAAGGCAGTGCTCTCAAATGGCACCGAGGTACAAGCGAACCAAACGAGTATGCTTCAGAAAAGTCACACCTTTTACACGACGCACCAAGCGCTTGTAGAAGAGACTATTCTTAGTTAAGATTATGATTTTGTTTTTCTGTTGAGATTATGATTTCTTTCTACGTCTTCTTTTTTTTTTTATTATTATTATTTTTTTTTTCTTTTGGTGGAGCTGTAACTGAGTACCTTCTTGGTGGCAAATGCCCGGGAGCAGAGATGCTAATTCACAGGCGTTTCATCAGTCATTTCGAAGGAGAGGTCACAAAGATAAGAAAAATGAACAGTGCGCAGTATCTGAAGCAGTGACATTCAATGAGTCCTTGTCACTAGCAGCCATTAGCATGCAAGCCTGCTGTTRTGTTTCAGTGCTTTATGTGCTTTTCTTGACCAGGCAGGGAGCCTTCRGAGCATTGTAGCAGTTAATACCGTACAAGTTATTGTTTCTTTCTTGAATGCCTTATATTTTTAGTATCATTTAGATGCTTCTGCATCCCCTTATGCATCTAAAATTTTAAAGAGAATCAAAGAATGCATAATTTATATCTRTCCCAGAGGTAATGGAGTGACTCAATGATATCTGTGAAGGGGATGATTTTAAGTTTCATGTCTTATGCAAGAGGTGATTTTTATATGAAAACGGCAAAAATTAGCCTTGGGGATACCCAGATAATTATCCTTACAACAACGGGTGTGGATTCCAGAGGGGATTTAAGCTGAAAGCTACAGCGTATTGGATTTACCCTTGTGTATCGTGGTTGTCATAATCGAAAGCATAGCAACTGCTGCATCTTTGGCAAAAGAACTTGTATTTTGACTTTGAATAGCATAAGCAGGGGATGTGAAACAGCAGGTTTGCCTTGACACTCCAGAAGAAATCGTGCAGGCACTTGTTTACTGCTGAAATTCCTTCCTTCAGTTAAAAGGAAGAGCATTTGTTTACTGGTGTTGGKCAGAACCTATCGGTACATGCTTCATCACAGAGCACAGTTCCRCTAGACTATTTCTGGTTTCATTTACCAAAAGTCTAGAAGTGCCATGGCTAGAAATAAATGTCTGTTTCTTTGATATGCTATATGTTTGAAAATGCACTTTAAGGTCTGTATTACAGGCAGTTCAAAAGGAATATAAATTGGTGCAGCATTTTCTTTTTTCTCTCTCTTTTTTTCCTGATCTTGTCCTATATATTTATTGCCTTTTCAGTAAGACTGCTTTCAATAACATCTGAAAAAAACTTATTATTTTGTATTTTAACTTGTTTTTMATTGCATTTAAATAATTGTTATGGTCTTATTGCTTGCACAGTTTAAAATGTTTGCCATCTAAAACAATTCTGCACTTTTAGCAGTTCATATCCAAGGAGCGAGCTGATCTTATTCTGATTTCCTTCAGAAATGCTCTAGTTTTAATTTCTCTTTCTGCTTCTTGTAGGATGGCCTRCGAGAAACTGTAACGTTACTTTGGAAATACAGCAATGGGGCTACTGAGAAGTTACCTGCTTTTGTRAAGGTCTGTAAATTCCATTGCATCCTGACTGCTTCACGAAATAATAGACTCCTGTACCTGTTTGCTAGGCTTATTTTTAACATATGCAAACTAAAGTAAAATCTAATTTTATTCTGGAGCAAGTTTTAAGAAAAAAAATGTTTTAATTTCTTGCAAAGTGTTTAGGGTGTAACACTCTGTTCTGTTACACTATATACATATAGAATAAACCATTTGTCTTTCCTTTGAAGTGAATGATTGTGGTTTATAGAGTTGAAAAAAAAATGCAGAAAAGAAATGGGCCTGTAAGTTGTTTTCACTTCATCACTATGTATTTCATCATTATGTAAAAAGAAGGACCTGCAATCAGTCGTTCCCACCAGTGTTGCTAATATGTGATCTAAATGCGTGACARCCATCCCACAGCTACAGCTGCAGTTGTTTTTAGAAGTATGGTTAACAAGGGGTTGGAAGAATTTCCGAGACTTCCCGGTCAGGAGGAGCTCAGGTTCACAGAAAGTTTAAGAAAATAATAATAATAAAAAAGTTGGTCTTTAAGAGACCGTAAAAAGAGCAGAATAATAGTGGCTCGACTCCCATACTGTCAGCATGGCAAGAAATGCTGAGGAGAGTATAGCTAATGTTATATCCTTGTCAGCTRTAACGCTGGTGTAATAAGCACTGTGGCTTGAGATCACAGTGATTTAGAGGGTAGAAAACACATCTCTACATTTCAATATGTTTTACTATGCATGTATATGATGGAGAAAAAAATGATTTCTTACTGTTTYCAAAGGCAGTAAGAACAGCATTTCTATAGAAATTTGGTGGGAGGGACCAATAGAAATCAGCTTTTGCATCTAGTAGTAAACCCTGGTAGCAGAGCACAGACAAGATCTGTGGGAGTTGTATCTGGCTCTAAATAATCATTTTCGAAAATGGCTCTGTTTGGAATATGTCCTGTTTCCTTCTCTTGGAAGGAAAGTGCTTGACAGCACCTTGGGTCTAATTGTTTTTATTGCTGCTTCTGTGCAGTCATTCCGTGTGCTATTAGTCGGTGTGCGTCCTGGAGGGAAARGGGCTTGCAAACCTCAAGGAAAAGAAGGTGAAAACAGGGACAGAGAGCCATCCAAGACTACTTCTATTTGCTATTTAAAACTATCCCAAGTTGGTAATATCTCCTGTAATGTGACCTCATCTTCTGTAGTGAGCTAAAGCCCTCCATCMGACTGGCGGAGGTAGCGGAGACACGAAGCTGACTGCTGTGCCTCGGGCCACTGCTGAGGGAAAGCTGCGTGTTCAAAACAAGTAGCTCGTCAGAGTAGTTGCATAACCACTGGATGATCTGTGTCCTTCTCAGGCTTTAAGAATGCACCCAATATTCTTGTTCCCGGTGCGATCCTCCAGGGCAAAGCCTATGTTCTTGTTTTCAGGGGCATGCGGAAAAAATTACAATCAACGAGATCAGTTTAGGATGAAGGGAGAAAACTTTCTGCACGTGGTGACGATCGGGTTGTCAATCCTTTACCAGCAGCAGCAGCTTTATAAAATYTTCCTTTCCAGACTCATCTACAAAGACTGCTTGGATTGTGGCCCACCAAAAATTTCCAAGAGCTGAATTTGCTAAAGCAAAATTTGTTTGGGCCTGTAGTCTCACACGCTTGGTGCAAAAGGAGTTGTCAACTGCTGTGYAGCAAGCACATTTTAAAAGTTCCCTTGTTCCTAAGTCTGGTTCCCCAAAAAYAGCGGCTCTGTGATACATATACAAATTAGGATTATGCCATTTTAAAAGAGAACAAATAAAATGTGATACTCATRTGATATATGCATACTAAGTGGCATAAAGTAGTTTGGGTAATACTGTTTATACCTTTATTATAATGCAGAAGCAAAAGAAAACCAATTAAATTAAAAAGCAAGTCATTTCTACTGAAAAGGAAATGCAAAGTGTAATTTCCCCTTGGAAGATATTGCCCTTAGGTATTATCAAAAAGTGTTGCACTGAATCGTTACAGAAATAGAGATTTACATCAATAAGAACGGCATCACAGGTTACATTTTCATAAAGAAAACACGTTTTAAAGGAATTAGTAGCACTTGCTGGTTGAACTCAGACAGAGTGTAGATAGAGCTTCTTCTATATCTGTATAAGTATCTGTTACACCGTTTTTATACAAATATTGCATTTTTTTGTGTCTGTTATTGATTTTGAAGGAAAGCGGTGTATTGGATTAGTGAAAATCATCAGTTTAATCCAGGTCAGCTTTTTCCCTGAATCTCGTGACTTCTATTGCAAATGTGTATTTTTTTGATATGTTTCTTCTCTTCTTATACAGTTGTTGTTTAYTTAAACTTTCATATTTCCTGCTCATGATCCTTTGTATATTCTCCCAAGAAGTCTTTATTTTCCCTTCTGCCTTTCTTGCTTATCCTTTTTTCTTGAAGGGGGATGGCGAGGCGGGGAGTGGGGGCATGCAGGGGGAAGGAGGAATTTTATTCTCCTTATGAAGTTTATTAAATTTTCCTATTGGAGTCAGCAAATGATGCATCTCTCCAGCTATCTCTCAATGCCTCCTCTAATCTTCATCCTTGACATCCCCTATGGGATGTTTAATGCTGCTTGTTTTGCCCCCAGATCCGCTCTCTGGTCAGGGTCTGGGTGGGCGATGAAGAGGTTGCTTGTGCCCAGTGCATGGAGGTCTGCAAAGCAGGGGAAGCTGATGCACCACKAAGGTGGATGGGAGCGTGTCATCTTCTCACAGCTTAGATGCAAATTGCCTGGGTGCGAAAGGGGAGGAAGGAAGGGGGATGTCACTATATCTGCCAACGTAATGTGTGCTTTCAATGTGCGTGTTTGAATTATTATTCAATTATTGAACAGATGGAAAACAAGTAGCCTTTTATCTGGAGAAAATCTATAGGTTAGATACTCAGAGGAAATGTGTCCAAAAAAGATGGGAGGGTGGGGACAGTAAATCTTATAAAGCTGCCTCACAAGGACAAACGTTTTTTAGAAAACAAGAGTTTATAAACACTGATGTATCCATATTGTGATATATCCATCATCATTATGTATATACTTATATAATATGTGTGTATATATGTGCATATATATATGTATACACACACACACATATACACATATAGGTATTTTAATGATTCGGTAACCTGAGTGACGATAGGCTCAGATTCAGATGTAAGGCTCTTTGCTTGTATTACCCCAGGACTCATCATCTTCTGTTCCAAAGTAGCAATTAGATATTGATCTTGACTGATCTTAGCTTCTATAAGGTCCCCTCACCAAAAAAAAAAAAAAGTTTTTCTTTTTTTTTTATGTCAGAAATCAAAGAACACCTTAAAGACATCAAAGATCATCTGATCTGTTTGTCTGGGTTACCTTCAAGAGCAAAGATGTTTAGAGAGCCTGTGAGAGATGTTTGTTTAATCCAGTCCTAAAAAAAACCCAAAACTCCTCTGGTGAGGAAGATTCATTGCGTCCCAATGCAGTCTGCTCAAGAAGTACAAATCAGTTAAGGAGAATTCATAAAATCTAAACTGTCTTCATAGTAAGTTGTTAGGTGTCTTCTAATGAAGATGGAGAATAGCTAAACAACACCTGAATCTGTTAAATATTAAAAGCAAGGTTGTTCTTATGATTGTCTAGTTGATTTATTTATTTATGAATAAACAATTGCCATTCCTATAGGTAACATTTCAAAACTTATTTTTTTTCTTCAYAATTCCTGTTCACATTCCTTAGATCTTTATCCTTCTGTATATAKAAATTCCTGACTCAGGTATCAGCTATAAGATGCTGAATATAGCCAACCTGACCATCAGATGGTTAAGAATGGTGTAAAAACAAGCCCAAGATTTTGAAGYTGGGTAGCTAATGATGGAGGTGTACGCTCAGTTACAGTGACTCCAATGCATGGCTTACCTCAGGCTTACCCCTGGCAGCCTTCCCTCCTTTCTGTGCTTTAAACTTTTCTCAGTATGGTAGGAATGAATCAATTTCATTGTTTGAGAGACAACAAGTGTGCAACTGATTGCTTTCAGCATATGGGTAACTACACATTTTACATCTTGTCATTGCCCTCATTCTGGCTGCCCAGGGATATGGGAGCAACAGATGCCTTGAAATGATATCTGTAGCATGTTTCAGAAACAGTAATTCTCCATTCAGGTCCCTTTAAAAGAAAGACAGCAAGAACAGCTAAGTTTTCTATCACTAAGGTCTTCAGAAGGATCAATCAYACATCATGAATAATCGTAATAGAATAGGGAGGACAGCTGCTCATCCTAATAACATCACCAGGAGGAGTAATCAGGAAGCCCCTCGACCAAAGCAGGTGCCACTGCAAGATAGAAGTCATAAGCTCCAGCTCCAGTCACAGTCTGTTGCCATAGATGGAAAGATATGCATTAATGTCACTTCTGAAAGGAAGCTAAAATATCTTCCTCACCTGAAATAAGGAGAAATCCACTGTCGCTGCTATTGTCCAAAATCTACAGAAACAGCAGTGAAATTTGCTGGGCTTGTTACATTTAAAAAAAAAAAAAAAAAAAAAGGCAAAAAAGAAAAAAACAAAAAAGAGTGTTAAGGTGGCCCAGTGCCAGCTAGTTATAAAAAGAGAACAGTTACAAAAAAAAAAATCTTTCTTTTTTCCGCCACAACCTAACACAATTTTAGCAAATTCATGTCCCTTCTCTCTTTTTAACTAAAATGCATGGAAAAGCTAGTASTTCAAATAGTAAAACTTAAAAGAAATTTTTGGATTTGTGGAGGTGAAGAGAGAATAATGGTGAATTTGATACTGCAGTGAATATATTTGCAGCCCTATTCTCATTAGAAACTGTCTGTGATGATTATTCAACTCCCCATAAAAACTCTTTGGAACCAGTTCAATTCAGGAACAGCCTCCCTTCATCTTGAGCACTCAAATCCCAGCAAGGTTCAATCAGTAGCATAAATAATAAGGAAAAGCCTTGAATTTCATAAGAAAGTTTCAATTTGCCTTCTAGGCTGAAATGTAGCATACATATCAGATGATTATCTGGTATTGAAGCCTTAAGATACACAGCTCCAGAAAGACTTATATTTCTAGGGTCAATTATTGCATCAGGTATAGAAATTAATGATTAGGTGTGACAAGTGAAAACCAAAAAGACAAACTGAAAGGAATGCACATAAATATTAATAGCATTCATTGACTGAAGAGACGATCCAATGATGGCTATAAGGCCATTTCAGGAAATTCAGGAAATAATGTGTTCCTACTTAACGCCATTGATTCAACATCTTGAAGAAAAAAAAAAAAAAAAGGAAAAATAAAAAGAAGGCTACAGAAGATTGTATTCAAGAGGCTTTACGGGAGTTAGGGGAAAGTATGACYAGAATGTTTGCTCTAACAGTAAAAAATGAAAATAAAAAGATGAAAGAAAATCTTAAATCAAGCTACCCTTTAACTTTGGGCTTTCAGACACTGTTAAAAATTAACCAAGAAGAAGGCAATACATATGATTGCCCAAAATATCCTGGAACTCAAAAAGGTATTYTCTAGCTAAGTAGCCACAGGTTGTTTCTTAGAATCATAGAAAGTCAGCGTGCTGGTGGCATGAGGGCCTTGTGGCTGCCYCAACTGTATTGATACTACCGCCAGCACTGACAGATATCCTGCAGTCTGTGTGGGCTTCATCCCAAGACTTAATATTCCTTCCCATTTTTGGGATTTTCTATCTTCTTTCTTCTTTTTTTAATATGCAAGTTACCCCTGTCCTTTATATATTGAACAAGAATGGTTTATTTCCTTTTTCTTTGAAGCCATCCTTAATATTTTCAAGGACTTTTATCATGTTTTCCCCATATCTTGTTTACATTAAACAGTTTTTTTTTTTTTAATCCATTTTAAGTTGTGTTTTGTTACGTGCTCGGTTAGCTGGGCATGTCCCCATTAGTATGTGGTGTCCAAAGCTGGACTGAAGATTATAGCTGAATCTTTCCAAAGCAAAGTAGAAGAATTCATGTGTCTCCTTTGTGTTTCTAAACTGTTATTTTTAAGTAATTGGCASTGAGTCTGCTTAAACTTGTGGTTCACTGTTTAACTCCGGATCCTTACCAGTAAGCATAAACTGATTWTGTTATCTCCCATTTAGTGTTTGTTGAGTTGTCTGTTTCTGGCTTCACAAAGAGAATTGCCAGATGCTGCAAGATTCCTTTGGTCAGTTTTCTTTCAGTGATATTTCTAAGGCCCAGTCAATATGAAAATCTTTAACCTCTCTCAATGCTCTCTAATGTATTTTTTATTATTGTATCTTGAACTCCTAGTCCTTTGTCTCCAGTGTCCAGTGTGCTAACTGTGTCGGCTCTTTGATCACAGATGATCTTTCTAATAGTTTTTCCTGCCACTGAGTAGCAAAACAAGTGTTTCCTCATGGTTTCCAAGTCTTTTACTCATGCTAATTGTATTTGATGTTATTCTTGTTATGTTATTCTACATTTACTACCAAAACTACTTTGGTACACAGATTTGAGGAAGGACTTTGACAGACTGCATACAATTTTCATAATGTGCGATTGCACGGAGGCACTAGGTTTAGTGAGAGCATTTGAAGACAGTTAGGGAAGTATGTGACAGATAATGCACTGGTGACACTATTCTTACCGTCTCAGTGGAAACCTGATTTGATCTAATTAAGAACAAAGAACCAGTAACAAAGGAAAAAAGAGCGATATTTCAGAGGGACTAGGAATCTTGAAAGCAAAGGTCATACATTGTATCGAGGAGAAGACTGAATCTAAAATATAGAAACTTGTTCATAAAATTGACTGACAAATTATGACTTTTGCTTAGAGGACACTTACTTTCTTTAAAGCACATTTCTTTTAAAGCGGGAASGCCATCAAATATATTTAGGAAGTTCATCACAGTTGTGTGTTTCATTCACTCCAGGAATACATCCCAAATGTGCCTCTAGTTTATTCCTCCCTTTTCATACATGCTTTTTTTTTTGTATTTTGAGGGATCAGGGAAAAAAGGGGAGAAGGRAAGAGAGATGATTAGAGAGTACCAGACTGAAGACATCCCATCTTCTGCCATGAAATCTAATACAATTTCCTAATATTCTTGCTTTTTGTTCATGAGCTATTCAACCTTGTCTCTCTAATCTTGGTTAAAGTTCTGCAGAGCAGTTGTTTTCATGTCAGTCACAGATGAGTGAAATCAATCAAATGCTCTATCTGGACCCAATGAACTGTAGATAGGGAGAGCAAGATGTGCCCTTGTGCAGGGGAACAAAGCATTATGACCTTGTGATTTTTCTATAATACCTTTGAGAGTGTGCACCTTTAATGCTAGACCTCTGCCTCCTGATTTTATAATGCTACATTGCACGGCCCTTCTCCCACAAATGTATATTTGATTTTTACACCGAGTTTTCTCTCTGTAGCTGCTTCTTTAGCTTCAGGGGAATTGATATATATGTTGGAAAGTTTGCCTCTCTTGAGAGCCATACAACCAACAGACAGCTTGCAGTGTCATAAGACAGGCTTTCAAAAGAATTCAGTGTTTGTTAGCCAAATGCAACACACTATTTTAAGGTCTTTAACTTGGTTAAATACAAAAACTAAGTCCTTTTTGTGTTCTTTATGGCACTACCTTGTCTGCTTCTAGGAAGACATCTTCCTGCATATCCTGATCATTCACTGGGCTGCTAACACGCAGCCTCAGCACTGAATACATGAGGTTCTCAAAAGTCTGAAGTTTAAATCAAATCTAGATGTTGCTTTCAGTCTCAACCTCTAGCACTCCCAATACAAAGCTGTAATTCAGCAGCTGGGAGCCTGCATCCACAATCCATTCCTTACTTCCCTACTCTCCTGCTTATTCCTTCTGTACTCCTTTCTGCAAAATCTCACCAAAAGTTTGAAATGGCTGATTTTACTTCAGTTCATTGGGGTTCACATTGTCAGAGTCAACAGACCAACACAAGTGGGTTATGTCTACCCCGTCCTCCGCTGATAGGTGTAAATTCATTCTGCCCATTTTCTAAGCCAACGTGAAGCCGTGTGACACAGTTAGCATGATGTTGAGTATCAGCTAATGAATTCTCCTGCTTGTCAGTGTTTATTAGCTCTGACTTAATGCTGTTACCTTGGCCTCAGCACTGACAGCATGTTTATGTGACTTCCAGTTGCCTTGGACCATGGGCAAAACAGTCTTTCATCTGTTCAGAGTGTGGGCAAAGCAGGCTTGTGTCAACGTGAAAGCACATAGACATGCACTGGTGTAGGCTTTACCCAACAGTCAAAGGTCGAGCACAACAAATCCCTGAAAAAAAATGATCTRCAACCAGTAGAGGAAGCCTCTTCTAACAGATTAATGCCCGATATTGCCCACAACTCCCACCTCAGTTTTGCAGCTCCTCCTCATATCCCATATGTTGCCCCTGCAGGCAAAGGACACCCCCTGTTTTGGAGGTGCGTCCATGCCAGCTGGCAGGTCTGTTCACATGTGCCAATTGGTTTCTCCCAGGCAGAATTTACATTGGCTTCTCTGCCTGCCTTCCTCTCAGTGGACACCAATTTGTGTGTCGCTTCGCTGTCAGACTGMTGGTTTTCATTCAACTCCTAGTAATGAAATTACCTTTTGTGACTTCTCTTCACCTTTTCTGATGGCTTCAAGATTTCAAACCCTTCCCAATTCTATCCCAACTCTGCCAGTAAAGGCATAATAGATAGATAGACAGAGGTTCAGTTAAAAATAAGTTCGGAAAATGAACATTATAGCTGTGTTTATGTGTTTTTATATATATGTGTGTATATGTATATTATTCTTTGCTGACATATCTGGTTTGGAAAACACTGCCTTCAAGTTCTCATTTCCACACTTGCCACATGGGTTTACTGTCCCTTCATGGCTGTGTTTGGTGGCTCTGCAGATTCCCTGTAAATTGAATATGTGAAATTATTTGTGTTAAATGAGCCATTTCTTTAAAATGAATAATATTTTTTTAAAAATTACCCCAGTAACATGGACTTTTTTTTTTCAGAACAGATACTTTGGGCATGGCCTTCTAACATTGGCACCACGGACCTGCACCGGTCCATGTGCCCTAGGCAAGATGGGGGTCTCCATAGGTAGGTCCTGGGCTTTCTATCTGGGACTTTATAGCCCTCACTGTGGTGCAGTTATCACATGGGCAAGTGCTAACTCTAAGTTCTCTTATTTCTACAAGTTTCATCTCCACAGATCGTTCGCTTTTTAAGATAACTCTGTATGTGCAGGCCTTGGTAACTTGTTTGTATGAACGAATAGCTCTCTATCCTAGGACAGATACTAGCCTATCGATGAGCCCAGAAYTGAACAGTAGAAAAGCAGATGTTTAAACTATTGAAAATATTTTTCCTAAATATGTCATCCTGTATTTGTGGCAGCATGGTTTTCATGGCTTCATTGGTTTCACRATCTCTCCAGCACTTCTGTGTCCAGATTTCTTAGGCAGTATGGGAAATGGCCCAAAGCTGCCCTTTAGGCCTTTCAAGGGATGGGGAAATGAGCAAAACATTTGATCTCAATTGGATTTAACTGTGCTATGGCCTATTGCTGAGTCAGTTATTTTAGGTATCAACAGTGTAAGAAAATCTTCAAGGACATTTGGATATGACTGTAGGAAATGACTAATATAATGAGGAACACAAGTCTCATTTCCTTGATGTTTGTTTTGCCTTTCTTGCTGCAAGGAGCTGACCAATGTGACTACCTAAGATTATCACTAATTATTTAATCAAGGAAATTGGAATATGTTGGCTATATTACTACCCTTTAACTCTTCCCTGCTCCCTGCTCAAATTGAGAGATTATAGATCAGATAGTAATCAGAATGACATTTATTTCAAGGCATTTCAAGGCAGAAGCAAGGAACAGTTGCAATTTCTAGAGAACCTGTCACCTTGTCCTCTAGAAGAAAGGCAACAACCATCTTTTCCAATAACAGACCTGTTATCTCCCTCCTAAAATTTATCAGGCAAGAAACATATTGATCTAATTTGCAGGTTGCAGCCTGTAGTTCTCTAAACATGTCCAAAGCCTCAGCACACGATGATGGCCAGAATTTACTCCGTAATCAGTTTGCAGACGTGTCCTTCCCCCTCCCTTCTCCTTTGTGGGCTGATGTTTGCTTTGCAATCCAAGCAGCCTAAACTGGATGAAAAATTCCTCTGTTTCAACTAATCCATTTTAACTCTATTTTTGAAGAAAATCTTTCACAGTATTTTGCCTCCTTGGTCTCCCACCAGCTGTGAATTCTGAGCAGCAAACAGTGCACGGAAGCATTTGTATCCAAGCAAAATTGTCTTAATTACAATCAAAAACAAATTCCTAGAAACTTTTTTTTCCCATATATATTATTTATAAATTGTTGTCCTTTTTTTTTTTCTCCTTTCCTTTTGGGGCCATTATTTTTGTTTTCACAGAACTGGTGCTTCCTTGTAAATCTCTGGGTCTGCTTTTTAAGATTGCTCTATATGTAAACAGACATTTTACTCTTTTCAAAAGGCCCCATTGTAAAGATTCGTTATGCTTTACCTGTCACAATGAAACAAAAATGAATGTGAAATCATTCATTTTCTAATCAATTTAGAGTAAGAAGGATAAATCTGCCGTATTTGTCTGAAAGCATTTTAAGATGCTACTATGGCAACCAACATTAATGACAAACAAGGAGGCTGTTAATTAATTGTTCAGGCAGACTAGAATAAGAAAATCCCTAATTGTTGCTGAATCCATTTACTACCATCCCAATAGCTCTTGGAGAGTTAGTGCACCTTTTTATTGCACTGGAAAAATGAGGTTTATGATAGCAGGACTGAAAGGGCACACCTACTGTTAGCCTTCCCCCTGTGATSACATGAGACAAGATTGCTGACATTTGGGTCATGCTTGCAGTGATCCCATCTGATGCTTATTATTTGACTARGAAAGCTGATGATGCCTTTATGGCCATTTAAGAGATAAGCAAGTAGTCTCTGCCCTGAGCAGTTTGCAGTCTACAGAGCTGATACATGCCAGCAATAAGTAATATTTGGTGATCCAGGCAAAAAAAAAAAAAAAGTATTTCTATCTGCTTTTTAAAATAGTTTGGCAGTTGAGAGGTTGAGATGTGTTTGTGGGCATGAGATGAGTGGAGAGAGAGAATCAATAGAAAATAAGGAAGAACCYTTGGGAGGCATACAGGCAGTTAAGTAGATAAGCAACGGGTTTCCCTAATACTAAACTTGGCATATTACTGTCTGTAAAGCAGGATTGGTATGTTTTCTGCAACACAAGGATCAGCCAAAAACCTGATTTGAGACAACTTATGGAGAGACTGATCTGATTTACTTTCAGAATGAAACACATTTTGAGAAAGAAAATACATCTATATGGAGAGTTTAGGGCATGAAACATCCAAGCATTGTTCATTTCTATGTATGCATTCAACTCACAGATGATACATACTGTAGAAACATGTTTGGCCAACACTCTCTGAAGTCAATTGCCATATGGCCAAAMCTCCATATTATCAGAGTACTGAGAGGCAGGTTACACCTTTGTTGGCTTGGAGGGAGGAGAGGAGCTGCCACTTAGCAACCTGATGGTCCTTTTCCCTTTTTTCTCCTCCATTGCTTATTTTCTTGAGATGTCAGCTTTCTGGCCATATGGCACTTGACCTTCTGAAGTGTCAACTATATGGGATTGAAAATATGAAACATGAATCAGAGAAYCAAAGAATACCCACTCTGAACTCCATAGTGAAATTGTTACCTCTAAATATATAAGGAATAGGCTTCTGAGGATGTGATAGAGGTTGAAAATAGATGACTAAACAAGAAAAAGATATCTGCTCTTCTGCAATGACTCTTCAGTGAAGGGCTAAATCTAGACTATTCCAACAAAAGAGTAACCTGGAAAYTTGCTACAGTAATGTGTTACATTTTGGTCCAGTCGTATGTTCATTACCCCACTACCTTTCAGCATTTCTCTTTTAGATTGAAGGGTRACACTATAAATCAAAAGTGCTATAAACTGGCAGTCCTGCAAACTACAGTGCTAGTAGTTCACAAGCTGTGCACTACTGTCCTTCATAGCAGTGTGCAAGTTTGCAACATCATGCAAAATAGTTTGTCATGCCTTAGCCTTTTCTCAGAGCCAAATGTGCGTTCTGTGAGGGTTATCTACTGTGTGGGACACGTATATGAACATGATTCTTTAATCCTTATTTGAACAGAACTTAAATTATCYTTTGTTAGAATTTCCTTCTCAGCCTTGTGCACAGATGTTCAATATGGCTCCATGTGATGATAGCTACTTAGGGTAAGCAGTGATATGTAGTGTCAGCTGAGAGTAGAGGTTTTTTTGTTTTAAAATACCCTTTAGAAGATTTCTTCCCTTCCCTGATCCTGGCATTTATAAATATTTGTTGTTGGGTTTTTTTTCCTCCAATAAGAGTAGAGCTATCTAAAAAGRAGAAAAGAAGACAAATAACTATTTTCAGTATAATTGCAAAGATATTAAAGGGCATCCTGTTTTCTAGGTGCTCTTCTGGTTCTATTGACTATGATATCTCTACTAAGCATGGTGTCATCAGTCAGCTACATTTTGGTGGATTCATACATATTTACCAATTTGCAAATTATGCATGTGTAGCTCCTAGCATAGCTGTTTCTTTGTCTTTCTGCTTCTCTTCCTTCACTAATGATTCAAAATGCCTACAYGTCTAGCATCACAGGGCTGTATTCTGTGCTTGCCATTTGCCTTTGTACACCAATTAGGTCTTTGTAATTTAAATTATGTTTTATTTGCTGATTTGGAAGCATCCTTGTTGGTAGAATTAGGTTTTCTTCATCCTGCAACTGTTCTTTGATATAATGATTTATTAAGGTACTAGGAGAAATATTGATCCTGCTAATAGCTTCTGCCTTGCTACATAATGCTTTACATTTTACTCACTAAAAGGGCCATATTCCTTTTCTCATCATCTGATTGACCATAAATACTTTGGCCTTTCCCCAGCAATTATCACACTTAGCAAAGTAGTGGGTAAAAGTCAAGTATTTATAGACTAATTAGAGAAGTCAACATGCCCAAATAGTGTACTTTACATAATRCAAGGAGTCACTGGACAGTGTTTTGAAAGTAAGGAGTGGTTCTACTCTGCTTAAAAACAAATTAGCAAATTCAAAGGAGTATGTATATATTTTATTGATAAGGATTGTCTTTTTTGGAATCAGTGTGTGGAGTTATGTACTGTGTCTGTGATTTATTGATGGCATTCATGATTACATTTTGTTGATGTTTTTCAGTATATTCTCCTTCATCTACCCTAAACTCCTCCCTCTTGAGCAAACTTTCTAATGTTAATGCCTATAAGGAGGTAGCGGAAGCATCAGTTTTGTAACCCATCTGGAGCTGATTCCTTTTGCAGTTTTTATTACCCACCTTGGAAAGTGCATTATTCCTATAGCASTCAGAAATGCTGAAAGGGAATAAAGGACATCTGTGAGAAAAATACAGACAAGGTTTGTAAGGCATATGGTTTTGTTCACCAAAATAAAATCAAACAGAGTTGTAGATGCCCTGCATTGCCTGAGATCAGTGATTTCTGCAATGGGCTGCTCACAGGTATGGACAGAGTGCTGTAGAAAACTGTCCTCTATTTCACCCTATTTTCATTTTCCTTCCTGCAGTTCAGGCATAATGTCTCAGAGTGTGCAAGTCTGAGTCATTCAGTTAAGACTGGTTTAAAGGAAGTTCTTCTTTGTGAGATTCAGGGACTTAATACCTCAAAGTATTGTTTAGTCAGTCGCTTGACTGTCTTGATTCAGGAGTTGGGAGTTTCCCATAGATCAGCCCCAGAGTTCTTCAAGTAAATTAAAATTAATTATTAGGCATATATTAAGCTTGTGCTTCGCAATTTGAGTTAATCTCTGACTCTTAAGGGGTCAAAGAAGAGTTTGCCTGAGGAGGAAAGATTATCACATATCTTTTGTCTATAGTCCTCAAAAAAAAATCCCACCAAGGAAGAGTGTTTAAGACAGGACACAAAGGCCTTGATTCTTAAAAAAAAAAAAAAAAAAAAAAAATCTGTGTTCCCGTTTAATCAAACAGTTCTCAAATTTTATGCAAAAAGCTCTGAGAAGCAGGAGAATATTAATTCCTCCTTGGACTGAGGTGTGCATCTTCAGTTTTTCAAGTGTTAGCCTGTTCAAAATTTGTTTTCAGTTAAAATCTGGGTCTTGTTTTTATTTTTTGCTCCRCATGAGCAGTGTTGCTAATGCAGCTGTCACGCAGGTGAGACGACTTTCATCATCCACATGTGATCRTCATCCTGCATAGCGACAAGCAGGCATTTCTAGGACAGGAATTATCTCAGCTTTAAATAGAAATGCAACATAAATCAGATTCATTGCACCCTAAAAAGCAATGAAGGGAGCAGAGAGCGACTAGCACAGAGGGAGATGTCCACAGTTCAGTGAGAYGGCCCCTTGGTGATGGGATACTGGAAGCCCTCCAAAGGGGAAGGAAGTCTGAAAAGATAGCCTAGATAGCCTAGATAAATTCAATCCTATATTTTGAACTATTAAAACCACTGAAAGGCAGGACCACCCCATGTATCTGATGTGCTGGGTTACTGCAGGATCCCATCTGAGCCCAGGTTGAGACCAGGCTCTCACATGTGTAAGTCCATATGGCTTCAGCTGCACCAGCGGGGCTCTGCTAACTGCATCAGCCCGGGATCTGACCAGCAGAAAGGGGATTCTGTGGCTGAACTAGAGTGCCAGTGAGAGGACCAGGTGATGTCTTGCCTTCAGCAGGCCCCGTACAGCGTGRGTCCGCCGTGTCCCAGCGGCGGCAGCTCGCTCCAGCGGCGATGGAAAGGCGGGATCCTCGCCACCCCTGCGGAGGGAGAGGAGATACTGAGTGACTGTGAAGGGAGCTGTGTGCTGCGGTCTGGGCTGTGAAAGCTYGGCTTTGGCAGCAGGGCTCCTCAGGGCCCGTTTGGCAGCAACTATACGTGGTTAGGCTGTACAGCGTGTGCTGTTCAGAGCATCGCCCTTCCTACAATACTGTTTTCCTTCACAGAGCCCAATATAGAACAAGCAGCAAGGGTCCCCACCCATGGTCAGAGTTGTCAATAGATGCCCTTACATAATTTTTCTAAGGCATCATATCTCTATCTCTGAATATTAATTAATAATTTATCTTGTTATGTATGTGGAGGACTCTCTATAATTCAATTTTCTATTTTTATGTCTCATAAATGACTCTGCCTTGTCAGATTTTATGGTGAAATAGTAGATCCAAAATTAGCATAATGTAACAACCAAGTAACATATATAGCCTTGATCTGCAAACACTTTTACCCGTGAATGAACTGAGTTATTACAAGTGAACTCAAAGGGACTCACATGTGCTTTTTCAGGATGAGGGCCACAATGTTTATTGAATTAATTTCTTTCATACACTACATGTGTTCAAATGAAACTAATTAATCAGTCACATAGCTGGGCATTTCTCAGCATGTATTCCTTTTTTWAAAAAAATATTTTTATAGCAAATGAGAGGCCTAGATAAAATTTACAATAGATATTTAGGTAAAACTGGATATAAGTTAATATTATGAAGCAGAATCTGCTCTTATATATGTGAGTTGCTGTCTGTTTAATRCATTTGTATAGATTTTTATAGATAACTATGTGTATATAGGCATATGCAGGCATGCATGTGGGTGTGTATAAGATATATATAACTTTCTCATTCTCCAAAAATAGATATTTTGCATAGATATACATTCTGTGCTATTGGAAAACACAACCTATGGTTATATTACTGAGCACGGGTGAACCAAAAGTGGTGATATCAGATATTTCTGTGCTGTGATGCAGATGGATCCTGCTCCTCCAGCGGTGYGGGCTGGGGGAATCTGCCTGAGCCTGTGCAGCTCCCTGCCTGCCTGTTTCCCGCTCCCGTTCCCTGCTCATGGGAGAGGCCTGCTGTGAAGAGCTTGTGTGGGCAAGCTTGGGAGTGATGATGTGCACCCCCAAGGGAGCCTGAGATGCAGTCACAGCACGGCCCTGGTCTCCTTCTCATGTAGATGTACCTCAGAAGACTGAGAGGGGACCTGATTAATGTATATAAATATCTCAAGACAGGGAGTGAGGAGGAGGGGGCTGGCCTCTTCTCAGTGGTGGCCAGTGATAGAACTAGAGGAAACGGCCACAAATTGAGGCACCAAAAGTTCCACAGGAGCTTGAGACAGAACTTCTTWMCWGTGAGGGTGACAGAGCCCTGGAACAGGCWGCCCAGAGAGGTGGTGGAGTCTCCTTCTCTGGAGATCTTCMAAACCCGCCTGGACAYCACCCTGTGCCACATGCTSTAGGRGACCCTGCGTGTGCAGGGGGGTTGGRCTAGATGACCTCTRGAGRTCCYTTCCAACCTTAAGCATTCTGTGATTCTATGATTCTATGATTCTATATCCATCTAACCCGAACCCATCTATCTCCACTCTTAAATAAACAATCATGAGTTCATTCACCTCATGAGGGCCAGTGTGCTGAGTTAGTCTGAAGATATAAACCCCTAAGATTTGGTTTTCATGCACACGCAGTGTCTCAGTGTGGACAAATGTGTCTGCTTTGTGTGTGTGTGTGTCACAAAGCTAAAGAAAGYTTGTACTTTGTAATGACATTGGGCTTATTTCTTGGGCGTATATCTTTTGTGAAAAGAGGGAACAAAGCAGAGGWAAGAAACTTGTAAATATCCTGAGTATTTGAAAATATGAAATAAAAAGTTAATTGGAATTTCTCTATTTCAATAAAAGCATGGGGGAATATGTTTGCTCTAAGGATGTTGCTTAATGATATAAAATTAAACACGGAGCTTCCAGTGTTTCAAATGAATGTGGTTTGTGATCTAATGTCTAAAGATCATTAACTAATGCCTGCTATTTTCTGGAAACAGTGCTGAGAAAAAAGGCTTCAGATATAAAGTCCTTGAGTTTAAATTGCCCTTTTCATGTGCTGTAGGTAATGGGGATAGAACCACATCTAGAGATGCTGCTTACATTCAGGTAAAATGAGATTGTTCTCTGTCATTTGGAATTGACCTAGAGACATTACTTGGTTTCCCTGGTAAAGGAAAAAAGTGGCTGTTATGCTCACTTCTTTTATTTCAAATGGGCTCAGGCAGCTATGAGGGCTTTTAGGCAGGATGCAGTGTGTTTGGCCTGAGGGCTGGCAGCACTGGCATCTAATGCATTACTCGTTGTCCCTAATCCATGATATTGTGGGCTCTTCAGGAGCTTGGCACTCCCACATGGAGCTGATGGCTGATCGTTTTGCTCACAGGATGCTGTGCCTCAATTTGCAAGCCATCCTAGCTGCATCGGAGAGGTGATTCGCAGCACAAAGTGCTATTTGATGTGAATAAAACTGGCTGGGCTTGGCCCCTTCAGGAGAATCTCTGGACTTGAGATATGCCAGTGTGTGGGTGTTATTCCCCTCGGTTATCTGGAGGTGTAATTTGGCTAATATTAGTGTAGGAGTCAAGATAAATCAGATGTGTACTGGAGACTGCTGTGCTTATAGGCTGAGCTCRTAATATATAAATGCCCTATCTTCCAAACTCTGCCCATAAGATATCTTTGTATTCACAGGCTTTTGCAATGAACTTGTCAGGCTGTTTGTAAGAGGAAGGCTTTTTAAGATTGAATCCCTTAAGAAAGATGACTGTAGATAAAAGTGCATCAGTGCACATTAGGGATGAAATTTTCAATGTGAGGACATCCTGTTGAGCTCTTTTGCCATCAGCAGTTTATATGCCCCTTCCTCTGTGTGAAATGGAATACAAAAATCTCTCACAGAGACTTTGTATTTTTAGGTTGATCTCAATTTAAGGTCAACAGCTTAAAATGAGATTAAACMAAGGTGATGAAATTACTCTAAGAAGTGAACTCTTTCAAAAAAAATTAAAAATAATGAAAGAGCCTACAGGAAGGAGTTTATAATTTTGCCAGTAGTTACCATTGCTGAAGGAATTTACACCAGCATACATCTACAGAGCAAGACATGGTCTTTAGGCACTGTTACTCCACAGTAAAGGGAAAGCAGTGTGAAGTAGCTGATCCCTCAGTGAGAGAGCAAATTGCTTTTTTTGCTGCTGTTCCCATGGGCAATACCAGGTCTTTGGYACCACAGCAGCCAGGGCACAGCCGATTCTGACCCTAGCGATCCCTAGCAAGGTCCRTCTGGGAATCCACTCTCTGTGTGGCTGCCTAAACTATTGCTTAGGAGTAAGTGTGTTTAGAGGTTTTGCAGAGCTACTGATAATATGTAAGCAGGAGTTAGCAAAGCTCAGCAGCGTTGGGTTGCATTTTTCAATTTGTTGCTTCGACATGTGTTCCCTTGCAAGTGGCTTAACCTCTCAGTGTACTTCAGCTCAGTAAAACGAAGCAAAAGTTCCCACCAAACAGACTTACTGCAGGCATGAGCTTGTGGATACGACGTATCCTAAGGGTCACAATGGCACCGTAGTCATAGAAAACAGTTTAAATGTTACTAATATTTACTTAAAAGAYAAGCCTTTTTCAAMCCTTTYATGTTAAGCTTAAAAAACAGCMAAAAAAAAAGACTATAGGTTAAAARAGAGTATTTGYCTTRTTAAGCTACACTTGTAATTTATCACTTTTCAGAACCGAGTGCTTCCTTTTGGGTGTAATAGAAGGCGTCTTTGTATGTCCTCAAGTGTCGTTTTCTTATAGGCAGCTGAGAAATTTGCCATCTTTTCCCTCTGATTCTGCGATTCAAAGAGAAGGGGGATTTCTGGAAAAAGAAATGACAGTTCCTTTAGGGTTATGTTAACATTAGCACAAAAATAGAAAAGGTCAGGAAATTCAAGATTGTTTGTAGATGTTACAGGTTCTWGGTTGAGGTAAGGTAACAAGCTTATTGAAGCCAGTGGACATGTGCTTATTTAGCACAAAGAGCCCTGGAGCTATTTATTTAAACCATTCYGGCTAAATTAATACACTAAAATTTCATTTTAATACATCTTTGCATATATACTATTGGGGAAACTACAACTTGGACAGTCAGGGAGCCTGGACTCTTCTTAGTGACTGCAAAAATCAGATATGAGCTGAGCTTRTCTGCCTTGCTCACCCGTTTTTGTGTTTTAGGCAGGCAGAAAGGACTTATCTACATTTGCTCAGACTACACGTTTAGACCAGCCTTCGTCTTAAACATTTTGTGCTTCTGGTCATTTTTCTATCCAAGAAGGACTAGTTGAATTTCTCTATTAGAGGACTACAGAACTGTGCATTATAAGGCATAATTTGAAAGACATATAGTGCAGGAACTATGTAATAATAGTAACAATAATAATAAGTTGCTTCTAACTTGACATAAATAATTTCTGTCACAAGGCACATATTTATCATGGATCAAAGTTGCCTTTTTTTACTAACAAACATTTTTAGAAGGCTGTCYGAATTTGCAGAAACCACTCCTAGATATTTTTATGTTTTAATCAAAGTATTTCATTATTATATTAAAGGAAGAAAATGACCTTGGCCTGTGATCCCATTGACCACGATTATGGTAGAATTTTAGGGATTTAGAAATTGAAGTATAGATGCAACCTTGAAATGTACAGTYTCAGCATTGTTGGATGTGATAAATATGGGCCATAAAGTAAAACTGTGCTCTGAACCAGACTGGATCAAGCACCATGGCTGAAGTTCATTTGCTATTTTCCTGTGCTTCTCTTCTTAGCATCAGTTCTACAGATCTCTTTTCTCCCTTTCAAGGTTGCATTTTGTTCTCAGGCTGGGGTTAAGGAATTGTCACATCCCGAGAGGAATCTTTGTTTTATTTTTTAATCTATCTTGCTGTAGCTTTATTTCTGCAGCAAGTGGTTTCAGTAATCCATACTGATGAGTTGTCTGCTCTCCAGGTAAGGTTGACAGGTAGATTTATGAACCAGGAGAAGATAATCTGCTTCACAAGAGGTCACTGGTACCAGTGCACACAGCAACTAGTTTCTGCCATGCGTCTGTAAGGGGCAGGTTTAGACAAATGCTGTATTAAAAGGATCAAAACCAAAAGAATTCTTATTCTTTAGAAGATACCTACAAAGAAAACAGGCAAAATGATAACAGACAAATGAGAGTGCTTTTAAGGCTCTCTTTTCTTTTGGTAGCCAGGTTCTCAGATGATGAAATTCCTGGCTAAGCCTGGACTTTATCATTTTCTGCTGATGCAAAGTGCTTGGGTGTTGTTGCTTCAGCACCTATATTTTAAGGGCTGTGAGGTAACACAGCCGCCTATAGTGTATAGATAGCATAAGGGGAAATTGTTAATTTAGTAAAGTAGGATCTGTACAAATAATTAATACAATTTCTCCTAAAATCCATATGGCTGCCTGCCTATTGGTAAAAGAGGTCACCCCTGGGTGTAATTTTGGGACAGTTCTCTCCCAGTTGCATGTGTGCAGGCAACAAAGGTCTCTGGTGTCAGGACAAATCTCCCTTCTAATTTGTCAGACTGCCTGCAAATCACTTCTGGAGAGAGGCAGCTCCATTAACAKGAATTAACGGAGGCATTTTTGTGGGCAGGGTTCTTCTCAGAGTGCTGGTGTTCATAGTAATCAGTACATTTCATGAGCATGTTATTTCTATGGTCCTAAAGCTTTGTGTCAAAGCTGATTGTCTCAGGGTGTATGTAGCTCTCCAGTACAGTCAGAAATACATAAAGCTTTTTGTCTTGTTTTGGCATCCTGTCTGTGAGCAGCTCCTAGTTCCCCCAAGGATAAACAGAGGAAAGCCTTTCTCTGCTATCTGGTGATAATTTTCTAAAGGTCAATGTTGTCATCCCTTTTACAGGAGATCTTACCTGTCAACTGCTGCCCCAAGTGTCTGGAAGTGTTCTTTGTTTTCAACTTGCAGAAGCCAAACTGTGGGGCTTCACATGGTCAGCTCCTGCTAAACCTTTCTGCACACTTATGTGCTCAATGCCAATATTTTTTTTCTCAAACAAATTTTTATCTTCAAATTATCTTCCCCTTCATTTCTTCTGTCATTCCCACCAGTGACAAAATCAATCTCTTGAATGCACAGCACAGATTCCTGGCATAATAATAATAATTTAATTGTTGAAGAGGATCTTTTATGTATAGAAGTCACATAGAGCTGGACAGAATCTTTATGAGGAAAGATTTTCTTTCATTTTCCCATTTGAAAAAGCTAGTTTAGGCATATACTTACCGGCACTCTATAAGGACTTTGTTACCTCCTATATCCCTGTTTAGGACTTTCCAAGGAGCTCAATGGGCTTATACTAGGTGACATAATCGCAGCTGCCCAGTCCTTGTGGCCAGGTTAGAGTTGCATTTGCAGAATCACGGAATGATTGAGGTTGGAAGGGACCTCTAGAGACGATCTAGTCCAACCCCCCTGCTCCAGCAGGGACCCCTAGAGCATGTGGCACAGGGTGGCATCCAGGTGGGTTTGGAAGATCTCCAGAGAAGGAGACTCCACAGCCTCTCTGGGCAGCCTGTTCCAGGGCTCCATCACCCTCACAGGAAAGAAGTYCCTYCTCACATGGACATGGAACTGCCTGTGTTTATGCTTGCACCCACAATTCAGGTCTGAATACGTGAGAAACATCTGTTCTCCTTAGGGAAAAGGAAATCCATACCAGCTGCCATGAAACTTCCACTCTGGAAAGGTCTGTCATATCCTGGATGGAATTTCTGGTCACAACCCGCAACTGAGGGGAGGATAAATGCCTTTCCCAGGAACACTAACTAATTTGTACTTAGATACTCAGCACTCACCTGAGGTGTTATGGAGAATGGCAGGTTGTAGACTTCAACATTTTTTCCCTGTGAGTTCCCTTGAGCTCCTGAAGGTCCAGGCTACTAGAGCTATTGTTGCATGGTTGGGTTTTATAGCAAAAGAATCTTCTAAAGCTCTTGTTTCACCCCACTGCAAGCTCTTGGTTTTCTTTTAATTAACAGACTTTAATGAGAAATGAAGATTGATTTCTGCGCAGCTTTAGTGATATGGCAGTTTTTGGACTGGAAGAAGGAACAAAATAAAATAAAGGAACATTTTAATTTGGATTAAACAAACAGTTATCTCCTCGAACTGGTCAGAGAGAAATTAATTGTTTTATTCTTCTGAACTACTAATTATATGTACAAGGAAGCCCATCTAAGCTTTTCCTGCATGCTCTATCATTAAAGAATGGATTACGTCTGAATTAAATTACTGTATTTCCATCAGAGGTCTCTGTGGGTCAGGATAGTTGGCAAGATTTATAGGCTAAAAGGAAGCAGGTCAATGGATGTCGGCGGTTAGGAAATATGGTTATGTTGGGGGAGTAATCCTTCGCTGGGAGTCTGCATTGTTCTTTCTCTTGTTCTTAGCATCCCTTCACACCCTTGTACTGCATGGACATTAATTCTGGACTATTGTAGTTCCTTGTCAGTTCTTACCCTTTCAGAGAATCGAGACACATTGTGTCAAGTGCACGCCTTCCAAGGCCCTGCCTCAGACAGGGACGCAAAGGGATCATGATGGCAATACTTAATTTGCCAAGATAAGATCTATTCTTAGGCCTCTTTGTTGTTGACAGTGGCGAGGCCYGCGGTCACTAAAGGGACAGCTGCTTTCGCATTGCAATAACTGTAATGACTGTCTTCTGTCTCCTCCTCTGGCTACCTAGAAAGTAGATCAAAGTGGAAAAGTGAGAAAAACTTGACAGCGAGATTGTTTTTTGAAGGTGAGATGACAGGTAGATGATGTCTCTTTCAGGTCAGCAGCACAGAGCAGTGATTTAGGAAACAATGACCAAATCTGTTGTTGCTTTTAAAAATGACAGAAGGATAACCTTGAATATCMATTGCTTTTCTACTCTATCAAAATAAACCCTTTTTCAACTTTACTTTTATTCTTCTTCTTTTTTTCTTTTTTTTTTTTTTTTGAGGTAACTACTCGATCTGAATAAACTCCAGTAAACATAGAAAATAGCCAGTATCAGATTACTTTTTCCGCTTTTCCAGGTAGGGAAAATGGATCTCTGCAACCGAGAAATGAAATGACAATGCAGGCACATGAAATGTAAATGGCTACTTAATAAAAATTAAATGCATAAATAACTAAATTTCTCCTGGTGTTTGATCAGCCTCCTGCTTATGCAGCTTATACAAAGCGAAAGCAGGAAATCATAAGCACCATTTGAGACTTGTTTCTCTAAGCCATATTAGTTGCATTATTACTGTAATTAGCACATTCTCCAATACAGACAAATACGCCAGAGATTGGCCCCGGTTCTGGGCTTTGGGACAAGTGACTTTTCTCTATGAGAGCCAGTGAAGAGGCTGGTTTTCCTTGTCTCTGGTGCTTCAGCATTCACAGGGGCTGGGTGTGGAGCTCYAGCCGGTCTGGAGGGGAGCCAGGCTTTTATGGGATGAGGCAGAATTCATTCCCTCTGTGCAATCCTGACCTATTCTTCCACCATTCAGCGGCCCTCTGGATGCAAAACTGGTTTCTACGTCAGACACATGAATGCATCTAAGAAGAGATAATAAAATACTGAAGCACATGCACCAAAAAAGCAGACATTCTTCTTGGCTCTTGTGGGTCTCGGCAGAGCCATAGGAGGACCCCAGCACCCCACCTACATGCAGCTCACCCTTGACATTTGCTGGTTTTCCAGCCTGGCAGCTGTATAAAGAAAATCACAGTGAGACTTTGGTGACTTGCACAGTTCCATCAGATTTTATTGCATAGMTATTTACAGGGTGAGTGAATGAGTGAATAGTTGCCAGACAGTTTGTTATGTGGTGTTGCTGTAAAGCAGATGATAAGATAATGCTTCCTATCATAATCTGCTAATTCAGGCAYGAACAATTTTGCCCTGATTTTTCCTGGTGCATGAAGTAGTTCATGGGAGAGGGTGGAGAGGTGTCTGAGTAAACAGTCCTGACCTTGAATTTACAGCTATTTATTTATTTGAACTTAAAATCTTCTCCGAATGCTGTTTTTCCATGTAAGCAGATGCAGCAGTGGGTGGGAGAAAGAAAGCTACGTGACTGCGAGGGGAAGAAGCAAACCATAAAAGGTTCTTCGTTACTGTCTTGTACACATCTTTGGGAATTCTACTGATAGGAAATCTCTCTGGATCCCAGATGTCTGCCCTGCCAAGCTGAATCTCACACTACTAGGGGTGAAAAAGGAAGGGATTTTCACAGACTCACAGAAACTGACTCAGTGTGTTGTTTCAGGACCATTAGTTCTGTCTTGACCATCAAATAGGTGGGGAAGAGGGTGAGATGCGCCCAGAGGGATTTTCCCATTGTATTTCATCCTAACACATAAGAGTGTTAATATTTCTGTTACAAAGTTATTCTGTAACCATGTAACTTTCACATTCTGATTATCTAATATATACAATTAGATATATCTGTCTAAAATTTTTGGAATAATTTCATCTTAAATCCATACAACCAGAAGTTTGCATTGCCCTGTCCATACTGGTACCAAGAGCGCTCTTTGGAGCTCAAASACTCATAGAGTAGTTTATGAGGAAGGGACCTTTCGAAGGATCTAGTCCAACACCTCACTCAGAGCAGGATCAGCCTCAAAGTTAAGGACTCTGGACTGCATTCCATTGAATTTTGAAGCTCTCTCAAGATTGTGATGCCAGAGCCTCTCTAAGTCCTGATGCCAGTGCTGCATCACTATTATGGGGAAGAAAACTTTCTGTGTGTCCAGTCAGATTTTCCCTTGTTATTGCTTGTACCTGCTGGCTTTTACTGTGCAGCCCAAGACTACCCTAGTTTTAGTCTCCATGAGCCAGATCCTTCAACCTCTTCTTATATGCTGTGTGTTCCAGCCGCTGCCGTAGTTATGGACTCRCTGGCCTCACTCCAGTTTGCTTGTACTGCCAGGCACGAAGCTGGGCATGTCACACCAGACATGGCTTCATGAGGCTGAGTGGAATAACCGTTTCCCTTGACACGAGAGCCAGCTCCCTTGATGCCGAGTTATATGATGTGTCCCAGCACCTCCAGCTGTGTCCTCCGGTGTATGTTGCTTGGCATTTACTAGCACAGACATTTTATTATGTTGCCTTAGTGAAGTTAGGTCTCTCTAAAATTTCTCACAGACTTCTGAGATGATAAATATAAGTTATCTGCAACCTTCATTACCTTACAATCTCCACCACACACATGCTTTCCAGTTCTGTAATATATCTAGGAAAACTCATAAGACCTAAGAGGAAAGCCCTGAGAACTATTAACTTTTTTATTTTTCCCCAAGATGGAAGCTAGTGATTAAACACTATACTTTTTTCTCTCTCCTGCTCATTTTTCATCTATGACACTGTTTTCCTCTCATCCATGGTTGATTAGTTTCTTTATTAGCTTTGCATATGAAAGCTCATCAAAGATTTGTTGCAGGTTGTCTGCTAAATTATTGCAGGGTCTCAGTTACAGACAAGAAAAAGATGCTGGTAAGTGCTGCATACACAGAGAATGAGGTTACTATCTGTCTGGAAGAGAGGAGCTTATTTTATTATCAAAATTGCAGAACAGCGTATCTCAATGTGTTCATGATTGTTTTGGACAGTGACTTTACTTGGTGTTTATGGAATATTCGGATGGAACCACATCTCCTTCCTTATAAAATAAGCTTTAACAAAAAGATATTGCAGACAGCCACTTGGACTCACCTGGAGCATAACAACTGGCCAGACTTTTGATGGTCAGAAGGTGAGCTGAAGAGAGGATTAAGGACCTGCAGCATGTTCCAGCTGTTCCACACAGACTTTCCCACAAATGTGGAGAAAAAAAAAAAAATGGAAGACACTAAAAAATCAGCCATTTGAAGAGCAGGCAAGTGATCGATGCAAGCAGGAACTAAGGACTAATCAGGTGTGTAGGCTGACCTTTTGATGCTGAATAAAATGAGCAATAAAGTGGAAGAGTCCTTGAAAGTGAAGACCTGTTGCTTGTTTGATACATCAGGGTAGGGAAGCAGGGGAGATGAGCGAGAAAGGAAGCACGGTGCCAGGGAAACGATCTTCCCAGCAGCAGTACAGATCAATACACCATCAGGGCAAGACTCGAGTTTGTCAGCGGCCAGGGGAAGGCTGCTGCAGTAATTGAGACATGAAGTGATGAGAGTCTAGATAAGAGTTTTAACAGCACGGCTGAGCGCGAGAGATGTGCCGGAGAGACGTTAATTGGGAGGAATCCGTGGAGTCCCGGGCATGTCCGCAGGGCTCTGAGTGCAGCCCCTGTGGATCAGCCTGCACAGCCTCACCCGAAACAGCTCCGTGGTCAGAGGCAGCGGCGGTGCCGTCGATGTGGGCAGCTGCTCAAAYGGGCTATTAGAGCTCCGACCAGCTGCTGCCAGCAGATTTTGCCCCTCTTCTTCCTCTGTACTCTGGATCCAACTCTTTTGGGGATGAGGGTGAGGGCAAAATGCTTTTAAAGATCTGAAAAACTGCTCCTTTCTGCTTTTTTTTTTTTTTGCTTGTTTTAATTATTATTATTTTTTCTTCTGGGCTCTTAGGCCTATACACACGTGAATACTTGGAGCTTCCCATTTCTGGGGTTTGGAAGCTGCTCAGATCCCAGTGTGCTTCTTGCAYACTCCATTTCTTTCACTTGGTGCTAGAATCACTAGCATGGCACTGGCAAATACAGAAGAAAATTAGCAGATGAGAGATATTTTCAAAATCGTGAAGAAAACAGAATTATGCCCGTTGGAAAAGTATGTGCAGAAAATGAAAAACAAAATCAAGCCACGGAGGCAAACAATGAAATCAACCAGAAGTTCTGCCAAAAGCAGAAAAACTGATCACATTTCCGCAGGGTGCTAGATTTGGTGGGAAAAATAATCAGAAAAAACAGCGCAGTGTAATACAGTCACGTTTTCCCTGTGGATGCTTACTGTGATTTATCCCCAAGTATTCAAAGTCAACTATCTCATTAAAACTTGTCACATGCCTTTTCCTGAGGCCCTTTCATTGCAGTTAAGTATCAGTGACACCGTGTTTTGGGTGCTGTGCCCACTTGCACTTGAAATGGGAGCTCTGCAATTGACTTTACTGTACATTGGGCTGAGATTTAACCACCATGATAACTGAAAAGTGGGGATTCAAGGTCCTTCCCTAGCAGTGCAACAGTGCACCTGTTTAGAAACAAGCGGTATCTTACAGTGRGTTGTAAATATGGCCATGTGGTTAATATTTGTTTTTATTTGCAGAGGCACAGGGAGGAGTCTGTCTGTTTCATACATATGCGACGCAGCTGCTGAGCATGAGGATTCTTGCAAAAGTCAAAGCTTCAGAAATGTTATTAAAACACTGAAATTCTCATAGGGAAAATCACCAGCCTGCTAATTTAAAAATCCTTTGTTAAATCTGCCATGGATTATTTCTTAAAGAAGTCAAAAAACCTTGAATTAACCTTGCTACCTTAAATACAGTTCCTAGGGAGCCATAATGAAGTTTGTAATACCTTTTGAAGCTAACAACCAGAGAAAATCTGTGGGAACAGGGGGATGCGGCAGCCTGAGAAATGCTGCCCTTGACATTTAACTTGAATTAATCTGCTGTGACACGAGGAATATCTGYCGGTGACTTAGGGAGAGGATGTTTGCATCTGTGTATGGAATCACAGATGTCATCTGGTTTTAGGGCTGGTGCCTTGGGTGAACCAGATTCCCTGTTTTCCTATTGCTGAACTTACTACTCAAGCAGAGCTTCATAGAGCTTACTGCTGAAGCAAAGAAGCACTGGGCGTGGGTATTTTCTCAGGCTTTGCACGGCATGTCTGTCCACTGTGGTTCTGATCACTGTTTATAAGTACCTTAAGGGACAGAGCGAGGAGGATGGGACCAGCCTCTTAGTGGTGGCCAATGACAGGACTAGAGGAAACGGCCACAAATTGAGGCACTAAAAGTTCCACAGGAACTTGAGACAGAACTTCTTAACAGTGAGGGTGACAGAGCCCTGGCACAGGCTGCCCAGAGAGGCTGTGGAGTCTCCTTCTCTGGAGATCTTCCAAACCCGCCTGGACATCACCCTGTGCCACATGCTCTAGGGGTCCCTGCGTGTGCAGGGRGGTTGGACTAGATGACCTCTGGAGGTCCCTTCCAACCTTAAGCATTCTGTGATTCTATGATTCTGTGKTTGATGCAGTACATATTTTGCATTACTGATCAGCAGAATGTTAAAATCTTGTATAGCAACATTCCCTCTAATAGCAGCAGCGAAGTGAATCCCCTTTCTTGAGCCTTTTCACCAAGACTACCGAGTCTTGGCCACAGTATATTTTTGTGATACAGGTACATGCCAGGGAAAACAGAGGCTATCAAATCGGGTTTGGCCCATAGGACTTTGCAGAGCGTTTATACTGTGGGAAGCTCGTGATTAAAGCCGTTGCTAATCCCCGAGCTCTGCGTTCCAGGGGAATGATGCAATTGCAACTGATAACATAAATGGATTATAATGAAACTCACATGTAGCCAGTGCAGAGCTTTCTGCTTTAAAAGCAAAGAGATTGCAGCTCTTCTGGTAAAGCTCTCCAGAGATAGGTGTTATGGCTTTCACTTCAGGAYATTGTTTCTACATTTTCTCCTTGCYCTGCACTTCTGRAACTTTGATAATAGATTTTGGATTTGCCCCCGAACTTGACATTTTCATTTTCTTGAGGCTAAGACTGAACAGCATTTGTTTTTGCCTTGAGCCTTAAAAGAAAAGAAAAAAAATTCTGGATCAAGCCWGATAAATTATTTGCAAAGTATCATTCCAAATGTAAGAATTGGACAACACCAGTTGGGATTATTTGCCTTGAAAACTGTCAGTTTTATGTATCAGAGAAAAAACTACATTTTATTCTGCCAGAATTGTCCTATGCCATTCTACTTAGCTTAAGTTTGAGCACAGTGCTAAAAGTAACTCTGTATATTTGGCCTATGTGCATACTTTTTGGTGACCTGATTATGTCATTTATTTGCTGTGTTACTCTTGGTAAAATGCATATTTATTATATTGCTTTTGATATTTTTGTTAGTTTTAATAATTATTAACAAGAGAGAAGGAAAATTCTCAGTCCAGTTGGGAAGTGATATGCCGTCTCAATTTTGAGTTGCTCTGGGCAATAAAGTGGTGTCTGCTGTAACAGATCCCTAAAGTATCCTCTAAATTATATTAGCATGTCCTCATCCTATCCTAGCTGGAGGCCAAACAGGATTTAGCACGATGGGTCCATCCTGTTGTGTCTCAACTGCCAGCACTATGGGCGTCTTCCCCTCTTCTTCGCTCTAAAGACGACCCTCCTAACTGTGTGTCCTACCCTATCATCTTTGCTCAATGTAAAAGAGCCARAAATGCACTAAAAATCTTATGCAGGTCTATTCTGAGCAGCAGAAATAGTTTTCACACTGATTTCCCCTCCATCTCAGCTCTCCTGCCATAAAGATAGAAATCTGACTTCTCAGGAAAGCTGAACTCTCCTAGAAAAAGTGCACTGAGTGCAGGCACTCTAAATAAAGGTGACAGGATGTCCCTAGTGGAGGGCTATTCTCCAAGTTGAAGAAAACAGCTATAAATATTAAAAGTCAAGTGTAAATTTAAAAGAAAAAGGGGAAAAAAAAAAAAGAGAAACATTTTCCAAGCCCCAGAAGGTTGGCAGATTACAAACTGAAGTTGTTATCTTTTTAGCCCACCCTCATGACCCAAGAGAATATATTACACTAAACAGTACAGAGCTCACAAACTTCTCATAAATAATGACCTTGGGCTTTTTAATAAAATGTATTTATTTTGACAAAAATATGTAGAAACATCTCAAATTTCCTATGTATTCAGAGAATCCTTGGGGCCGTGATAACCAAAGGCTGGTGCGTGCTCGCCTGACTTTCAAAACAGCATTGAAATCAATGGGATTATTCACGTGAGCAAACGCAATGATGTGAGGAAGTGCCTTCTTGTTCTGAGTGGTCACATTAAAACTCCTGTGGAGAAAGGGAATAAGGCTGGCAGAGTGAGGTCCTTTTTGTGTGTTTAGAAATCTGTTATATTTTGATGCTATTTTTTGAAAGAATGGAAATGTCAGGGGTAATTGCTGGAAAAAAAAATATTATCATTATGCCTGGGTAATACAAGGCATATCGTAAAAGCCCAGATATGCAGATTTGCATCTTCTGTACCCGGGACCCATTCAGGCTCTGATTTCCACTTTGCCAGCAGCCAGGCCCATGCTGCTGTGATCTGGTCCTTGTAGTGCCTTTTAAAAAATTACCCTCAATGAGCTCGGCTCCCCACTGTGGTCCCCACTTCCAACAAAATCCTGTCGGCTTGAGCCCGGTTAATATATCAATCAGTGAGACTTTCAAATCAGGAATTACACAGCTGATTGCATGGAGCCCAAATGTGAATGAAGAGGACTCGAATAACAAGAGGTGAGCCTTAGAAAAGACTGTGTCCTGGTGGTTTTACTGGAAAGTTTTCCCCAAAYGCTGAGAGTAGGTCAGTGATTAAATGCCAGTGGTATCGGGACACCCAAGAGCTGCATTTACCTTCTCCGCTGTCAYGGCACAATGATCCACTGTCATTTTTCAGGTGACCCCCAGGCATTGCTCTGGGTGGACACAACCTTTGTCTTGTTATACACAGTTTATATTTTGCTAAGAATSCTTTTTCTTTTAGCCTCTTTTCTTTTTACTATTTTTTTGTACATTTATTTTCCTTCTGTTATGTTTCCTGCATGCCTGCCTAAGCTGAAGGAAGCCAAGCTATATCATGAGTACTACTCCGCAAAGCATGGATTTGAAATTAGCAAAATGAGCTAGTCCATTCTCCAAAAAAATGTTTTCCTCGACTGATAAGGAAACCAATTAAAAGCCATGAAGTCTATTTTAATAAAATTGCTAAATGGGGCAGTTCGTAAATTGAAGATTCACTAAAAAAAAAAAAAAAAAAAAAAGTATTGTGATTTATGAAAATGAGTCCAAGATTTTCTGAAGAGTGGAATAACTTACTTTTTTCTCTCCTGTTTTGAAATTTGTTCGTATTTCTTGCTTTTCACTCAAGCAAACTTCCTGCAAACAGCCAGGAGGCAATTCAACAGCTGTGCTGTGACTGAACACAAGGGAATATTTGCTTGAGGACACTACAGAGCAGGGAGAATTATATGCAATGAAGAAATAATTTATTAGGTTGGCCCCATTTCATCTTTGTCATTTGTCTGTGAACAGATCACTATTTCTGCAATGCTGTTTGTTTTTCAGAACTCAACACATGCTTTAAACAAATGTAACTGCTAAATTTCTCATGAACTTTAATCTCATATACCTCCAGATATCCAAAGACAGAGGTCTTGCTCTTTTAACTGGACACACGGCACTCGTCTCCCAGCTGAACAGGATTTGGTGATTTCTGGAATAAATTTGTAAAAATCACAGCTTGTTTTCTATAAGATTTCCTTAGGATTGATTTAGAACTTACTATTTCAAAATCAAATTCCAGCCATGGAATCTTTCTTTTAAAGATCGAGGGAAAGAGGAGCAAACCTGAAAGAAATTAGCAAAACACTCAATTCTCTTTCTCCACTTTCAGCCACATGTGGACTCATAGGTGCCTATTCTGACAATTTCCATTTGGGGTTTAGCCAACCTAATGATGGGTAAAGATATGATCACAAGTGTAATGATCATGTTTTTCAGCAGTTCTAAAGTTAAGCGCAGGAGAGTTTCATAGATACTATGTGTAAACAGTGCTATGCTTTCTACTCAGGTCTAAATGCTGYGTGCATATTAAGTATCTCTTCTCCTGCCACTAGACATGGTTTAGTAAGATTTATATTTTGATTTGCATGGCAGTAAATCAGCGGAAGATTGGATGAATTGAAATGTGTAAACTTTTCTAGCTGAAGAAACCAAATTACTGAAAATGCTAAACTAGTTACCTGCTTCATTAAGAAACATGAGTGCAAACAATTTTTATGAAAAAAAAAATAAAAAGGGAAACAATTGACTTGAGAGTGATTGCAGGAGTTACTCTGTGTACTAATTGGCTTGTTCAGGATGTACACAAAATATGATTTACCAATCATTTGTAGTTTTTTAAGTGATAATATGATGGCAATTGAAGCATGATTTATTTTTCTGCAGTGTTCATATATTCACTTAAAGTGATCATCTGGGCTTAATTCAGATCTAAGAAAAAGGATTTATTTAAAAGTMTTACCTTTCAAGTCTCATGTCTTCATCTTCTCCCTAAATGAGTCCCTCTTTTATACAGGATGCGCTGGGGGTTCTCGTACTTGGACTATGGCTCCTCAAGTTTTTTATATGCAYAGATGTTCCCCATATCCTGCCTGATTTTCCCCCACCTTTTCCTTAGAGTTGTTGTAATTCCACAGTGTGCGATGAYGTGACATTTTCATGATAGACAGCCACAGTGTCTTTCATAAATGCTTYTTCCCATGATGGACCAAAGAGCGTGCGGATCCCACAGTGATATATGAGACGGTTGGGGAAGCAACAAGAGGAAATGAGTACATGGGATGCTGCAGTATTGCAACATGCAGCAAGGACATAGTTAACCTTAGAGGGAAACAGACTAAAATGTTAAAAGGAAATCTTATTAAGAGGTATTTTACCCTGTAGATTGGAAGGAAAAGTGAAATTCTCATCTGTAAAGGTCTTTTATTCCCTGCGCTTCATCTATTTCACTTTCAATTTGCTGAGATTTCCTCTGCAGACAGTGCAATTATTTCTCTCATGTCTATATGCCTGACCAAGAGAACTTACCTAAAAAGGAGTCTTTTCTTTGGGTCCAAAGCCCAAGGGTCTGCTGAGCAGGCTAACACTGAAAAGTTCTGTTTGTTAGTGGGGGAATAAAAGGGTCTGCAAATGCCCTACCAGGAGACCACTCTCGTTAAACGGGAATCACAGAAATCCATCCTTGGAGCTGGTGCAATGATTGATGGGTCAGTGGAGGTTTTTTCCTTAGTGCTTGGAGGAGGTGGAAGAATCATAGACTCTGTGTTAATCCAGCCCTGCAGGATGAGAGGGGATGAAGCTAAATTGAACTAGCTACAGAGAAAAGTGTTGGAGCTTCTCAGAGTTTATAGGAATTTCAGTGAAAGATATGCTGAGAAACATGGAGAGACAGCTTGACTTTTGTTTATAAATATTTGTATGTCATGCTGAGAACTCCTTCAGCTGCGTTTATGTATTTAAAATATTTGAAGATTTAAAAAAATCTGAGTTTAACAAAGGAAATTGAAGGGATTAGATGTGAACCAAATTTAATTCTTACTGATGGAGGACAGAGTGGAAGTGCCTGCCAGGCAATTGTTCATGTACTGTGTCCGTGCCCTCTTTGAGCCTGATTCCCTCTGAACTTGTGCTCRCAAGATCACACTGCATTTTGCAAACCGCTCATTAGCACATGCCTTTGTGGCCCTGTATGGGTGAGCCACACGGTGGTGTAAATCAGGCTCAAGTCTGACGGAGGCTTTGTATAAGCCTGTTTATTTTAGTAATTCAATATTCTCAAGTAAGAAAAAAAAAAGAAAGTATTAGCACTAGGCATTTTTTTTTTCCTAGCTATTAACCCAAACCTCTATTATGGTCTTCAGTAATGGTCTGATTTATTGCATACTTGCTACCTGTACCTACTTTTCATGCATCCTATTTCATTCCTTCCTCCTTCCGTGCTTTCCCTGCCAAGCTGCCACCAAGCACAGAACATCACCTCCCTTTCCTCTTCTTCCTTACTCATGACCACCTTTTACCTTCCCCTCCTATGCCCCTCCTGGACATTGTTTTTCTGTTTGTGTTCTGTACATGTTCCCAGAGCACAACAGACAGTAAGCAATATAGATTGCAGTATAGCCAATGCTTTGCGCTGTATGTCAAAAGGGGTTGCATCTAGGTATTAAAATCTTACACTTGACTTCTAACACCAAACTGATTGGAAAGCAGAACAAAATCTTTTTTTGTATCCCAGGCATTCGTTACTTGCTGTATATTACTGCTGCTGAAATAAAAAGCAGTCTTTTAGTGACTTTAACAGGGAGATATCTGATTATRAGAGTGATTTCAAACATGCCTGGAGGTCACAGTGGAAGCCGCTTTTGCCATTTTTCAAAAGGCTTCAGGTTCCTCAGCAAGCCCTGAGTGCACACCCCAGGGTTTCCAAAGGATGCAGCGGAGGAGGTTAAGTTTCCAGAAATCCTGTCTATAAATATTGATGAGGGAGCTGTGCAGAGCGCTGCTCTGTTGAAAGATGCTACTTTCATTAGGGAAATGCAACAAGGAAGGAAGCAGGCTTTTCTGAAAACTGACTCATGCTTGTGGGTGCTGAGGACCAGGACTGCTGAGCAATGAAATACTTTGTCAATGTTGCAACTGGAATGAAACCTCTGTGGAAAGGCATAAGCTTACCATTAAGGTACATTTGTGCCTATATTGATGATTTTCGATGTTTATTTTGGGGAATTTCCCATAATTCTAACAAGTTCACCATCTTCTGGCATCTTTCTTCGTACAATGGCRGTTTCTTTGTTTCAACAACATGGAGCAGGCTGGACTGGAGCTGATCAGTACTGTAGGCAGTGCACGATGCAAAGGGAACTCCRTGAGGATCATTTGCAGCTGTCTCAAGGCAGAGTGAGTTCACCAGCCACCAAAAGCATTATCTGCAGTGCAATATTAAATATTTGTGTTCATGAGAGAGTTTATCTTAACACYGTTGAATTATATCTCCAGCCTGAACTAGAAACATTGACTGAATATAATGCTCTTGAAGATTGGTCTGCAGCTTATCTGTATCTGTGTTCTTTGCAAATGTTTTTTTAGTGGATTCACTTACTTCTCAGGGCCAAGCAATGCTAGACAATCAATTTGGACTGGAGGAATAGTGATCCTCATTTCTACTTCTTATATTTAGAGTGTTTGGTGACCACTGACAACTTCCCACAACAGCCTTCTGAAATGGGCTCATGCTGTTACCCCTGTTTCTCAAGTAAGGAACTGGAAAAACTCTGAATTTCAAGAGTCTTTTCAAGGAATACCTGTCAGTGATGAGCAGGGATAATCAGTGGGGACTGTCAATTCACTTTGAGTGAATCACCCTTTGAGTTGGTATGTTCAGAATTACATGCCAAAGATGATTACATGCCAATCCTGAGAAAATCATGTAGATTCCAAATATATTTACTTTAATGCATGGGAACAGTTTATATTCCTATTATTTAACATAAATTATATAAGAATGGAAGAAAATCTATAAGTCTAAATCCTTTTTTTTTTTCTTTTTTGGTCCCATTTTTGATTTTCATTTCAACAGAGAACAGAGTCTCTCCTTTAAATTTATGACAGCAATTTTATATTTTGAAATATCTTGAGGTTTGGTGATTGCTGACTATCTTAACACACTTTGCCTGGTGCCCCTTTTCAGTGATACTACAGAATTTATCTTCTGAAGCCTTGTCTCCAGCACACAGATTTCTGTGTATAATAGGTTTTAAACTGCCTCTGCAGTGCCCTGTGATCTATGGCTAGTGGCTGTGTTGGATGAACAATATCCCTGCTGTACTGCTCGTTGGTGCTGAGATCCCTGGGGTGTAACCTGGAGTTCRGATACAACCAGGGTTTAAGCATGAGTAGGAGGAATGTGCTCTGCTTTGGGGCAGTTTCTGCCCAGAATCTGCTTAATCAAAGAAAGGGGATTTCATGGGTGAGATGGGGCATGTTGCATGTGATGTGTAACAGCATTGAAGAGCCCTCTAGGAAGTGGAAAACACAGGAGAAATAAACTCCCACACCACTGAGCAGCAAGCCTGGAGATGACCTTTGTCCAGGGGCATTGGCCCATCAACTGTACCTGCCCAGTGAGAGGAAACAGCTCAGCACAGCTCTGGTGAGGAAGAGGAGATCATGGGCACATGCCACAGCTTTCACTAAGGAAGGGGAAAATATGGTCACTGCGTGTGGCCTTCTCCACTTCTGCCAATGACCATATTGTTGCAGCAGCGCCACCCCATAAGTTTAGTTCTTCTCCTGACTTCTGGCATCTCCAAATTGAAACTGTTTTCTTCATTTGGGAGAAAATTTCAATTATATAAAACTTTGTAACCCTCAGTATCTATAAGAAGCTACCYGATTTCTTGCAAATGCTGCTGGGCTCATGCTCCAGTCAACTGGAGTATTTTATTCATAATCATTTGGTGCTCAGAACCCATAATTAACAATTGTGTGTCAATTTGTCAGGCGCCATAAAAGAAAAATAGGAGCACAAACTGTACTTTCATTTTCTAAGGGCCAGCAGATATTTTTCATTATAAATCCCATTTCTCAGAGRAGTTCCTGAAATTACTTTGGTATTTTGGTATTTAAAAACAAATGGTAGCCAGCATGCAATTACATTTGTTATTGACCGAAAACTCTGTAGGATGCAGCATTTTAGTTTAAGTTACCCTTTGTAAACGAGGGAGAACAATGTTATTCCTGTAGTTTGCCAGAAACACCTGGCAGGGGGCTGCATGGTCCTTTTCTTGCTCAATGAGGTCCTGATGTGGTGAGATGCCTCCGTTCCCATTTTTGTTATGTGGTGAATCAAGAGGTGTTTGACTCATGGGASGATTAGGACCTAGTCTGCCTATGTCTTAAAAATATACCTTCTTTCCCCTTTTTCTCCTTGTCTCAATTCCTTCCAGTGTTGATAACTATGTAAGTGACTGCAGAACATGATCATCACATTAATTCCTGAGTACCTTGACATTAAATCACAATCAGGAAACCAAGGGAGGATAATTAAAAATAAACAAACAAACAAAATCAATCAATGGTTTCAGCAGTCAGTCGCRCAGTCCCTGCTACTGGAGTAAAGCTGTTGTGATTACATCAATTTTATTCAGAAGGTGAAAAATCATTTCTAAACCAGTTCTGCACAGATTTCAACCAAGTCAGACGGTGAAATGGTTAAGATAGTCTAATATGCTTCACTAAACTGTCTATGTAAATATGGTTAATATAATATATGACGGCTCCACAGACCACTGGGTTTATATCCTGCCTGCTGAATCTGTCCATCTCAATATACATCTGTAGTTTCTATGGGGAAGAGGTTTTTAAGCAGAGTTTGGCAACTTGCTGCTTTCATTTTGTACACCCATCATCTTTTTCACTTACAATTCCCAGTACAGCTTTTAGATGCCGGATTTCAATTTTGCTTATTAATAATGGGTAGTCATGGTAGAGGACTTATGCACAGCGAAATGTAAGCCAAAAAGATAGTATCTGCTTGAAAATCATGAAAATGGAATAATTTGTACTCCATTCAACATTATTTCAGTTTTCACCAGTGTAAATATATAAACCTCCCATCACAGCTGTTGGAATTTCTGGACATCAGGAACAATTTCAGGGCAAGGAGAGACTGACAGTTCTTCTACATAGAAAAATAGTATCTTGCTAGTTCCAGCTGGTGCCCCTGTACACTTGCTTTTACATGCCAGTAGACTAAGGAAATCTGGAAGAATATATTTTGGTGGGGAAAAATGTGGACAGTCTGCTGACTATTCTGTTGACTTTAAGGTGAGTTGAATGAATTGGATTTCATTCGTTAACAACTGATAAGTGGTGGATCAGTCTCGTTAGTCTGGGGACTTGGAAATTTGCTTGTGAGGTTTTCTCTACTGCTTTTAAATTTTATGTAGAGTTTGTAGTCACTGGACGAATTAACTGGAAGGAAGGAAGTGGGCAAATTACATTGTGAAATTATGCATCTCAACCCTGCTTTGAAAGAATAACTTACTGGGGATGGAGTGGCTGGAACTACCAGCCTCTCTCTGAGTGTATAGGCCTTTTGATAATACTGTCACATAAATGCCACAGATTGGCTCATTCTGTGGATTCTTTTCTCACTGGGAGCTGTACTAAAACTTCTAAGAGGTTTATGAAACTGCTATTTGACAGAAATATTTTATTCTGAATGGGATTAAATCCAAGATTTAGTCCTTAAAGTTTCCCCATGTTCTTCAAACTACCACAATCTATATCCCACGTGTCTCTATACACATTTATTTCCTTAGCACTCTTTAAAATTAATGGTGAAAAGTTGACTATTCTTTTTGATCTCTTTTTTTGGTCTTTCTGGTGAACTTCCCCCTGCTTTTCCAATGTCTTTGACTTCTCTACTCTTTGCTGCTTTTCAGAACAGAAATTAAATATATAGGAAGACCATTTCAACAAAGCACAGCAGAATTTCAAACTGTATTCTGACATGATGATATATCTGCATCTGATCAGTGCATCTGGCCCTACCTTCAAAATAAATACTTATTTTCATGTTGGATTTAGAACATAACTTTGGAATGAACATGTTTTCATCTTTGGGTAAATATTAAATATCACCTTTGTTTTTTAGGTATCAGTTGTGGGTTTTTTTACTGAACACTGACTACAATACTTCTTATATTTCAATATGTCTGTCTGTGCAGCACAGTTTAAACAATTCTGTTCTTGAAAACTGCAGTTTGAGTATCATACACTACYGTTGTAATCACGTATCTCTTTTAATCCTTCTAGGGAGGAATCCATGCATTTATGGTGGAGCTTAGGGGACTGTGCAGTTGTGCACCTTTGTACATGGGTTTCAGAGACCATTAGTTCAGAGGGAGGTCGGAGAGGTAGCTGTGAAATGCCATACTCACCTGACAGCAGGTTGGGTGATCTATTAGAGGTCTCAGTCCAGTTCATATTGGAAGTGAACTTCATCATATAAAACACCAAATAGCAAAGTTATTAAAATTTCATGAAGCTATCGATTTTCCTCCTCCTATGTAGAAAAGGAAATGCTTTAATTTTGCRTTTTCCAAAGGTAGGGCTGTTTCTCTTATCAAGGAAATGAATGAAGAACACATTTGGATTATAATGCTTGTATAGTTTCTTGGGTCAAGGAATTTGGGTTGTATAGTCTCTTCATAAAGTCTTCGTTTTAGAAGTATTGAAGGTCTTTTATTCTACTTTTCCCATTGGAAGGCTTTTTCCAAACCCAAGCATTGTTTAGGAACTTTATTTGCATTCCCAACCTAAATATATTCATGAACAACGTTTATCCATTTGTTTTGTGACACCATTACCTTTTATCTTGAAAAGTTCTTAATTAATAATTAATAGATAATTAATTAATAATTAATAGAGAGAAAACATATCCTCCCTTACYTTTTCCCTTTGCTATCCCTCTTCATTTTGCTAAACTGAACATTCCAAGGGTTTCTAATCACCCTACAAGAACAAGCAAGTGCTCTCCAAACTGATTTTAACAGCCTTTTTCTACATCTGGTTCACTCTCATTTTGCTGATGAAAAATGAGAAGTTATTGGTCTAACTCCAGCTTGCAAAATGCACGTGGCTCACAGGCTCTTGCCATGTGACTTTCTTGATGATTTTCCAGGGTCAGTGCTGCTGTCTAAAACATGGGAGATGTGCCTTGACGGTACAACAAGGTAGGAAAAAAGTGTGAGTAGGCAATATTTGCTCTCTTTATGAATAGGCACAGAAGAATGGTGCTTCTGGGGGGATGGAGCAGGTTGTGGCTGTGCGGCGTGCTCCATCCACGGCACCTGCAGGAGATCCTGGCCGAGGACACGGGGACAAGGTGGCACCACTGCTTCAGCAGGAAGGCGTACAATAGGAGGGAGGTTCACGTGGCTCAAGGGTCTTGTTTCGGAGGTGTAGGGCATGAAATGACAGGAGGAGGTGKCTGCAGCCTTTGGTCTCTTGACATTTTGCATTGGGCCTGTAGACTGAGGCTCGGAGGTCATGCTGCTGTAGTAGTGTGGAGCTCGGCCATGCTGCTCGCTTTGGCGCCCAAGGATTTCTCTGTATGGCGGCTGCGTTAGCACGATCCTCCACCTGTGCTGAGGAGCCCTCCGCACAGAGCCAGGCTGCTCCAGAGCCAGGGCTGGYGCGCACGGGCACCRTGACCTTGGAGATCGCAGCCAAGCRTTGAAGGCTTCGACAGCGGGGCATATGGCAGCCCAGAAATCTCCCACAGTCTTGTTTGCTTGTCAGGTACGTAAATATCTCAGMTTATTTCCCTCAGACTGTCCCTCTGAGGATAATCTACAGGGCAGTTCTGTAACTAGGTTCTGCATAAAATACAGTTCTGGTGCTGAGGTTATCTTTTACGTAGTCAAACTTTTCCTTGTTTGCATGCTAATCTAAACTTTTCATCACTGAATAACTTGAGCAGCCTTACTTTGGTTTTCTTGCAGTGCTTTGCTTTGGAAAAGAAAATGAATGTGTCTGCTTTTCCTAATCATAAATTCAGTCTGCTGTTTCTTTGTTATAATTCTTTTGATGTGAACAAAACTCCAAATCCCTTTTTTGTGAAATTTAAATAGCAAATATATTTAAGAACTTGTATGCATTAACAATGAATTMTCTGCGACTGAATGGTTAGTAAAAGCTGGGGAAATGTCTATGTTTAAAAGAGTACTTTTATTTTTCATACTTGAGTTTTGATTGTGCCTGGGATAGCTTTTCCAGCCTCAGAATAAATACRGGATTTGCTGCTCCAACGTGGCCAAGTGGTCAATTAAGGCTTCCAGTTTAGTTCCTTCAGGGACCTCTCTTTATTGTCCCATAAAAAAAAAGGTGTAATCCTGGTGAAGGAGCCTGGAGGGCATAAGATTTCCAGTTCTGTGTGTTGGGTCATGGCAGAATTTAGCACTGAAGTCAGTCTTGCTGAACAGTACATCACGGTCATGGTAAGGAACAATAAACTGCAGAATAATACCAGTCATGCAAGGCGAGGGCTGCAGCATTTCTCTAAGCCCTTAACACGCAGCTCTCTCTCTGAGTGCTTCTACCAATGTGCTTTAAGGGCAACACTGCACGTTGCAGTCARCCCAGATCTCCAAACTCTCCTTTGCGACCTGATTGCATGTGACTGCAGCTGCCATTTCTAAACTAAGCTGTGTTTAATTCGCCACCACCTAGAGCACTCGTGCAGTGGGGACTGCCTGTGCCGTTACGAGTGGCTGCCTGCTGCTCGCCCCAAGAGCAGGGAGTCTGACTTGCAGGTTGTGTGCCCAGCTCTCACTGCTTCCCACCTTCTGCTCGGGGCTGCCGAGCAATCGTATCGTTGACACGGTGTCTCTGCACGCATTTGTTAGGGCCCCCTTGTTTTTTTCCTTTTTGGTATTAGGAGGAATACTGAAGGTAAAGCAGTGGTGATTTTTGTATGCAGGCTGTAATGAGCAGGGCAGAAGCCTTTCCATGCAGAAGTCATGTCCCAGGAATTCCCCAGGGAGTAATGAAGGCCCATTGCACAAGATGTCCTCGGGGCCAAAGAACTGCTCTGCATCAGCAGTGTGATTYTGTGCTTCTGTGATTTATATACCCATGGTACTCTGAAACCCAAGTGTGGACAGGGCATCATCTGGGTGAGGAATTGTGGTATCCTTCTCTGGAGACCTTCAAAACCCGCTTGGATGCCACCATGTGCCAACATGCTCTATCTAGGTGACCCTGCGTGTGCAGGAGGGTTGGACTAGGTGATCTCTAGAGGTCCCTTCCACCCTTAAGCGTTCTGATTCTCTGATTCTCTCTCTGGGTACGTATAAAGGCTGTCCTTAAGAACTAGCAAGTGTGAGTGTAGTGAAGAGCATGAATTGGTCCTGTCTATACTTGTGGTTAAGTGATATCTAATATAAGCCCACCTAGCTGTTATTAATGGCACTTTTCAATGGTGGAAGTAAAGCTGGTGACACATATTAAGTGTCATCCAGTAAAAATACTTTAGATTTACTTTTCAGAATATACCTATATCTCTATTTTATTTTTTTTAATCTTTTTTTTTAATTGTAAAGCTTTAAATCTCAGACCAGCACGATAGAAATACGCTGGTATATCAATACCTGGAATGATAATTGGTTCAAATGAATAATGCGCATTTATGCTCATAGTCTAACATCTCCTAATTTCTAAGATGGATTAATCACCTTGTCACTCTGAATTATGTCATCATCTTCAACATAATAGTTTAGTTTACCGTGAACTGCTGAAGCTACAGATAACTTGTTTATTAACTGCTTAGCCATAACAACTCTATGAAGCTAGAATCTTTGTCAAAGGAAATGGTTAAAGATAAACCATCAAAYGGATAGCAAGCAGTTCCAGTTTACTAGAACTAATCCCTTTCATCAAGACATTATAAGCATTTTTTATTATATTTTTCTGTTTTGTGTATAGAACTTGCTGCATAAAGTAATCATGTTTGCAGTTAATCATGACATATAACGTTCTTCCCCAAAGTAAGGAATCCAAATGGTGGCAGACCCAGATCCCTTTATTTCTGCTCCATCCTGTATCTAAAGGAAAAACAGCTGGGAGCAATAGTTATTATCATTAGTGATACCCAGCCAAGATGTGCAATCTTTCTGACTCCATTATAAATATGAAAATCTCACAGTTTGCAAAATACTGGGACCAAATGTTTTTTATGATAGCTCAGCCCTGGCACCAAATGCCAGCACTTTATTTGAAGCTCCAAATGAGCACATTAGAGGACTGGATAATTTTAGATTAGGGTAATTACTATGTGTTTTTGAGGAGCTGGGGAAGGCGGGATGTGACTTTKGTAAATTGTTCCCAAATTCATCTTTGATAGGAGAATAGAGTAGGARCCCAAAGAGAGAAATCTTGCCATCTTTTCCCAAAAGGCTTTGTTAATAATAATAATAATAATAAAAAATAAATAAGACTTATCACTATTAAATKATCATTATTGTGAAAATATTTGTTTGGGCTCTCCAAGGTGTGATAAATATTGTCCAAAAGGCAAAATGTGTAATTCTGTAAGAAGAGAAGCTCAAAACATTACAATCAACTCCTCCAGCCTGCTGAGAATGTTCAGCCTGCCATAAYTTAGAGTCTGTCATCAAAAAGCGACACATGTTACTAACAAAGCTCTTTTTCCACCATTTATATGAAGTTTTAATCAACTTAATCTTAACATATTGAAAGCAGATTCGTTTGCAAGGAAATGTTTTTTGGAAAAAATACTTTTAAAATGCAATTGTGAATACCAAAGACCACTTTGGATTCTGAAAATGCGTATTATGTGACTTACAGTTTTCCATCTTTTTCATGCAGTACTGTGACACATAAGCTCTTTTCACAACACAACTTAGATATGTAATTGGCCAGTGTCGTGTTCCTTAATAAATAAATCAAATTTTTATTGAGTAAAATTCTTTTTTTGTTTCTGTTCTAGAGTTGACTTCTGATCTTTATTCAGTAGTCTCGTCCCATTGACTCATGACTGAAAAGTTAATATAAATGTAAGAATAGTTGTAGTGAGTCAGTTCAAAAGGTGGTCAAGCCTGGTTTTCCAACTCCGACTTTGACATCCATTCCTTGTGAAGAGTATAAGAGAGCAGGCTGCTGTGTCTACATCCAAAAAAATACTGCATGTTGTAGCACTCTGTTGCTAAAAGACAGGCTGCATCAGAGCTGAAAATCTGTGGCAGGTGAACATTCCTGGGAAGTGGTCCGGTCAGCTTCTGAGCATGTGTAAACCTCGAGCAGCTACACCTTCCTGCAGCAAGGCCTTCCTCAGCAGAGTAGGCACTGTGTGAAGAACCACCTTTGGTTGTTCCAAATCTGCCGTGTGCTGGTTTCATGCAATTCGCCCCAGTTCTTCTGCAAGGAGATGTGAGGAACATTTGTACCCTCTCATCCTCTCCGCTCCTTTCATGATTCTATAAATGCCTGTCACACCGTCCCCCCAATAAGCTTTTCTTACAGTGTTGAAAAGCCGCAATTTAGCCTCATTTCTCACTTTTTTTGTTTTGTTTTGTTGCATAGAAGATGTCCCATGCTTTTAAGAATACTTGCTACCCTACTCTAGGTTTATTCTTTTCCCATGTATTTTAAGGGTGAAGAGGCCAAGATATATTGGTGACATTTTCGTAGTGACAGAATATTTGTTTTGTTTTGATTTTCTTTTCCTAGCAATAGGATCTACCTTTATGAACACTGAGCTGAGTTTTTTATAGGGCTGATGTTGACTCTGATCTCATTTGTGACTGAYAACAGCCTACTCAGACTTCCTCACTCCAGATGTAAAGTCATAATTGTTGGCTTTTGTCACATATCCGTTATTTTGCATTTATTGCTCTATTTTCACCTAGGATTTTWGGTGCTCATTCCCCCATGCCTCATAGGGTGTTCCTATATCAGTGATTTAGAMTAGAGCAGGAGAGATTTGAAGCAGATCTTCTGTAATCTTCAAATTTAGTTTTTAGTTTGAGGTATTAGACCAACAGAAGTGGGTGAGGATACATTTTCCTTGTAGAACTCCTTAATCTGCACCAGTTTTTGCCAGCTGTGTTTTATTAATGCGATGACACTTGGAGTTTTTCTTAGAACAATTTTCCTCCACTGTTTTCTATAGTGAGGCTATGAATTTAAATGTGTATGAAGTATGCTCAGGACCCACGATTCCTTCTCTGCTTTATATCGTTCATTTTCAATGAAGTAGAAGTTGCAGAAAGAAAAAAAGGACATACTTGATTTTGACAGAAAGGTATATCCTTCGTTGAAAATTGGTGTAAACRATGGCTGATCTTCAACATTTGATTTAGTGGGAAAGATAAACAGRGACTGGTCTTGAATAAATGCAGTGCTGAGGAGTGATGAACAGGCTGATGCAGTTAATATAAATTATCGCACTAACCTTTTAGTGACAGCAGTGATTATGATATAAAACCTTTTTAGCTTGCAGGATTATCACATTTCTCCATATTCTGTTTTTTTACGTTTCCATAGGCAAATTTCACTTATTGGTGCATTTGATTTGGGATCTGAAGAAAGCAATTTTCTGCTCTTTTTGAGTTGGAAACTCTTTCCATCTTGAGATGGAAATCTTACTGGACTTCTATTTGAAAACTCTTGACAATGCCTATATTTTATGTTAGGAAATTGTTTTCATTATTTCAATCTGCTAAACCAAAAATCTCCAAACACTTTATTCAACTTCAGATATTCAGAGCAGGATAAATGCATGTATTGATTATGTGTCATGATTTATGATTAATTTAAGCTTTTACTGTTTTGATGTCTAGTTTTTCATGTCTGTTACACTTTGGATAAAAGTTCTAAAATCTTCTTCTTCATGCATAACAGACCTAAGAAATATAAGGGTCTTTGATGCAATACTGGTTGATGCCTAGTCTTTTAAATTCTTTTAACCTGAAGCATATTAACTCTTTTAATTTGAAATCTACACTGGGGTTAGAGACAAAAATTCTAATGTGGAGACTCTTTCAGGCAGATATTTTGAGGATATGAAAATAACAGGAAAATAAAATTACCATTGTTATTATGCTGAGGAACATTTCTCTCCTTTACCACATGACCTGTGAGCTGCACAACCCCATTTTTTTGCAGTTGTTCTGCCATAACTGCTAATAAATTAAATCTTTATTGTTAGGCTTATTTATGACACATTTTACTTCATTCCTGARCTACGTGCCATTTTGCAGTGCAGCCTCTGAATTAGCATACTTCTGTTACATATTTATAACTCTTAAATATTATTAACTTCAAATCACAGAATTAAGTGCTAACTCTTGTTGTTCTTTTATCACTGGAATGGAAGAAGCATTTGTGCATTTAGGGTACAAGATAACATCTGGTGCAGAGGGTGACAAACAGCCAGCTATTCTGCAAATTTAGCGCCAGAAGATGACATTTAAACYGGAGCCTGTGCTATAAAGACAATGCTGCAATGGTTGGACAGGATTCAGGGGATATGCACTGCAGTGGGAATGCTGCCCGCTTTCAGAGGCCGTGAGGCATGCGCTCCCAAATCTCTCACTTCACATGCGAACAGGGTCAGTCCTTTGCTGTTCTCCATGCTTCTCCAGTAGATATTAAGAGGTCTCTGACCTCTTCAATCAACTAGTGCATTGGGGTGTAGGTGAGGGTGAACGTGTCCATTGAGTCCGTGCTTTCGTGAGGTGTGGCACTGCATAGGAGCTCAGGACAGACTGGAGAAGCTGAGTCTTTTCTTCACAGGTTCTCCGCTCTCACCTTGCTGCAGGGTGTTCAGGCATAGCCTTCATGGTTCACCAGCCCCATCCAATTTTCATGAGAGACAGAATTCATAGAAACGTAGAATCATTATGCTTGGAAAAGACCTTCAAAATCGTGGTCCAACCATAAACCCATCACCTGCTAAACCATGTCCCTASGTGCCTCATATAGATGTTTCATGTGCTGTTCCACCAGTTCCTGGCATGGTGGCCCAGGTGGCTCTCTGGGAAGAAGGGGCTAGATGTGACTTCTCACAGTTAGTCTTCAGGAGCCCACACTGCCCTACCAGCAAGCAGTTAAAACAAAAATACAGTTCACTAGATGWTTTTCCAAGATTAAAGATAAGTGTTTTTCTTATTCTTTTAAGAGGGCACATCTGGAAGAGTGTTATTCAACCTGAAAGCAGTTGTGGTTGTTGATGGTTTTKGGGAGAAATGAACCTGGACTGTTACAGACCATTGGCCTGACACTGTGCAAAGCTTTATTGCTGAGAAAGAGTAGGAAGCAGCAAAGCAGTAAAATATCAGATAAAAAAATTGAGATTTTGGAGATATAGAAGTCTCTAAATGAGTGCATATGGGTTTAGACTTAAGCAACTTTTTTTTTTTTTTTTTTTTTTTTTTTTTTTTTTAATCCAGGAAGGTTTTTCTTCAGCTCCTGGACTCCCTTGGCACACCACTTGATGTCTTTTGTTATCCTTCTTAGCAAGCTGAAGAGATCTGAGCATGGCCTGCCTGAACAGTTCTACTGCTCTAGAGCAGCCTATCTGGYTTAAATATATTTGTGTAATTATTAAAAGAGAACTAATATGGGGAAAAGGCAAAACTGTATGCTCTGCTGGGGAACAATTTACTTAGAATTGCAAGTATGCACCATTCACTGAAAAGCATGTAAGAACTAAAGCAGCAATAAATTAAGGAGCAATTGCATGCAATCAGACAAGAGGGCAACTAAATGAGTACAGAAATAGAGATAATGTAACCCTAGCTGCTGTGGATTGGACATAGTGCTGACTTTCTTTTGACTTTTTTAACACAGCCTCGCCAGTGCTAATTTCAGATTACTTCTTTTCAAATTACTTCTTTTTTATTCTCAGAATTACTTGAAAAATGTATATTGTTTTCCTTCCCCAAACKTTTTCCACTCTACTACCTTCTCTTTCCTTACCTAACTCAGCTTTTCAGAAGCCCATGGTTTTGTTTCTTTTACAGATTGGAGCAGAAGTCTCAAGTTCATATCACCTATTCTATGTTCAATCACTCTATTCTGACTCGAAAAGAGTTAGTTTAATTCATGTTACCACAATGTTCAAAAATATTTTTGGGAAGGGAAAAAGAGGATTCAGTTGATTTGGAACAATGCAATATTATCTTCATGTTGTAATTTCTTTGGAAAAAAAAAAAAATATTTCTAACAATGCTGTGTGGAATCTCAGCAGGAATTGTCTGCATAGTACAGACTGTACCTCATGACAGATATAAATTTAATCCGACTGCAGCCAACCAAAAGCAGATGCAGCATTAGCCCTCTAAGTGGGGTATAAATAATAAAGGCAGCCACTTTGCTGGGACAATGTTTAACAAAACATTTTTTTTCCTGTTCAATTTTCTGATTATTATGCTGTTCTAAAGGACTGATGACAAATGATCAGGCCATTTTGATAGGAGTTTCTGATTGACATCAGATTTCATTAGCAGCATTAGTATTGAAGGTAAGGGTCACAGGTTGGTCATGGTTCATTCTACCTGCCTATCTCACTCAACAACAACCAGGAAATGTCCAGTAATTTTCTGTTTTTATGCTCCTTTTAGCGTTTTAATATTTCAGATGGGTAAAGTGCAAGTTAATCATGTTTATGCATTAATAAAAGGTGCATAAAGTGTTTCAGTTATTCAGTTGAATGAAATGATTTCAGAGATGTGGTAATAACCTTAAGTGATGTTTTGAATACACTTCATATAAATTAGATCCATTAAATGGGACAAAAGTGATTTTTGTAGGCATGCACTMCTAATTGGCATGTTCACTAATTCCTGCAGCACTTTGAGTACACAGTGGTARCACTCGTTCATTTTCCAAATTTCTCTGTGTCATGTACTCTCTATTGCTGATAACGCACCTACCCCAATTATTCTGTTCCMAAGGCAAAGCTTTCATAGATTGGAAAAAATTTGCTCTTAAGCCCCCAGGGCTCATTTAGCTGCTTTCTGAGGAGAGTGTTTTTAATTCCCACCTGGATTTCTGACTGGAGCCCACCAAGTTCCAGGGAAAAGAGCATCTTCCTCCACTGCRCTTCCCATGGATGGCCACAACTCCATGGCGCTGATGCAGGGCTGGCAGTATGGAGAGTGAATCAATTACAGTGCTCCTTTTGGCCCTTCTTGCATGCCTCTGCCGATACAGTAGAAGAAAGAGTTTACTAAAGTCTCCTTGTTAATCTGGATCAAAATRAACATGTTGGACTGTAGACTACTCACACTAGAGTTGCATCCAGAAATAAAACTGAAGAARCAGAACAAAGGGAAAGGGCTAGCTCCAAGACAGGAGGGGCTACTTACCTTTGTGATGTATTTTTAAACATACTTCTTTTGAGAAACAAAGGTATGACCATTTCTGATGACACATTCTGATTTCTGTCTGAGTGTAGTAGTTCTTCCTTCCTGAAATTAGTGCTCAATCTCATCTGTAGGCAATGGTGCATTACAGTTAAACTGTTCTTTGTCATCTTTTTCTTCCTCCAAACAGTTCTTCCTCAAAACAGTTGCGCTAAACAATTATTTAGCAATTTGATACAATAGCTGGTTGTTGTTTTCTTTTTTTCCTTGTGGCTTTGACAAAAARKGATTCACGGCTGTGGTTGGTTGTTYYATGCTTTGCACCTTTCTCTGGGTAAATATGCAGTTGAAATTTCCGGTTATGTATTTTGAAGGGGAAGGGAAAGGTAGTTCCAGAGCCAGTCTATGAGGTCTACCAGACAGAGGAAATGAGGAACAAGAGGATGATATAGCTRCAGTATAGATGAAGCAGAACAGGATATTGCCCTTCGCAGGTCAGATTTTCTGCACTTCTGTGAGGAAACCAAGGGAAARAAATCTAGTGACCAGAGATCTTGGTAGAATTTTAGAGGTCATTAAAAGCTTAGGTACATGCACTGAGGGGTAGGAAATTCTGTGGCCACCATTGATTAAGCTTGTTGATGCAGAACACCGTGCARAACTCCATGCAAATAAAAACATTCTGCTTGGCATATACATCTTCGGTATGTCCATTAAAGCAGGCAGGAAAACAAAACCCCTAAGCTTCAGRCATAGGGTTAATAAATGTGTACTTGAAGGCACAGTACAAAAGATCATAAATTTGGCTTTAAATATAGAGAAAAATGACATTCCCTTTTGTCAACTGAAGGTAACAAGGCTTACATACATAGTCATTGTTTTCTCTAATTCTGGACTAGCAGCTGTACTATTTTAAAAGCTTCCACCCTCAACAATATATCTCGTTCTGTGAAAGGTATTTTCTCTCTCTGGTGAGAACTCTTTTTGTTCCTAAATAAAACCCTGAAAAGGTCACATTGGAAATTTGAGTTCCAGGTAATTCAAATGTACGCCTAAGTTAAAAAATGATGTGTCTGCAGCTTGCCAGGTGTTATTAGAATCTACAGTGTTAGTTTAGATTCAAGTCAAATAGAATGGTATCCATTGGGAAATTATGCTTTCCTGAGCAGCATGTATAGATTTTTTTTTCTTCCTGTATACCTTTCCAATAAGAATTATGATAGCAGGATTCTGTTTCTCATGAATTCTTTATTTAGGTTAAGTATTAGGTGTGAACTCTGATTTCACAATTTAATCCTAATAAAAGTAGTTGATTTTTTGATTTATCAGTTGCTGGTAGAAAATTGTATTAAAATGCACTTTAGATTATAGTGATAGTTTTAAAGTTCAATTACATGGTAAAGAAATGAAAATATTTGAAAATTCAGTGTTGGTAGGATTGTGTTTTTTCGTCCATAGTGGTTTCTGCCWATTCCATCCATAGTGATGTCTGCTGCTATGTGGATAGACCAACCTCTGAACAGAGATAGAGATATAAAGAGTTTCTCCTCTTCTGCTCTCATTCCTTTCCATTATGCATCTAATAAATCTAATAACAGACTCTGTTTTCCCCAGTAGTAAAATAAATATTTGTCACCCACAGTAAAGTCAGAAGAGTTTGAGGTGAAAATAGGATGGGATTAGAATTTTAGCCACTCAGGCTCTATAGTAGAGCTCCAAAATAAGAAGCAGTGACTCAGTGCTTCTTATGTGCCCTAGCGGTTCAATTCCATTGTATTTTAAGCCCATCTTTCATGGTATGGAACACCATCTGTTTAAGGACAAAAACAGCTGCTGAATGTACTTAGTTCTTTGCAAGATTGTCCCGTTTCCCTTAAAGTCCAAGGAGTGCAAATTCAGATCTGTTAGGTTTTGGTCAGCACAACTGCCTCTACTGTTGTGGGATATATGGATACACAGCATCTCGTACTCTGTGGCTTATCCTGGCCTTTGGAAAATGGTTGTTCGTGATGCAGTCTGCACCCTTCTGTTTCTGGACAAAATGTAAACTGAAGGCCTTGAAAGGCACATCCGTATAGGAATGACTGATCAGTGCATTTCAAGGCCTCCAGGGGTGTGGGAAATCTGTGGTGTGGGAAAGCGTTGTGTTTTGGTGCTTGTAGAGAGCTCCAGGCTGACTTTGAATACAAAGTCAGCTTTACAGTAGAGCTTCCTGTGTATAGCATAGTGCTCTTGAGTATGTTGGTATTTGGAATACTAATGYGATCCTTTTCTGGTGTATTTTGCACTCAAAATGGAAGGTAAATGTGAGAAGCGTTAAAACTAATAGACACAGCAGAACGGAGGATGTGTGTTGCTAAGCGTCACTTAAAGTGCATTCTTCCCTGTAAAGTGTTGGTAAATACAGCGCTATTCGACTCAGGAGATCTAATCCCTGGGCGTATTCAGTATGCTATCTTCAAATACTGGCAATAAAAATAAAGATTTTTTTCTCTTGTACATTGTTTGTGTTAGTACAGTRGCATCAACATAGCTAAAAGTGAGTTTTGTGTTTCTTGTCACCTGTTAATATAACTATTCCATAAGTTCTGCTTACAAAGCCGAAATCATTGCAGTGGTGCATGCCGCTGGCCATGGCACAACCAACACGGGGTGAAGGGATAGCTGGAAAGGACACAAGCGGGCAAATAGCATCATAGTGATAGCTRTGTAATAGCTGTCAGTAATAGGATCGTTACTGATTAATACCAGAATTAGGCCGAAAAATGACAGTTTGGTGCGAAAGATGACAGTTTGGTGAAACAGAAACATTTCACCTGAAATGGATAGGATTTGGTCAACTTTGAAGGCAAGGGAAGGCAAGGATTTCAGTCTCTGAATGACTGGGCAAGAAGGATGGATTTTCTTTTAATCTGTGAGGCTAAACAGAGCTCAAAACATCACTGTCAGCTAAGGAAACAAAACAAAAGAATGTCCATCACTTTTGCATGCATGCTGCTGCTTCTAATGGCTGTTGTTTTTCTGGAATTGGCTGCAGCCATCTCAGGCACACGAAAAGGCTTTTTAGGACCTAGCAAGGAGAGAGGAGTGCTTTTTGAAGCTATAGCTACACAAATGCCTGGATGTTCTCCTTRTCAATGTTTTCAGGATGTTGTCCTAAGAAAACCACAATATAGGCTGTTATTAATACTAGGGGTGTAAAAWTTTTCCAAAACAGACTGAATTAATGGTAGTAAATGAGGGTGCTCTTCAAGCACAACACAGAACAAGAGCAAAAGTAAAGAGACTTCTAAACTGGAACTCTTTAGGCGAAAAATGCACCAAAATCTGTGAATGAAGATGCTGGACTATCCAGCTTTACTGGTGAGATATGATTTTATTAATTGGGACTCCTTGTCAAAACCTATTGGAAAGTTGCCACAGGACTGAAGGAAGAGTTCACGTCCCTTGCTGCTGAAGGTCACTTTGTAGCTAGAGTAGCCCTGAGGGCATCCTGGAATGCACCACAGCCTCCAGGCCTTAGCTATAGCCAGTACAAAGTGCAGAACATTTTGGCTTTGCTTGTCTGAAATCTCTAAGTAAGWACAAACAGCAAATTTAGCCCTTTCAGAACATTCAGTGGTAAGCCAGTAAGTTACTGAAATGCATCACTCTCATCTAAGTGCAGCCTTCATTTTTTTTTGTCGTGTATATGTTTGTTACCCTACAGGAACAATATAAACCAGAGCCTCATCAGAGGCTATAACCTCACTATTACTTTAGCAAGGCAGCAGACCTCATGTTGTCATTTATTCCCTATGGCTTTGGAGCAGCAGAGCTGACTGCTTAACTAAATACAAAGATAAGCTATGTGGTTTTATACTTACCCCTTGCCCAACTAGAGTTGCCCTTTTAGTCCTTTCATGAAAATACATCCACCACGACACATTGTTGCTTCTCATTCTGTTTTACTACTGGGAAGTTACAAGCCCTGGTATATGAATATGCATATGCAGACATATGCATAGTAATATAGCAGATACATCTGCACAGCAAAAGCAATTCCTTGACTCGTGCTGTTCGCGTATGTCTTTGGTGTCTGCTCCTGGGTGGCACTGGTGCCTCATATGGCATTAGGACTTTGGACTGGTTGGTTATTCCAGGCCTTGTGAACCACCAGTTTAGAAACAGGAGAGAGCCGAGCGTGTGACTCCAGGACTCAGCTCGGTCACAGGTTCTGTGCTGAGACCACCAGYCCAGCAACCAAGGAGTTACTAACACACTGTTTCTTTGGGAAATGCAGCTAGTGCATAAGTAAATAACTATCTTTTACTATCAGTAGTCGTATGGAAATGAGGTTTCTCACATTTTAAAGCCTGTCTCCATACTTCTCCATTACTATATGGAAGATCTGTGATCCTCTTCAGCTGTTGTAGCTTGGCTTTATTTTTTTTTTTTTAAGGAAATAGGCAAACATTTGACACATTTCTTTGGGGTTTTTTTTATATTTTCCCCTTTTCTGTTRTTGTTGAAGAACAAAAATAAATTTAGTCTGGAAACAAAGAAACAATAAAGGAGCCACAAAAGTTGTTTCTTTTTAAGCACTTTAATTATGAGCGTTCATAAAAMTTTGAGTGCACTGGGTCTGCTAAGTAACTCTTTTTTTTTGTGCAGCCTGCAGAAAAAAAATTAATAGCCCCCTTCCTCTATTCAATAAAATTAGGATTTTACCCTGCTTCCATAGATGGGAGAAATAAATTGGATGAGTGCATGTAGCAACATTATCTCTCGTGTTCCCTGTATGTGCATCGGCATGTGACACTTGGAAGTCTGTAAAAATGAGTGTTTATTGACTTTTGCATTGCCTGCAATTATTTAGACTAGTCTCACATAAAACATGAAAATCTTGACCATACAGTCACATCATACAGGCATCTTCCTTCCCTGTCTCTGAAGCAGTGYTTGGGGATGACAGAAGAGTCTCCCTTCTCTCTTATGAGCATCTTTTATGTAGGTACATTATGTTTGCATGGTCATAAATTAGCACAAAGAAGCCTTATGGTACTCTACAAGATTTATTTTTTCACTCCTGGGACTAACATTTTTAAGTTTTTGAAGGATTTCAGCTTTTATTACAGATTCTCATCAAGTCTTTGGTAGTTAAGACACTTACTGCGGTTGGATTAGAAACCTGACATCTGCAAATTTGTAACAATAATTTATATACATGTGGCATGATATCAATTACTTGAAGTTACTGCTTCAAATGCATTCATCTCTTGCACAGAAGTAATAGCAATGTGGCAGTGAAATACTTTTCGTGGCAATGTGGCAGTTAAATACTTTTATCAGAATTAAAAAATAATAACAAAGTAGAGAAAAGTATTTTCTACAGTCTGAAAGGGGTTCTTTTGTAAAATAAAGATCCTTAAGATAGGCATGGAACTGCATTTAGCACCTAATTCATCTGTAGCTGAGCAGCAGATATGGTTTTGTTTAGAATTAGAAATACTGTATCAGAAAGTTTAGAATAGCATTGGTTTCTTAGGCTTCTTTCATGTCTTCTTTGGGCAACAAATTCTGCCATAAACAGGATTTTTAAAAAAAGAAATGTTGAAATAAAATCTCCTTTGTCGATGCCAGCATCCCCAAAATTGATTGATTTCATGGGTGAGACACACACCTTTTTCAGGCTATCCTCCATGGTGCTTGTTTGCAGAGATCGTACTGCAAAAGCAGCAGTGCTTCTCTGCAGCAATAGAATAAAAGCTCTTTCCACTTTTGCATTGTTCAGTGTTTTGTGTTTGAAATGATTAGGCCCAGGRAAAAATAAAATGCACTAAAGGATGTATGAAAAACTGCCCCGTAAGTTTGGCCTTGAGTGGCCCGTGTGTTAGAAGTGGCTGAGTAGGAAGAGAGAGATGTTCTCCACAAAACTGATATTCGGTGAGTATTTAGAGTTTGTGTGTCCTTGAAAGTTTAATAAAATCAGAATACCGCAAAAGCAGAACAGTTTGGTCCCTGRAGAAAGAAAATAAYATTTTTTTTTCTGTAAAGCTCCATCTCTTTTTTAGACTTTTGTAAGTCCTGTTTKTTTTTCTGGAAAGCTTAATTGCTGCAGAGTAATACAAATAAGTGTTTCTTTGAAGATGTTGTTTAAAACCACCTCAAGATCTCTGCTTGCTTTTTCTAATAGAGTAGTGGTAGTAGCAATTCAAGGACTCAGGAAAGTGGGTGGAAAAATTGAGATATTTCTCAACATTTCATTCTCTGAGTTGCACAAACTATACATTTCATGGAGTACAAAAAATAATGGAAAGTTTAAGGGTTATATTTAAAAAGGAAAAAAAAGACAATATAAAAATAAAACAGAATTATAGAAATTGAAATATAATTAAGAATAATAATTACCTGGGTATCCTTGAATTCCTCAATTCTTTTTGTTGGCACTGACTTAATGTTGGATCTTTTTTTTTTAATCCCCTCTTCTTTTTTTTCTGCTACTTAAGATGAAAAAACAAAACAAAACAAAACAAAACCTATAAATGCTTTAATGATGCCTTTGTGGTACTAAACCACTTTTGAAGCACCTTTAAAGCTGTTCCTAAATACTTCTACCTTGCTAAATTACGTTAACTTATCTGTGTATCTGCCAAAGAAGGTAGCTGTGGACGCTTATCTGTGCATGTTCAATATCCTAAATCTGTCGGAGATAACGCCAACAGGGAAAAAGGAGTAGAAAATTGTAAAGTGTGTGAAAATGTTAACTATCCTGAGACAAATGCTGTTCTGTGTAAACTTACTTAATTTTTTTGAAGTTCTTTCAGGAGTGAATTTGATCTTTGTGTTTAAAAGCATAGATAACAGATGAGTTTTATCTTGCCCACATCTGGACCTTTCCAATCCAAATGTTTATGGCGGAACTACCTTCCTGAAGTTGTCTGCATAGTTTGCAGAGTGCTGTCCATCTCACACCAGCAAAGAGATCTAAAATATTCTGACGAACCGAACTGACTGCTTATTTCTGAGTTTGTAAAACAAACAAACAAACACCCATACTGTCTTACAATTGTTTATTGTCAAACATTGTTAAGCAATAGGAGAGGTCTTAAGTGCTGTACAGGTGCAAAGTTCCTGTCTTAAGAATTCAGTGTCAGGTAAAACAAGGCAGAGGAAGAAGGAAACAAAGGCAAGATCATTGTTGCTCTTTCACAGATGGGAAATGGAGGCATGGTAAGACTGAGATGAAACCAGTTCCAGTTATCTGGAAATAAACCACCTCAGAGGTGAACAAGGGACCAAAACATTGAGATTTCCAGCACGTGCCTGTCCCGGTTGAGCGGTATCGAATACATTGATAGCTGTCTAGCTATTGATTTTTCAGGGCMTTTTTGATATTTCAGAGTACATCACGTTTTCATACTATGTTATTTATCCAAGTCACAATGGCCAATGATCCCAGTCTGCAGCTGTGCTGCTGCCTGGTGGCCACCAGCCCAAAATGAAGTTGCCTGGCTTGCATAGCCCTTGCAACAACCAAGGACTGAAAGCTGCCACATACATAAACTGTTTACCCCTTGAGAAATCCCTCTGTCTTTTTGTTGTAGTCTCTACATGCGTTTGGCCTTCTGCAACTCAACAACTTTGGGTCCTGCAGTCTAAAAGCTTTTTTTCCACTTTGCAGCCTAAACCTAGCCAGTGAAAACAAAAAATGGTGAATTACAGCAGACATTCTAATGCATAGTATAGGGAATGTAATAAGAAAAATGTCCAAATTAGGATATTACRTAACTCCTGAGATCCTGACTTAAGATTCTTTTAATATATCTTCTCTTAAAATGCAAACTAAAAGAAAGATTTTTTTGCATAGCACCGCTTCCAGACTAACTGTAAGCTAAAATATCTAACTTCACCATTCATACCTCTCCCATTTGAGTTAATGGAGGAACTGATGGTAATAATAAGCTGTCTGTCATCTCTGGACACCAGATATTAAAAGAAGATAGTCATTTTCCTTTCAAATTTTAGAGGCATTTTGTAAAAAGCAGTAGAATGKCAGGAGTCAGACTCCCCAGGATTAATTCTAGGCTCTGAAGAGAGATGAATAACTCTCTGACTCACTTGATTTTTATATCTTGCAAGCCATTGGTTATTCTGYGACTAAATCGTTTTATTTTCAAATCTTTTTGCCCTTTCCCCACCTGATCTGCTGTTATATCTTATATCTACCTTAGTCTCTTTCCCGTCTGCACCTTCTTTCCAATCAGTCAAGATGGGTAAATTTAGTCTCCAGTTTTGGACAGCTGAAGGTAGAACATATGATTCCTATCTGGTACATCCTTTTCTCCTATGATAACTGGCTATCAGAGGAGGGAAAAGAGTGGGCACAAATTTTAAAAAATATTATTAATAATCTCAGAGCCAGTGCCTAGGATCAACAGGAGTGGTCATGAAATGASGTCAGCTTGTTACTTGAAGAATAAATTGGATATCTGGATCTTGATGGCAGCTCTCAGCACAGCTGTTGTCGGAGGATGCATGAAGATCATTTCTCAGACCCCAATGTTATGCAGAGAAACTTGAGTAGACTGCCACTAGGATGGCCCCTTTTTGCCCTGCCTCCATAAACATACATTACAGGTGACAATAGGACATTTTAACAGAAGCAATCCAAAAACCTTCTCTCAACCTTTGTTCTCATAAACAACCCAGTTGTTTAGATGAAGTTGTTTTAAATTTTTAATCTACTGGGGAAAGGAGTAATGAAAGGCAAAAGAAGAATAGGGTAAAGAAAATAGCCCACACAGACATCTAAACATTGAAAATTTGAGCCTGCATCACTGATAAAGTTTTAAGCTGCAAATATGCTCCTAGAGTATTATCCGAACTTAAATATACAGGTTACCAGACCTGTAGTCCGTATACTGTTTTGTATATACATTTTCAATATATACTTTTCTTTCACTACAATTCCAGATGCAAGCATAAAGGCCGTATTTTCTAATGAGATTTGTTTATCAGTTTGACCAGCCTATAGTGTAATTCTATTTTGTGGTGTTCTCTGTAACCTGATGCTTTGGAAGTGGTTCCTAGGATAAGGCAAGCAAAAATGTCAGACTTTTCAATCTGCTTCCACTCTCCATCCAGCCTACTTTGCTCTTACAATATCAAACCTTCTGGGAGTCTCTCTACATGACATCAACTATAAATGGTATCAGTAACAACAGTAGTTCCTGCTGTGGAAGGGTACTGTAATTGCAATTGCCTAGGATCTAGAGATTCATTATGGCGAAGGCAAAGTGTTCTGCAGTTTGATTCTCTTGGGTATATTCCGTCTCTCTCTAACAAATCACCACTTCTAGAGGGAGCTTTCTTTTTATTTATTTGCTTATTTATTTACTTAAAAAAAATTGGGAAAAGCAAGACACTGCCACCTCCACAAGTGGCAGATATCTAAAGTAAATTAAAAAAAAAAAGAAGAAAATGCCTCTCACAAATATTTTAAGAAATAATAATAGAAGACAAGATGTTTTACATATATCCTCATGTTAGTTTGTGATTTAAAGCTTAATGACCACATACTTGGACCACATTCCCAGTAAAAATCAAGGAGGCGTATTTCTCCCTGTGTACATGAAATAGGATGTGTTTGTCTAGCTGTAAGTCCTATTTTTTGCAGTTTAGCTTGCTGCTCATAGTAGACGAATAAATATTAGTTTTGTGCCAGATAATTTTAATAGTATTTGAAAAATAGGACATAATAAGAACAGGAACATAATATTTAGAAAATATGAGCATATATTTTCTTTTCCTGGAGGTATATATATCTCACCTCTGTACACAGCTACAGCTTGCTAAGGAAAAACACATTTGCAACATAACTTGCTTGCATTCATATATTCATTTTTACTTTTTTAACTATTCATTTTAAATGACTACTAAGTAGTCCCCCAAGAGAAACGTTGCTGTCTTATGGCATTTGGCACTTGGCCATGCTGAGACAGTCTGAGTTGTCTCTTTTCATTTTGCAGTTTGTRTGAATTTACGAACACTAAACCCAACTGTCCAAGCTCTACTCTCCGCCTTCTGCAGATGCTTCACTTCCAGATCTCACACTGAAGTTTATGAGAGTTACAAGTAATGGCTAGACCTCAAAGATCAGACAACTAACTTWCTGCATAAATGTTGTAAAGTAATTATTCTCACTAATGAGTGCATCTGTGAATACAGCAAATGCATCTGCGAATATCYTGCACTGAGCCACACACTAATGGTATAAATACTATGTAAATATAATTTAATTTTTTAGAAAAATACAGCGTAACTGAAGAAATAACTACGATCTCAGAGCACTGTAGAGTCCCTGTATGACTGTTTAGGTGTACATCTTTACAGTTGTAAGCTTTGCATGTGATTCTTCATATGCTTGTATAGTTCATCATAGTGAAATAAAATGTTCCTAAATGGGCCCTCCTTCTGTTGTAATCCAAGTATTAAATAAACTTCAGTACAACCTAGAGATGAAATGTAACATTTAAACTCTTTTATTCTACATACATTAAGGAAGATCTGTTCTCAAGCCTTCTTTTCCTAGTGCTCAGAGAATATGTTAGTGAAGTATCCTTTGTGATAATACAACCCCCAAAAAGCTGCTAGAGMTCCTAATATGTGAGTGTTTTAATTCATCTCAGGATAGCTCTGCTCCAATTTATTCCAGTCTTGGCACTGGTTGCTAGAATGCTCCTGCCAAACCTGAGCAAACCACCTAATCCAGGGCAACCTCACCAGAAAGATTAATCCTTCAARTAACACCAAAAAGCATTCAGCCACAGCCATTGTCTAAGAAGGTTTTTCAAAGAGCTTGTTCACCAGCTCCTCAGAAATACTTCTCATGTACCCCATTTCAGTACCAAAGAGCATTTTATTTCCTAGCAATCTGGGTAATTTTCAAAGGCATTAACTAAATATTTTGCTATTAGCCACCGTAGCATCATCTTTGATCTGCCAACACCTTTTTGAAGGTCTTTTTCTAACCATGTGTATCCGTTCTTCTTACCATAAGAACTGCCCTAAAAATCTCATGAGGCGGGATATCCATCCATCCATCCATCCATCCATCCATCCATCCATCCATCCATCCATCCATCCCTCCATCCCTCCATCCCTCCATCCATCCCTCCATCCCTCCATCCATCCAAGGACGTAGTGTCAAGCAAGATACAGATATCTTAAGATCTGCAGGTGTCTAATGATGGCCATAGATCCTCCAGCTGCTCAAAACCTTTCTGAACCTTTTCACATGTTTTCTATTAATGACAACCTCTTTGACACACTGTATGAGTCCAGTTAAGTGCAAACAAAGCAGTACCTGAATACACTCCTAGTTACTGCAGGCTCTTTCTATCACAGCAGAATTACTATACTTCTTTAAAAGCTGCCCTTACAAAATGCACCACAGTTCAGGTCTCATGGAGAGGTGAGCTCTAGTAAGTCTAATTTGCAGTGGTTTAAGACTGTGCAATACTGAAGTATTTCTCACACCTGTCTGAACTCATGGCCCTTGAAGTGAAGAGTGGTCTAGGAGGGACTATGTGCCTCCCACCTCAGAGGTCAGCATTTTAGCTTATAGCAGCAGTGGAGGTGATTTTTTAATCATTATAGGTAGGAAGGGTATTGAGTAAATGGGTCATGTCTCCTTCTGTTGCTTCTGCTACAGAGTCAGGAGGAAAAGAGGGCAGTTAAAGCAACAACATATGGAATCAATCCCACATCCTCTAGCCGGAGCTAGAGTTTTGTATATCCATTTGTTTATATTCTCAGAGGTAAAACAGGCAGATCTTACCAGAGGCTTTTCCCTGTTCCCATAGACTCACATCTGCTCCAAACCAGTGTCCACAACAAATCCATACTTTTTGTTCTTCTTGAGTGTGTTGAATAAGTACAGCGAGGGAAGAGGAAACTGCTTTCTCCTTCCCCTTACACAGCAGCAGTAAAGTTGCTTATYACATTTAAATCATGTCACCTGTGCAAATATGCTGAGGACAGAAAGGCTGTGCAGATGTCAAAGAGGGTACAGGCTTCAAAATCAGCAAGGTAGGAGATGTATAAATAATGGCCTGACTACCTGACTTTTTTTTTCTTTTTTTCTTTTATTTTTTTTCTTGATATTTGATTTTGCCAGTCCTTTCTACTTAATAGGAGTGCATAAGGAGAAATGTCCATCTCCTTTTCAGATCCCAGTTACTCAGAGCTGGAAATTAATCCTCTCCCCATCTTTTCCATGTAAGCCGAGCAGGATTCACCTGAAGCCACAGGTGGACAGCAAGTGTGAAACTAAACATAAATGTTCAGGCATTAATTTCCTCTAACAATAGTAAAAAAAARTGTTCAAACAGAGCTTGGCTATGCAGATTTGCAGAGTAATGGCCTGAGACTGTAAGGGTCATTTTTCTCTGGCATCATCACTTCAATGTCTCATCACAACGTTCGGGACTAAGCTTTGTGCTAAAATATACTTCAGATTTCACTTGCAGAACTGGAATAACTTTTATATTCTTCACATATAAAAATAACAGCATTAGTTGACATGAGGCTAAATTCTCATTAAAAAAATAGAAAGTGACTAAGTCAAACTTATTTTTCACTGAGTTTCCCTTCAGAATATGCTTAGTGATTACACYGTGCATTTCTACAGATTTATCATTTGCCAAGTTTCATATATTTTTAAAATCAAAGCCATTTTTGAAGGCCACTAACAAGCATTTAAAGTGTCTTTTGCGGTGTTAATTGCATACAAATACCCTAGATATAATTTGCTTTGAAAATTTATTTATGGCAAAAAGACATTCCCAGGCTGAAATCTTCTGTGCCAAWTGTAGCCTGCAGTGAGTGTTTGCTGTCCAAATTCTGAAACCAGTGAAAAACAGGGCTTGTTAAGGGAAATTCTGGCATAATCTTACCTGCCCACATGTTCATGGACATTACTGTGGTATTAAGTATTTCACTGCTTTCAAAATCAATATATTTGTTTAGTAGATCCATCATTTTATTAGAGTTTTAAAAATTCTCCATTCTCTGGCCATCTCCAGGCCTCCCAAATCCATATTTTTTATTAATAGTGAAAATACATTCATTACAAGTGCATAATAAAAATTTTATGCATAGATGGCAAATTACTTACTGTTTATGATAACCGAATAGATGATTGTTACAGTTTGAATGAAAATCTGGAGCCTGTTTATATACTGAATTTTTTATCCTGCCATGTTCATACAATATTTCACAAAATGCTTCTTATCTGGACCCTAGGGTGCTCTATAATTCTTGAATCTAGAGGTAGGGTCATGTCAGACATAAAATATGAAATCTGAAACGTGGCATTTTAGGAAGTATTCCAGGTGATTTTGGAAAAAATATGTATATATCATAGTTGATAACAAGAAATGCTCCCCTAAGGAAAACAAAAAATATGACAAGAGAGAAGTGAACATACTCTTTAGAAAAGGCTTTAGCTAAGACAGGAGAAACAGAACATGTGGAAAATGAAGTTAGTAATATRCTTTGGAATAATGAGGGAGTTACGTTCTGGAAATGAGTGTTAAGAAATTTAAGTTTCAGTGAGGGTGGATGGAGAGAGGTGACAAATCAAACTAGWTGATGGAAATCAGACTATCTAGATTACAATATAGGCGTGGGAGAAGAGTTTCTTCTGAATCTTGTCATCTGACTAAGGATGTGAAGAGAGAAAGGGAGTGCAGCAGAATAAGAGAGGAGGAGATCAAGCAAGTGTTCAAGACTTTTTAACATATCACTTAGTGCTCCATGCTGACTAGGCCATCAGTGCTGTAGCAATGATGGGAGGTGAGCATTAGGATTTTTCTTTTACTTTTCTAAGATGAGATTTTTATACATATGCCACTAAATGTGAAAAACATATGGTCATGATGGCTGGGAGGTGGTGTCTGTGTGCTTGTAGAAGTACACCTTGTTGAGAGCTTTCAGCAAGCAAGAACCTATAGTTTTAACTTTCTATACTGTTATTTGGTAAGTCTAGCATATTTGTCAGACTTTATAGAATTGCACCTCAGAATACTTAATTCTTTGGGATAAGGATGTTCTAGAAAAAAGAATCAACTAGTCTTCTATTTCTTAATGTTTTCTTTAAGTGGAACAAATAACACAGTGCATGTTCAAACTTGGAGCATGCTCTTTTTGTGTTGTTTCTTCCATATCTACCTCTACTGTGTCATTTTTTTCTTTTTATCCTTCTTCAACCTCTTATATTTCTCCTTTTCCTTTCTCCAGATAACTCAATCTCTCTTTTTTTTTTGGCTTTTTTTTTTGCTTTTTGCACACACACAGTGTTATGTGAGTGCACAAAGGGTAGGAGAGAAATCTCTGCCCACTGCTCTTTTCTCACTGGTCTCCCTTTCCATCCTGGGCAGGGGGGAAAGTCTCTGGCTTCTTTTTTTGGATGTCTGGCCAGAAGAGATTCAGGACATAAAACCAAACAATAGAAATCACAAGGGGTTTTTTACTGCCAATATGAAAAGTATCTGGGCAGAAGAAGGTAGACCTGTTCACTGCCAAATAAAGCAAATTGCTCCTCAGCCCCTTTTTCTCCCAGCRTTTCAGAGAAAACATGAGAAAGATGAGACTTTTCTATCTTGTCTTGCAGACCAGAGCAACAATCTCCCAGAATCAGGAAGACCTTTTTGTTTTTAATGTGTATATAGTGTATATAATGTGAGCATTGTTCCATGCAAGGAGAAGTGTGGCCAGAATAAAGAGAACAACAGAGGGCAGAGAGAGGAGAGGGTTTGTTAGGGTCTGTGTAATCTCCTCTAGCATTTTTGGATCCTTGGGTTTGCTACCTTTAAGCCCATCTATTTTTGATACTGCTGGAATAGTTTGGCCCTCATTTTGAAAAGTCTTGGTTGYCTGCAGGTCCTCATAGAATCACAGGATCATTGAGGTCAGAAGGCACTTCTAAGCATTGCCTAGTCCAGTACCCCTGCTCGAAGTGGGCTGAGCTAYAGCAGGATGTTCAGTGCCATATCCAGACAGGTTTTGAATATCTCYAAGGATTGTGACTCTACAGCCTCTCTGCACAACCTTTTCCTGCCACTGTACACTTTAAGAAGTGTCTGGCTCCATCTTCTTTACCGTCTCTCACCAGGTATTTGTACATCTGATATAGAAACTTTATTTTCTCCAGGCTAAACCTTCCCTCTTCTCTCAGCCTCCCTTCCCATGAGAGATGTTCTAGTTCATTAGTCATCTTCGTGACTGGACAATCTCCAGTATATCCATGTCTGTCCTGTATGAGGGAGCCCAGATTTGGACCAGCRCTCCACATGAGGCCTCACCAGGGTGGAATAGAGAAGAATCATCTTCCTGAACCTACTGGTGTTGATTTTCTTCATGTAGCCCCGGATACTGTTGGCCTTCTTTGCCTTTAGAGTGTTTTAGTGGCCCCTGTTCAACAAAAACTCCTGGGTCTTTCTCTGCAAATCTGCCTTGGGGCTTATGGGTCTATGGGTCAGCCCCATAGTATTGGACTCAGTATTGACCCTGGGAGTGCCGTTACTGAACAGTCTCCAGCTTCTGATCTCAGCCCTTTCAGTCTGGCAGTTACTCCAGTCTTCTCTCCACTGGATCCTCATAAGCTCCATTGTCAGCATCCTTGGGAAATCCTGCTCAAAGTTTCTCACAGTAGTTGAGACTTTTCCTCATATATGTGAGGATGTCCATAATTGCAAGGAATTTTGACTGCTTTATCTCTGGTACTGTTGTTCAAGCTCAAGCTCTGTTATAACAGTTGCATTAAAAAAAAAAAAAAAAAAAAGAAAAGAAACCCCAACAGGTTTCCTTTGCTTTGGATATTAAATTAAACTTCCACTCTATGCCATCCATGTTGACCAGAATCATAAGGAAACTCTTTGTCACATACTCCTTTTCAAAACTGAATTTTAAATATCTGAACTATGCTTTTTAAATCCTGCTCTTMCGCTGTATGAAATCAGTAAGGGATGGAAAATGTAATGTGTGAGAACATTCTGCTTTTGGACAGCTGCTTTATCACAAGTGCATTTCCATCCAAAGCACTACTTCTAATGGAAATAGAAATAAACACTTAAATGTGAAGAAAGTTCTGCTTGTCTGTTGCAAACAACTCATGGCTTTCTGCCTGAGGAGGACTTGACTGGAACAGATGAGGCACAATTTTCTACAGAAAAGGTAGTAGAAAATGTGTGAGGAGAGAATATAGAAATGGGCACACCTTTAAAGATAATACTACTGCATACATTTCTGCATGATAAAGGCCTGGTGGTTAGTTGCATTTCCTATCTTCTGAAAAAAAAATATATATAATTTCATAGTCATAACAGTCTCTGAATGCAGTTTTTTTTTCCTGTGGTATTTTAGATCGTCTTCAAGGTGATGAAAACTTTTTTTTTCTTCCAGCCTTGCCAAATGTTGCCTRTATTGTTAATTTTCTTCTCAATATGGCTCTATATTGACATAATTTAACATAAGAGATACTGCAAAAGTCCTGCTGGCAGAACGAGTCAGAATTCCTTCAGTAAAGTATTATAAGGTGCCTTTGGAAATAGATGCTGTTTCATCTTTTCTGCTTGGGACTCAATATTGATATTCCAGAGGATGCAAAGTATTCTTTTAATTACTGCTTTAAGAGGTGAACAAAGCAAAAAATTCCAACTTAGCTGTGTGTATATATATATATATATATGTATGTATGTCATTTACTCTTGAATAGAACATTTTGAATCTCACTGCCTCTCCTAAGCCTAAGAAATGGAGCCTTTTCTGTGGGCTGTTCAGGGGAGTAGCCCCATGATGGTGTCTGTTACGACAGCCTGTGATGACAACAGTGACCTGATTCTGGCACTGATGGATGTACCAAAAGGAGGAAGGTGCATTTTGAACCAATACTATAGTGAGTGAGAAGCCTCTTGAGGACTGAGCCATCACGTATTAGTCAAGTCACTTTCCTTTTACAGGTCACCTTAGGATTCTCAGGTGAAGGGCCTGTCACTGAATGCAACCGTCATGACTGACATTTTCCATACCACGGCTGGCATTGCCTGTGGTTACAGTAGACGCAGCAGTAGACCTGTATTTTCTGCTTCTTTGAATTAAAATAGCTCTCGGTTAAAGCTCTTTTTAACCAATGAGTGCTTGTTTTTCTAACAGRAAAAATCCTAGGAAGGATTGAGCTTTACAGGAAAACAAGCAAGAACTATAGTGTTATTCTTTCAGTCTGCAATTGTCTCAAGTTCTTGTCAATAGAAATAGTTGCATACATTTGTCTTCATTAATCATCTCAAGGTGTTGCTTTTTGATGCAGCCAGCCCTAGCAGTTCACAGACACTTTAATTTTCCAATTATTGTACCTGTGGCTCAGAACAGATACTGATTAGTTTCACATTTTGCTCTGTGGGTAGCTTAATGTTCTTGTCACCTTACATTGAGTTTTAAATGTGCAGAGTATAAGAGAATGTCAGATGTGCTCCAAAGTCTTCTGGGTCAGGCTCAGTAAGTTATGATGTTTCCAGGTACGGTACTGATGGGTTTCTGAAAGATTGATGAGAGAACAAGGTATAGCTTTAGGATCCTATCACAAAATTAACGATTCCCCTTGTAAAGCGAGTGTGAGTAATTTTGGGTCTTATTCTATTTCAAGCAAGTTTTTAGCCGAAGAGGAAGGTGATACTGATGGATGCTGTAACGGCGTTGCAAAAGGAAGCTGCAAAAGCAGTGAGGCAAGAGCAATGCTTTTCAATGCTTTCACACAATTAAAGACCTTTTCAGGCTGCAGTAGTGAAAGTGAAGGTGCGAATGGATTTTGAAAGCCCTAAACATGAAGATTAACTTTATAACAAATGGAAACATCGCCTGTCTACTCTTTATCCATTGTATACCAGCTATGACTCATTTGTCCATGCTTTTCTCTTCCTGAGAACTGCCATGGAAGAAATCCCCCCTAAAACACAAAACCGCACTGAACATCTGCTGTCTAGGTATTCATTAGTTCTGTCTGCTATGCTTTTGGCTAATTGCCTGGGAGTGAAGTTGAATCATTTACGGGGACTTAACCTGGTGCCAGCAATGGCAGTAAAGATTGTGTAACATTTTGATTCAAAAATAAAACAGGGAATGTCAAACATATAGCCTCCCAAACAYAGAGTTTATTTACTGGTTTCTCGTGCAGTTTGTTTGCCTACAATATTGCCTGCAAAACTGATAACAGAAAATGTATTTAATAACTACTCAGTGCTAATATGCTGTAGTATGCATGACTGACTAATTTAATTTATCTCTGATTAAGCCTATTATGTTTGAGATCACTTTACAGAAGAGACTTTTTTTGCCAGCTGTAAGCTTATTTGAATTGTAATATAAGTTAATAATGTGTGAAATAACTACTGGTGCCTGCTTCTAAATGTTAATTTTACCAAATGACTTCCTGAGATAGTGCATGTGTAGCTCATCCATTGCAATGTGGATAGTATGTTGTTTGGACATAAGATTACATATGTWAGGTGTGTAAAAAGGCAGGGATAAAATGGCAGTTGTTTTTGCTGTTTTTGCTGACAAAGAGCAAAGGAATACAATAGTGGAACACTCAGTGGTGACACAGAGTCTATATATTGACCGTATCAGCTGAGAAGAAGTCCCTGTGCAGTTGTTGATTTCAAAGTATTTGCTTCCTATGAGGTGCAAAAGGGAAGAGATATTCCTCAGGAAAACAAAGAAAGAAATATGTAAAACAAAAAGTCACCAAAATAAAAAGAAAAGCATCTGGGGCCTGACTATGTTTCAATGAGCAAAATAGCCCTTTGGGTGGGATTATAGACTTTGCTTAGATGGAGGCTAATGCTGCAAGAGAAGAGAAACCCTTCTTCTCTCCAAAAAAAAACCAAAGAACAAAACTTAAAGAGAAAATAAAATAAAATAAAATAAAATAAAATAAAATAAAATAAAATAAAATAAAATAAAATAAAATAATAAAACAAAACAAAATAAAATGTGTAGGAAAGAGAGAACCCAACTCTGCCAAGTAAATGAAACTTCCTTCTCTGGGGCAAATGAGGACTCCCCTCCACTGCTTTCTGTGTCCTGACGTCTAGAGACAGGTCTCTAATGGAGAAGGAWCTAAAGCTTTTCCTATGTGTAAGCCACATCCAATGCTATTGAACACTGGCAAATGAAACTTTGCAATTTCTCTGCTTTAGCAACTTGTTTCTCTGAGACGCTGCAGAATGCTATCCATCCTTGATTCAGAAATATCTCTGTATTTATCAGTTGTTGCTTTTGTCAGAAACCATAATCTTGCATATTCTTGCTTCTTTTATTATTGCCCTTAAAAGCACTGAGAAAATTTAGATRGAAGGAGTGAAGTCTTCTACTTTATTAAAAGAAACAAGCATGACAGTCYAGGGCTTAGTATATAGGATTATTTATAAGCAGAGACACCTAAATTATGTGTACTTTGCATTTAAATATATGCAACTCCATCTGAAATGAAATTAATATTTTTCTCTGTCAGGTTTGTGTATCTCTTCAATTAGAAAGTACATAGGATACCACACTTAGCGTGTCAGACTGTGCTGCCAAAACAATGTCACTTGCCTAGCATGAAAAGAAAAGAATGCTCCATATAATTTCTTTTCATGTCATCCTGTTCCACCATCTGAACATCTGGCATGTGATAACATGTGGGATGTCAAGCACTATTGTTCACGTTTTGTCACGCTAACTCCTATAGATCAGTTTTCAGCAAGCCAAGTTGTCTAGTGGTTCTGATTTCAAGGTGTCTCTCCACAGAGTGTCAAGTGCCAGCTGATGGGACAGGATTTTGGCAGGTCCACCAATGAATGTCTGGAGACGTCCATATGTGCAACTGCATATGGTATGGTTGTGCTCTGCAAAGTGAGTTTTCAGYGGTATGCAATTACTGAAATTGGTATTTCTATAAAACTTTCTGGTATGCAGGCTTCAGGGTTTGCCCCATAGTTCTGGTGATACCAAAGCTTTTCTTCTTGGTGTTTCCCAAGAATAATCAATCAATGAAATTAGGAGGGAAAGACCTGCAGGAGACCCTTTTTCACATCACCTCCAAATGTGAATGATATTTGTATCAACAGTGGTCAAGGCTCAGTATCAAGGCAGTAGCACCTGGAGGGAACACAGTGCATCTGCTTCCTGTGCTCTGAGCAGCTCTGTAGTCCAGATGCAGTCCAGAGCTGCATGCGATCCACATATATCTAAAAACGTCATGTCTTAGCTAATTTAGACTTAACTCTGTTCCCCTACATACTAGTACAGAGTCTGAAACAGCTGAGTAGGCTCTTGCTTATGGGTCTGAGACCTGGGCAGCTCACTCCCAGGGTTATTCATTTTATTTTATTCTATATTCAGCACGATTCTTTAAAAACAATAAATCAACTCTCCCTCTCCTTCCTTCCTTCCTTCCTTCCTTCCTTCCTTCCTTCCTTCCTTCCTTCCTTCCTTCCTTCCTTCCTTCCTTCCTTCCTTCCTTCCTTCCTTCCTTCCATGTTCATAAAAACATAAATAATAGCTAAAAATAATGGTTTTCCTACTTGAGAGCAGGGTGAAGTGTAATGTAATTTATATGTCAGTCAATTAAAAAAAAGGTTTTCTATTTTTACAATTGTGTAGTATCATTAATGACAGACTGGAAGATTTTGGCATTTCTTATTTATTTTCTGTAAGAAGGAGAGTTTGGAAAAGTTTTTAAGAACGTAAAATATTTGATTGTAAATAATTTCACACAGTTGTGAAGTAGTAGTCTCCTACGTGCTCTGAAATAAATAAAATATAAATATATGTGACATTACTGTCAAGAGTCATTTTTCTGCAAAATATATGGTCAATGACTTTCAGCCTGAGTTCTTCTCATGTAAGGCTATTGAACATCTCCATAGCTGAGTTCAACACAGGAACCTTCAATGTGTCAGGAAATTGCTGGTGCTTCACMAAGAAGAGAAAAAGAGATTAGGGCCTTCTTCACATCCCCTCTTTTCTTTCTCTTTCTTCCCCAAAACTTAAATTGAGATTGATCATAGAATAAAATAGAAAGAAATATATAGTACTAAGAGCAATGAAGCCAGAAAATGACAGGCAGTGAAATCCCAACTCAATACMATTTTGACAGTCCATAGTGTTAGACTCAACGTACTCTTAAGTAAAGATTAGCAAGGATAACTTCAGTACAAGGTTATAAATATGTTTATTGTTCAGTAGCTTTTACAGGAAAATAATGCTTTCTAAACAAAACCTTTGCATACTTTGAGTCACCTTTGAATGACTAATAAATAGGAGTCAAATAATTTCAAAGGAGAAATGGAGTAAACTTTAGTGAACTTCAGTATGCTAAAATATTAAAGACAGAAAGAAAACTATGTTAACTGTGTTACAATCTATCTTAATAAAGACATATCTTGAAAAAAATGGAGCAACACTCCACAAAATATTTGTTGCAAAGCTTCCCATCTTGCAATGTTGGTTAAGTTTTCTGCTACAAAAGGAAATAATGACAAAATACACCATAAAATCCCCTCAAAAAGTATTTTTTAGAAGTTTATTGTTTTTGTTTAATTACATTACCCTGATATTTTTACACTTTCTTATATGAACATGCAACAAATCTATTCAACAGATACATAAAAACAATCAGAGAGGAGACATATGAAATATGCAACATCCTTTTTTCTCCTACTTATAAATAAAAGATTTGGGCTTCATGAAGAAATAAGATAGGGTAAACCCAGCATTTTTTCCCAGGCGTTTTAAAATTTTTACTTGCTGACTTGAAAATAAAAAAGGCAAACCAAAGGTGTACAGAGGATCAGACTTAAGTAAAGATGGTTTAGACATGAAAACATAAAGCTTTAGAAAATTCCCCAATATCTGAAAATTGGTTTTGATTATGTATTTAGTCAGTTTATTTTAAATAGTCTACTTACATATAAAAGAAGATGTATCATAATTTTGGGGAAAAAAAACCACAAATCATTTGTAAGGTTAAGACTTTTTTTTTTTTTTTTTTTTTTTAATTTAATGTCTAATGGTTGTTTTCTATCTAGTTTCAAACTGGCTCAAGTTCCATGATGCTTTTTTTGCTTGGATGAAATCCATTAGAAGTTTATTCTGGTCCTACTCAGAATGTTCCTGCCAGCAGTGAAGCTTGTTTAGGCAAGATAAATGATMTTTTTATGGCATTAAATCTGGTAGGAAGCACTCTCTTTCCTTGTTTGGATTGRTGGTGGGCTGATAGGACTGCATGGACCTCAGTCACCACATTTRCCTTTTAAAAAAATGACACAGGTTTAACTTTCTTCCAGCACTTCGGAATTTCCCTGTTATTCTAAAATTGATTGAAAATCGATGTTAGTGGTTCAAAAACTTCCTAAGCCAGCTCTTCGAATGAACMTGCTGATAGAGCAACTGTCTAGTAAGTGTCTAAGCTATTGACAGCAAATAAAATATTTATCATCAGTGAGTATGAATTAAAACATTAAAAATGCTAAGTAAACTGGACCGACCTGGTACAGCAGGGGTAGGTCGAAGAGAATGATGGATGGATTTAAGGCACCTCCAAGGAATGCCACTGACATGACACCTCTGTGGAGTGAATTCATGTCCATCCTCAGATAGAAATACGGAAAGAGAAGCTCAATCTAAAGAAATGCTATGTAGGACAATACYAAAGGAAACTCTGACCATCAAAACAATACTTGAAAGTCCAAAYAAGCCAGCAAAAATGCTAGAATAAAGAACAGCATTTGGTGGAGAGACGCTTCTGGTGTGGAAGTGAAAATTTCAGAAGAATTTCTTCTTACTGCCAAAGGCAGAGTAGATATATTTATTGCATATTTTTACCTTTTTTGCTTTTCTTTTTTGTTATTGGCAGTCGTATCATTTCTGCGCAGCAAAAGACCAATGTCATTGTTAGGGTTCCTTTTCTGCCTGACTCGCTTTTTTTGTTATTGGCAGTCGTATAATTTCTGTGCAGAAAAGGACCAATGTCATTGTTAGAGTTCCTCTTCTGCCTGACACACTTTAAAATGTTTTTATGTCCTTAACTCTGAAGAATATTGACTTTTTTTCCCTTCCCCATCCCATTTTTTATCTACTTTTCTAATATATATTAATTGAAATCCATTTTCCTTGTTCCCAACGTGGCAGACTACTTAAACAGCTGTTTTAACTTGAGTAAAGCAGTGCAGCAATTCGGGAAAGTATCCCTCTTTCTTATTTTTCCTGTTGTTTGGTCTCTAGTAAAAGGTTCTTAAGCAAGTCCTAGCTTTCATCTTTTTCCCAAATAAATTGTTTCTCTCAGCTGAATTTGCTCCTAATTGTTTTCAGAATTGCAAAATGGGTTATTTTAAGGCACCAGGTATATTTGCTTTCATTTCATCCCATTTGCAAATAGCAAACATAATGAGCAAATGCTGTCATTTACAAAGAAGCGACCACTAATTTTTAGTTCGGTGGTAAATTTTATGTTATCTTTCAAGATAAATACAAAATTCCCACGAGCTAAACACAATGCTTGCTGAGTTCCAAAAGTGTCCTTTACCTTTTTCCTTTTCCTTTTCTTTTCCTGTTCTTTTTCCTTTTTTTCAAGGCAGCACAAMRCCTCCAGCATATGCGATTCAAGTTRAAGTCCAAGTTTGCTTTCCCAGATARCATAGACAGATATTTTCCTTGGGGTATTTGTGGTTTGGAACATATACCACCCTGTTTATTCTGCATGCCTTATTCAGCCAATTATCCACTTCCCATATTGTCCAGACCTCATCTTCCTGGTTTCCTTACACCAGGACAGACTGCGGGAAGGCTTGGCTCTATTTGTCCAGCAAGCATCCCTCCATCCTCCGGTCTATCCTTTATTCTTCCGTCTGCCTTAGGATTAGGAAATCACAGACCATGCTGGTTTGCATTCAAAATGTAAAACTGATTAATTAGAGAGATACATTTCGTACTTTTCCGTCCAGACTTTCATAAAATGTTAAGCTGATAGAGCGCTGGCCTTTACCAGTGGGTCAAAAGATAACTACAACAGCCTTTTAAAGACATTACAGCAATGGACAACAAACACATCCAYGTGTCCCAGTGCCAGGGAGCAACTAGAGCCAAAGGTGACAGTGCAGGCAGCATCCTCACCAGGGAGGTCCCTACATGGGATGAGAGGAATGGGTTCGAGAACAGCCCCCATGGTCATCTGAGAGTCCCGTGCCTGGCTGTCTATGCCCAGCTATAAGACCACTGACCGTTCCCAAAGGGCTATTGCTTCCTGTTGCATAAAAGCAAGGCTCCAGGTTATCCAAGAARTGTTTGCTGAGATCAAATGTGGCATAAAATTTTCCTGCCTCTGGTAAGTTTAAAAAATCTGTGATCTGAATTTAGTGTGCGTTTCTCTGTCACTTCGGACTAGGCCAAAATGCAAATGCCTCAAGAATATCTTTTAATGCAGCTTCTATAGATGTTAAAAGATACAGCCTTCCAGATCCCAAAGTAGAAAGAACCTATTAGRTATGTTATTGTTTTAAATTTTAATCTGTTCTGATGTTCATGAAATGCCCTGTCTGTAATGCCTTTTGTATTAATCATAATAAATATTTTATTCTTTCTAGAGAGGGTACACTGACGTAATGTCTARGTGAGAGTGAGAACTTGTCTCAGCTGCTTTATAATACTTGCTGAACTTAAAATGGATATCGAAAAGCTCCAACAGAGARGCTCTGCAGACAGAAAAGTCAAATRWATGGATAGAGATATAAAATAATAACCACATGCAGTTTTTTTCTTGCATGTAGTTCTCATTTACAGAATATACAGCTTACTTGTAGTGCAGCAATACAAATATAGTAGGTGCAGCAATTCCTGTTATAAAAGTTGGAGTGGAGGGAGGGCAGAAGAAGCCAGAGAAGRAAAACTGTGATAAAGTTGTCAAARGCAGACATTTGTTGACTATATATTTTTTTTCTCATTGTACTCGCATTGCAGTGAGAAGAACTACCTTGGTTAAATTTGTGCTATGATAATGTATATTTTTGATGCATGGACACAAGGTGCTTAACAAGAGATAAATCAGCTAGGCTTCTTGTGAGATAATGTGCGACTTTTTCTGTTACCCTACAAAATCCCAGTCTCTCCTATAACTCAGAGTAGTTTCAAAGCCTTAAGAAAGACTTTGGCGTAGCTTTCAATATCAACATTTAAGCCTCTTTCATGCATCACCTCTCTGTGATGCATAAAAGCATCAYGCGCTCACTGAGTGCTTCCCATCTAGGGCAATGACCAGAGCACGTGTCCTGGCTCCTCTTTGAGCTGCTCCACCAAGACGTGCAGATTGGGGCTGGGMTTCAAGCCTGAATAATTAATGACTGTTTTTGCAGGTACTAGCAGTGCTGTGCGGTTTGTTTGTTTTAACTGCAGCCTGCAAAGAGTGTTTCTTGGCTTATTTCTTGTCTTGGAGAGCACAGTGTGGTCAGAACAAGAAAGGCAGAGGAGTGCATGTTTTAGAGCGTAAAGGAGCATCGCAAAGTGATGCTTATCCTACTGACCACCACTCCTGCCTGCAAASTGTGGCCATTCTTGCTTCACAATTTAACCTGTAATTTGAAGATGTAGAAAAAGTGAAGATGAATATTTGGCGAGTGATTGAATGGCACAAATGGCAAACCCTGCGAGAGCTCTGGAATAGGAGGGGGTGGACTTAACATGTGGTTCTGATTTTGAAAATGTTTCGTACATCAGGTTCAGTTCAGTGTCTGACTCTATTTGTTCAAGAAAGTCTTAGACGTTATTGTTTGGTCCTTCTATCTTGTTCTGGCTTCATATTACTCAATGTCTGGTTGTCTTGGACAATATTCACTGCTGCTATTCAAAACATTTTGGAGAGCTAAGAAAAGTGGCAAGGGTGATGTCAATATGGCTCTAAAAGTGCTTGGGAAAACGGAGTAAGCCAAGCAAGCAAGGCTTGCAGAGGAAGGAATGCCAATCTAGGAGGAAAAAAAAAAAAAGGAGAAAGGAAAAAAAAAGAGAAAAGAGGCGGCCAGGGAGAGGAAGAGGATGTGCATTTTCCTCTCCTGTATGTCACCAGCAGGTGAATTGAACACCTTGACTAATGGCCCAGAGTTTGAAAAGTTAGAAGAGAGAAAAGGAAACTGGCTTTGTTACTCTAGCCATATAGAGGCTACGGAGGCATTACATTTTCAGGAAGTTTAAAAGAGATACAAAAGAGAGGTTGAGCTGGCAGAGGTTGGGAGAGACACCTTGAYGAGAGCACCTCTGGCCAGTGCTGGTAGCGGGGTGGCAGGTCTGCAGACGCTGTGAATTTTGACACCATGTGTAAGAGCTAAGCGTGCTACCATCACTTTATTCAGMATAGTGATGCTTGTTCACGAGTGCTTCTCAACTGTATCCAGCCTGTTGTACAGACACGATGACTTGTGGCACAGGGCAATCCAAAAGCTGGTGTGGCATGCTTTTCAAAGTCATGCTTTCTTATGGCAAAGAAGTCACTGTCTGTTTCAGGTCTGAAAATGGGAATTTTTCATGTGACTTTTGCTCACAGATAAAGCAATGCAAGAGGTAGGGGAAAATGGTTAACGTGATGCCTGATGGTATGTGGCCAAATAAACTGGGAATACGCGTTGTATGTATGTCAATTATATATGTATTGTGAGGCAATTTATTTGTTATTTGTTTTTACATGAAATGAACAAAATCAGAKAGAATGCATGGTATATAAGGAAATATTACCTATTGTTTTTCATTTAAGTGTTTTCAATGAATCTAAAATTCCTTAAATACTCCAGATTCATACAGTGGCTTAAGTGCAACAYATCTTTTTATCCTAGGTTGATCTAGAAGCGGTATCGTCATTAAACAAACCTGAACTSTTTCAGAAATACTGAGCATATCACCAGGTTTAATGTTACCTAATAACAAWATTTATTCTTTATKGATTCATTAGGSTGATAGTGTTCAAATAGAGTAGAAGATACTGACATTTTTAGAAATGTTTTCATACGTAACTAAAGTGGTTRTGATATTTGTGGTATTACCTCTCCCTAAATTTGGGAATGAAGCAGTCAATTAAATTACCTTCCAAGCTACACTATAAAGATTTCCATTCGAGATTTACTAAAGAAATAAAACATAAACTGTTCCTTGGGGTGGTATGATGGTRTTTCAATACCTCACAGACTTCTTTTTTTTGGAATGTAAATATACGTATAAAAAGTAAACATCWTCTCTGCATCCCTCTCTTTTGGGATATGGATCACCCAGCTCACATCTCCTGGGACTCTCAGGCCTGTGTTGTTGACATCCAGCATCTTATTTTCTCTCCAGCTCTTAAAAAAACCACCTTCCTCCTTATTCCTCTACAGTGACTCCTGCTCACTTTCTTGATCATGGAGAAAAGAAGAGAAAAGAGGAATAGAAGAGGGATCTTCCAGATCCTAGAAGGATCTGCTACAGCCCTGGCCAGGATTAGGTCGAAAGGTGACAGCTATTGAAATGTGAGGTGTAACRTCTCCTTTTCTCCACTGGCTTTGCAAGCACAAGGCAAAGAACAAGACCACACAGGTTAAAGCAGCCCCTTCCCATCTTTTCAGGCACTGTTAGCACTTAGAAAGCATCAAAAAAGTAGGCAGGAGCCAATCCTAGGCAATTGTCCATGTCTGCAGCCTCTTTGCATTAATGACACTGACTGGACCACGAGGAAGACATGATTTGTCCCCTGACTGCATTCTTGTTCTTTTAGGCTGATTTCTGTTAGCCTCATGGAGCTACAATGAGCTTAAAAAAGCAAGAAAGAAAACCTAACTCTAGCACTTGRCTCAGCAGCTGAGCAAAAGTGCTGCAGAAGTGCTGGAATAGGTCTGTTGAGTACACAGGTCCATTGTGGTAACTGCTCTGAGTACGACTTCTCCTTCATGACAACTGCTTTGAATTATTTTCATGTGGAACATAGCAGCTCTGACGGGAGCCCTTTTATAGAGGGAGGCAATTTCCTTCATATATGACTTGTCAGCTGCTAACTGTGGATGTGTAAATACAGCTGAAGTTGGGAAATAGTGCGGATATGGCAGGGGTTTGGGCAGTTATTATTTATGGCCAAATGGATGAGATTTCCCAAGCTCAGTTTGATGGTAAATGTTGCAGGGCAGGTACATTACCCGAGCTGGTGTTTGTGGAGCATCTTGGCAGTTTTATATTGATTTTAATAATGCGGTTGTTCTTGCAATGGCTCTGTAAGTAGTGAGTAATGTATGTAATTTGTATAATAAGCATAACAACATTCAAAAGCATCTGATTTTAATTTTACGCTGTTCTCATTGACCCCTTCTCCTCCCTTTACTTTTATGGCTGTGTCCTCCCTCCCTCATCCCTCTTACATCACATTKGGGATTGCTCCTCCTCCCACTCCGTCTTTCAGCTTAACTCCCACAGGACATTGGATCCTCCCTCTATACTTCTGGCATGGCTGGCCTCATTTGTTTGGAGAGTCTGGGCTCTGATCTCTGCACTTTTTACATATCAATTCATCTCTGCATGCATATTTTTTCTTCTGTCATCTACTGCCATGCTTCTCTCTCAGAAACTTTCCTAGTGTATTCCCACATGCTGTCTTTGGTGTGCTTTCTTCCAGYTTGCATTTTGCATCTACATGAAGAACAGGAGGTCTGCTACAGGCTAGTTCCCAAGTTCCCATAAAGCCACTTTCAAACAAGCTTTGACTTTATGGAGCAAGAATTGAGAAAGGTCTTAAAAGCTTTTTAAGGGGTAAAGATTTGCCTTTCTTTGCAAGTCTACCAAAGACGAAGCTGCTATAATTACATTTCTCAGTCTTCTGAGGCCTTTCTCTTTGATTTCTAATCTGTCAGCCATTTTYCTRGGAAATCAYATTATTTTTTTTTCTTTTTTACTTTCAAGATGCTATCTCCCTTTCAAACTSTGTGCGTATGAGATCTTCTCATCCACATAATCCGGAAAGAGAGTTCATRCACCTTTTTCATCATAATTGTTCATGTCCGGAGTGCTAGATCCTCTGTTTCCTGAAATTCAAATAAGTCCACTTTTTTATCCCTCATTAGATGTTAATTKATTAAAGTTATTTACAAAAGAACTCCCTCTTTTTTATATGAGGCCCTGAAATCCTTGTRCTAGTGAAATATCTCTCCATCACGCTGTTGCAGATGATGAAACTCAAGGAATAAATTCCTGTTTTGAGAATAGCCTGGTTTAGTCATGTCTATTGTGATCTCCAAAGACTAAAGGATTGTTTATGTCTTTGTTTATGCTTTGTCTATGCTGTGGGCTGCAGTGAGCTTATTATTGAAACTTAAATCTAGTAATTTAGTTGGGATTTTGTATATCTCACATTCCTTGCGGAATGTCTGTCACAGAGCAAATGTTGCTGGCTGACTGCCTGAAAGCACTGGAACAAAATAAATAAATAAATAAAAGGAAATTCTTGAAAAAGTGAAATACAAATGAATTAGAGCCACTTCATTTCTAATAAGTAGAGAGCTCACTTCCTGCTTCAAGAGAATGAAAACAACATGGAGTTTGTTTAGTGGTGGAAGGCTTTGTGTTATTTCTGAATGCTTAAGAAGTACTTGAAAATCTGCTAGTTTCTTTTAAAAAAACCTAGTCAAACACTAAATGATGATGAAAAAAGTGATCGTATTCATGTATGTTTGACAAAATATACATTGTGTTGGGCAAAATATGAGAAGTATTCAGAAACCATTTTTCTGCTGGTTTTCAGTGTCTCAAGGGAGCTTCATTTTATCAGCTTGCTTTAAAGCCACAGAATATGTGATTTACAATTTCACCATCCTATTAGTTCATGCTTCCATTGGGAAAGTGAATCAATTTCTGGATCTGTGTGTATAAACAGCTTCCTTTTCCATATATTCTCAAGGGAAACCATGAAATGTCCAAAKAAAAAAGGTATACAGAAATATAGATGAATTCCAGTTTTTAAGGCCAGAAGTTATATATCTACATGTTAAAATGTCAATCAAAATTAAATAATTAGTGTTTTGACAGCAAATGTGACTATATAATCTCTTACAGTGACCTTTGAGTTTCACACAGTGTACTTCAGTTACTGGACATGGCAATTAGAAAAGACCAAAAGATTTAGTAAATCATATATAAAGACTCCTGCTGTAGAATGGATATATTTAATGTATCATTTCATTTTAAACCAAATTACTTATCAGTGAATTCATGCTTCTCTCTGAAGGCATCAGTATATACACCTCTGATGAGAAGAACGGAGATGCTTAGGTTCCTACACAAGTTAATTAAGAATTTTGATGGATAGTCTTTAAGTTTAAAGAGAAAGCAGAGATACTCAAATTTCTGTGATACAATCAGTGTTCCCCATCTTCCTCCTCCCATCCTTATCATTGGACTCAGTTGAACACATAAAATAAGGACTTGATCCAAAGGCTTTTGAAATATGTTGTAATGTGTTGGATGGCTTAGTTGGGTTTTGGATAGCAGTTATGTCTTTAAAGTAAATAGCCTGTTTCTTCAGTGTCAATGGAGCGTATTATACACAAGAAAAAGCTAAGACAACCARATTTGTTCAACCTTAGGAAAAGAAGTCTCTCTGCTCTCCTCAGCTGCCTAATCCAGATATAGGAAAGATGAAACCAGGCTCTTGTAGAGAAGTGATAGGAGAGATAAAGGACACAGACTGGAACATGAATATATCCAGATGGATATTAGAGAGGAAAAAAAAGTCTCAGTAAGATGGTTAAGGATTGGACCAAGTTGCCCAGAGAGGCTGTGAACTCTGCATCCTTGGAGGTATTTAAAGCCCARCCAGACATGGCATTGAGCAATCTGCTGCAAGCGGGCGATTCTCTGAGCCAGGGGCTCAGAAAAACACCAGAGAACGGTGCCTTCCAGCCTCTGTGATTCTGTAAATTCTGCTCATTCTCTGTAGCTTGCCATTTTTGTCTGCGCCTCAAATAAAGTTGAAATGTTTTGTGTGTTCTGAGAAGCTACTGGCTTTGCTCTCATTTGCTGACACAAATGAGAAATGGAAAAGTTGTTAAAAAGAAGGATTCAGTGAACACCAAAATCATGTACTTTTCTCTGCAACTATGCATTTTGTACATTTGGCTCATAATATTGGATAGAAATATGTGTTGAGAGCTCAYTCCTTTTATGGTCTGAGATATCTGTAGCCATGAATAGTATATATTTGTGGTGTTTTTCTTCTTTTTTAATAAACAAAGCAAATAGAAACATTCTATAGTTGTTTGGAATATTAAAACATCTTGCATTCAGACTGAAAATAAGCTGAAGTCTAATAAATACTACTATTGCCACAGTTAGATCTATTTTGCCATATAAATATCATCCCTTCTTGCTTGTTCTATTAATCTGTAGCTTAGTGAAACCACATCTTTTGCACAGCATGTTTTTGCAATAAGTTAACTGCAGAAGATTTTGTTTCATAGTCTATTAAAAATTTTGGGTTTTTTTTGCTTTTTAGCAGAAGCTAACAATCAAAACTGATAATGTTGGTAATAAAAGTGGAGTTTAAGTGAATTTCCTGATTAAATATATCAGTTTTACTTTTTAAAGTTTTAAATTGGATTTTTCCATTTTAWGTGGCTTTTTAAACTTGAAGATAGTTAATTGATGAACTTCTGAAACCTCATCAACATGAAATATCTAATCTACTTAACTGTAGTTTTCTTTACAGTTAGTAAAGAGTTTTTTGATCAACATATTTGTACCAAATTAGGCTGGTAAAATAATCTTTGTGTTTCAGTGTTTATAATAGAATATTTTTTATAATAGAATAATTTTTATAGCAGAATAATTTTTGTCCAGGATGTCACGTGTTGTGTAACATATTAAAACAAAAGATGGATTGTGAATGTGAAATATATACATATGGAATATGCACTCTGGTTTTCATATGGACTTTAGTAGATGTATTCTGTAGTAAAACTCTATAAAGAGGACTATCATGCCTCATTAAGAGAGAAAAAAAAGAACAGCTGAAATTTCCTTAATTCAGTACATTCAAGTGGACTTCAATTATAAGAGACACTCTTGTCATACTGCTGTTAAATACAAAATAACCTGGGAAATTAATGATCATCAGAAACATTAAAACTGCACAGGAAGCCTGCGTTTGTCCTAAGGGTAGCTGCATGTAAGTGCCTGTGCCCTTATATTATTACAGAGCAGAAACAAGCACAGAACCAGAATAGTTTGACATGAAAACTGTACATGGTTATTTCTGCCTTCAACATCCTCCTGTACAATCTTCATTGGAACGTCTTCTTTCATAACTAGTAATTTTATTAGTTGGGACAGGTCTTGAACAGTCTTCCCTTCCTGGGAAGATGGAAAAAGAAAAATACTATCAAAATTACGATGTTTCTTGCAAGCCACATGTGCTGCAAAGGCCAAATGGAATTCATCAGGATTATTTGTTTAGTCCAAAGGACTAAGTATCAGAATCATTTACAAACTATTCTAACCTTATAACAGACAATAAAAGAACTGTGACCAAACTGGCTACGTTCAATKCCTAATTTCTTTCTGAACACTGGCTTTCTTGGCAATGCAGCAAAGCTTTTGAGGAATAAAGCTTTGGTTTAACAAAACAAAGTTTCTGTTATAGTTTAACTAGAAGCAGCCAGGATTGTAATTTTTGAGACTGGAACAACATGTCTTCAGTAAATCATTTCTAAACASTTTCCATGACAAAAAGTTGACGTTTTATATACATAGTTTACTATGAGGCAAGAAATGTTTTAAATTGGATTTCATTTTCAATAGCTTTCTCACACCTACTTGTTGATGAAAAATGGRTATTAATTATATAGAAATGTCTAATATCTTGGTATCTTTATGGTTTAATTGCTAAGTACCATTGCATAGAATTACAGTATCCTCAAGATCTTAAAAGTTATGGCAAATGAATACTGGTTCATGTTCTTTACCGTGACATGAGGATTTTTTGAAATGAGTAGATTTAGGTCCCCTTTGACAGCTTTTTTTTTCCACCATATGGTTGAATGGCAAATTTCAGGAGAGAAATATTCACACCTGCRTTTGCTTGCATACAAGCTTATACAGTGTCTATTTAAACAGTGTATGCATATATATATATGGCTTCCTAAAAGCTTAGGATTATCCAAAAGACAGCAGTAAGAATCTTTGCATGTGAAATACACCCCCAAAGCARTATTTAGGAATAAGAAAATTCTAATTTGATACTGAAGACAGAGAGCACAGGAGCATCTTAGTCAACAAGCGTAGACTTGCTGTCCAGCTATGAAATCACTTTTGCCTAAAGTGTTACATAAGCACAGGGAGTAATGTAGAGCTAAGCTTACAGTAATGTGTGAACAGCACTTTGCTACAAAGATAAAAAAACCTCTGGCCACAGCTTCCCTGACAGGCTGTCCCTGTTTCCTTTTTCATTCTGCTCTTTTACCAGAAACATCTGGTTTCTATTTTTTTTTTCCCAGCTACAGAGAGGTTCCCCCTTGCCCTCCCTCCCACCTCCTCTTTTTCCTAATTACTAARTATTTGCATCTGATAATCATCTGCATATTGCTTGGCCATTGCTTTTCTGTAGAGTYAAATCCTTTCTACCACTTGTCCATTGACTGCCTTGCAGGTCGGCAGTGCCTYTTAGGCAGGCACCTCCTCAGCATGCTCCTTCTCTAGGAATACCTGACCAAGACTAACATATTTATATGCTTTTTCTGGCATGCAATTGCATTYTTTGTGGGGCACAATATGGTGGCTTTCAGTAAGATTATACCATGTTCATCTTTCTGAGAGTACAAGTTCACTGGGGTGACCTGCCACTGTAGGGTTAGTGRCACTAGGTGCACACTGGAAACCTTGAAGATGAATGCCTTATAGCAAGAAATTACTCTGCCACACAGCAAATTAGTGATTGATGGAAGATGGAGAGTTACAGATTATAATTGTGCTAGCAAGATATGAGATGATATTTAAAGTATAATTTTAAGAGTATTTAATTAAGTAGAGCAGTAGATTAACTACCAATCTCTCAACTAAACACATATAGTAGAATTGCAAGATGTAAATGCTCATTATTGCTGAGTTGTCTCTGCTGTCAGTGATTGACTTGGAGATGGGGTGATTGAGTTGGAGCCAATTGAAAATTGCTTGATTCACAGAGTGAATTTTAAATCCTTCCCAGTTGTTCTCCTTTAATGCAGCCAGGGAAGGAGACCCATCTGTTCAATGCTGCATGGTTCACTGGACAGGGAGAAGGTGACATATTTTATCTGGTCACAGAGATACCACTGTGTCACTTCGCTCTGTGTGTAGCAATTAAAGCAAAGCGAARCATTTACTTGATAAATTCAGGCTCTTGTTCTTCCCATGGAATTATTATCTCGTTTATTTTATGTCTGAATTGCCTGATGGTAGAGTTCTCTCATCGCCTCAGTTGCTGGCAAACTACAACTAGGTACCCATGTGCACAGCTCTAGCTAAGGAAGGTGCAGGGAATCAGTTCTTTCCCAGGCTTGTTTAATTACCTTTGTGTGCTTATTCCAAAGGGYTTTGGAAGCCCTGCTTCCCTGGCTTTTTCCAGCCATGTAAATCCCATATCAATTACACCTATTCTGTGTACAAGCTTCAAATTTACCTTGCATGATTATTTGTAGGAAGCAAATATAAAAGGAGCTTCTGTTCACCTATACCGAATTCATTTTTAACTTGAAGTAAATATTCTTATCTTTCTTTTCACTATTTGCCTGTCAGTACTAGCAATCAATTTGGTATTGAACTGTTCTGCCCAGTCTATGGCAGATCAGATTTCTTTTCCTGGGCTTCAGATGCATTTCCTAAATAGTTTTGTGTCTTTAATACCTTTTTAATTTGTTATTACTTCTTTATTGGAATCAAGTCTTTAATTATTTTCTCAAAGTACTGAAGACCTGATTTAATAAGCAATTTTGAGAAGGAGATGCATTCACCTGATTATTGTGAAAGGTAACTGAGCAACAAAATTGCTTTGTGAAGAAGCATCTGTACACRGAATTGAAGTGGTGAGAAAGTTTAAGGGGATGTGAAGAAGGTATTAAAGAAAGAATGCTTTTTTAAGCAAAACGTACCCAGCAAGCAGAAGGTTAGCAATAAATATACAGAGTTATTTAACTAGTTAGCTGGTTAGTTAGCCTTAGATATATGTGTGCACACAAGCATAGAGGTATATATTAAGAGAYGGTTTATATGGGCTTGCCTGGAAGATATCGCATTGAAGTGACAGAGTACTCAGGGACTGTGAAGAAAGGCAGGAGGGTAAGTGCTTCAGGTGTGCCTCAGCGGCAGGACTGTGCCGCAGCCAGCCCTTTAATGTGGTGCTGGTGTCCAGCTTCAGTGCTAAGGTGTGCATTTGGAAATGGATCAGTCCCTTGGGAACAGGTCTTTTCATAGGGGAGGGAGAAGTTTGACACTCCTTTGTTGGCAGAGGTCGCACGGAGATATTGCTTGTGTTACCAACTTTCTCCYATCAGTAGCAATTAGGTTCTTCTCAGTTTGCAGCTTGTGGTGAGCTTAAAGCATCATGTGAGCGCGTTCACCATAGAGCTTTAGCACAAGCACTCCTACTCATGCATTCGGAGGCTCCCTTCCCTTGGGAGACCAAAAAATGTTTGCAAAAGCAGATGTCCCAGCAGAGCCCCAACGGAGCCTCGTAACTCGATCACTGGGCTTAGTTTCTCTCGAGGGTGGCAGGGAGAATAACCACAAGGAGATTAGTGAGGACAAGGTGCACTGAGGCTAAAAAATGGCACAGCTGCAGACAACTACAGTGGYAAAGCTGAGCCCGAGAGGAAACAGAGCTCATCTGGTCTCCAGTCCTGTGTTTTCCAGTGTTGTGTATATGATGCAAATCTTCTCCCAAGCACTGAAGATGAAGAACGTTTCAAAACCAYATCATGATGTAAACTATCCCGCTCCCAGAGTAACTGGAACAATTTCAGCCTAACACATTTCCCCTGCTTTGCTGCCAAGGCTGGTGATTTTCTGCTTCTCTTCATTCACACAACAGAAAGGGCAAGAGCGTTCCTTACAAGGTGAGAAGTTGTGTTCCTGCTCACCTCCTTCTAGTGAGATAAGAGTTATACACCTTGAAAAGAAATCATCTTGGGAAAATGAGCGGACTTCTTGTGGCATGCAATAACTTAAGGAATGAAAGTTAGGGAGAAGACTGAAAAGATACAGACATAAAATCTATCCTAAGTGAAACTGGGAATGAAGCTAGGCACCTTACTGGGGCTTTAAGAGATACAGAAGATAATAGAAGAAAAGACAATTAATCAATACCTATTTGGAAGAGGATAATGCTCTGGTGGGTGATAAGCACCCTGCAGCACCTTCTTTGTGCCTGAGATGTGACAAGTAACTTGGGCAATTCTTCACAGAAAGGTTCTAATTTCTTCCCTGGATAACATGATACACATCTAAATTACGTTAATTATGATTTACACGCTTACTTGGAAAGCAGAGGGGATGCTGCTCTGATGGTTAGAGAATCAGACAGGATTCAGTTCAAGTTTCTGCCATAGTTTTGCTTTATAGCAAGTAACTTTCTCTGTGCCTCATTTTATCGTCTGTGAAAGAGAAATAATGATCCTTCCTTTCTGCCATGCACCTTGCTTTATTGACTTAGCTGGCAGGTTTTCTGGGGCCAGGCCTTGCTCTTGCTATGTTTATGTGTTAGGCCAGCAGTGCTGCACGCTCACTTGGGATGTATCAGCTCTATATTTTGCCTCTGTCTTGCGTGTTTTGGAAGGGAATATCCCCGTGATGTTTGCATTCAGGCTTTACTTTGCTTTTGTCACCTTTCATGTCCACCTTTCTTAGACATCCCTGATATTGCTGCCTGCCGTGTACCAGGCCATGGTTGTGCAGGAAATCTCTATTTGCAGAGCTTTTCAGATTGCCTTCTGGGAGCCTAAAAAAGGCCCCAGTTCAACAGACCATTTGAGCACATGCTTAATCTCTGCCTATTCAACAAATGCCTTAAACATAAACATGTTTCCAAAGCATTTTGCTGTAGCTGGGTAAGCTCCAAAATACGCCACTGTGCTGTGCTAGATGGGGATCACTACTCCTGTCTGAGACAACTCCTTGTAGGAGACACACATTATTACTGCTCCTATCCTCAGGTAGGAGATTTAATGCTGTGTTATTTCCGTGGCAGCTAAAGTAGGAAAGTTGAAATATTTTTGAATTGCTTTCTGACATTAAATACAGACTATTTAGTGTAATCATTTTCGCATGCATTGTAGATTAATGCAACAGTTCAGTGCAATAGCAACCACTGAGGATAGTCTTGTGCTCTTTATTGTTCGAAAACAAAAACAAAGCTCACCTGTTTTAAATGCACCTTTTTTCTTGGAAGTTGCTTAATACAAGCCACTTTCATGAAGAATATACTGAAATGTTTAGCCCAGATTTTCATCTTCTAATACACAGTTTAAAAGCGCATTGAGATAAGAGAGTTGAAATGGCATAGGTTACGTCTTCCAATGCAGAGGTCTCCTKTTTTTTCAAAAGACCACTATAAATGCTTTACAGAAATTGCTTGGTGTGTGATAGAGAGTGATGGAAAATAACATGCTATCACCTTTGAAAACTTTGGGAGTTTAATGTAATTTCACAGCCAGCCATTTCTATGCTATTTAAACCTGCTCTGAAGCTAATGCTCTGTAGCTGACAGTGACAGAAAAAACGTAGGTGATCTAAAGTGCAYGCAGTCAGAGCATCCAGGCCTGCATGCAGTGACTCCTGTTTAAATCACTTATGGAGAACTATCAATATTGGGCTTTTAAAACACCTGAGCCAGAATAGTGTRTAAAGCAAATGCTGCAGACAAAGTTTGTAAAGGCAACTCGTGTTTAATGCACATACATGCATAAGTCTGTGTGTATATTTACACATATATACATATATATTTGTGCAATGTACGGTGTGTATTCAGCCCTGATTTAGAAGCACGGATGGCAAAAGTGCCATGCACTGGTCCTCTGAAAAAAATTGTCTTCTGTTAGGCTGAAGCTTCTTCCCCCACACTGACCCACAGATTTATCAGTCACATTTGCAAAGCGAAGGGAAAATTTGGCACGATTTCCTTCTTTGTGCCTGTGGCCCTTTCCCTAATTTGCTTGTCACAGATACAGTCCTCAGCAGCCCCTGAAGGGGATTCAAGTCCCTCCCTGCCATCCTTATTCCCTGCAAATTCTTCATGAGAAACATTCTCCAACTCCCTTAACAAACCGGATTTGCTTTTCTTTCCAGGACGCAAGCGTGAATGTTTCTGATAGGAAGTGCATAATAGAAACACGCTCGCCAATTGCAGCGGCCTCCTTCCTATGGATATGGGAAAGCGCTTGGTAGAAACGGGAAAACCAAAGGCCGTGGCTGGGCCAGCCCCGCACGCCTCCCGTGTGCGCGCGCGCGAGCCGGCGCCGGGCCGTGGGCTGTGCTGCAGGGCCGGGGGAGCGGGCTCGCGGGAGCCCTTCGTGGCGGCGTTGGCAGCACGTCGCTGGCCTCGTCGGCGCTGCAGATGGAGCGCCTTGCCCAACAGATGGGTCCTCCACTTCCCGAACGAAAGGGAAGGTACTTGATGTACCACGCCGGGCAAGGAGGGGGGGCGTCCAGGCAGATGGAAAGGCAGGGCAGGAGGCACGTTCTGCACTCCGTGGTGCGCCTGGAGCCTGGCAACCTCTCTCCCCACACACTTGCTGGCAAGGGGTAAGCACAGTGCTTTGTAAGAGCTACTGTGGCAGACGTGGAGGAAGCAATTCACACGGAAGCGATAAAAAACGAAGGCACGGCCTGGGAAAGCCTGCTGAGCTCAGCAGATAGTGAGCAGGATGTGCGAGAGACCAGCAAATGCTCCTGTCCAAGGTCACAGGGACACCAGCAGGGACAGGGATAAGGCCAGAGCAGGGTACCCAGCCCAGCAGAGTGGTCAGTGATGTTAAGGTCACTTGTGTGGGAACAGGGGCTAAAGATGAACGTTACCTGCTGTAGCAAAGCAAGGAGCCCCCGTTTTCCACCAGTCTGCAGCCATGGCAGTGCCATTCGTACAAGGACGTCATCTCGATGCCATCTTACCTCTTTCCTTGTGCTCTTCCTCCCCACCTCTCCATCTAGTGCTTCCATTTTAAACACTGGGGAGAACCAATAACACACAGCACCTAAGAGCAGACAGTCCTGCCTTGAAACACTGTTGTCTGATCCGATATTTAACATGTCCAATGTTAAAATCTTGATGAAATTGTCAAAGGGAATGTGATAAGGAAGCGACTGGAATTGAAAGGTATTGTATTTTGTTGGTGYGTGTTAACGCGCTACAGCTTTTCGAACACTACACACATGCACAAATAGCACAAATATTGCAGTTTGTTGTGGTACAGTTTATGATACAATGCATTGGAGCTTAATCTCTATTTTTCCCTTTTACCTTAGTTAGACAATTTCAGCACCACTTSAATGCAGACATAAAACCTTTTTAACAATAGAAAAATAGAAAGGATGTCAAAGTCCTTGGAAATACAGATTTTCTGATAAAAAAAAAAGAAAGAAAGAAGGTAGCAAAGTGCAAAAATGTCAAGGTTCTTTTAAAATGTGATTTTCTACTGAAAGTAGCTGCACGAAAACATCACTTTTTTAGGTAATGTCTCTGGGTTTTGTTCATATTCAGGATTGTGCCAGCAGCAGCAGAGATGTCTGATGTCTTTTTTCCCTGAACTATAAAGCAAACTGGATTACATGCCCACTTGTGCATCAACTGAGTTCCATTTTGTAGGTTCAAATTCTCAGGGACACGTTGCAATAAAATAAACAAGGAATCCCATCACCGAATTTTAGCATGAACATATTTGAGATTGCTCTGTCTGGATCTCTGCCAAATTTCAGCTTTATAATAAATTAACTCCAACCCACACAAAGGAGATGGAAAAGAAAAAAAAAAAGTCCAACAACTTATAGAAAACAAAAACTCTGGGCAATTTTAATGTGGAAAGAAGTCACCAAAAATATTTTATTGGAAAAGTAATTATCTAAAGAGAGAGTGGGTTCTTCTCTCTAATTGGAAACAATAATATTGGCAGCCTTGCTACACACAGTATAGGAAGAACATGAGCATTTTGCTTCACAAACCTGGCAAAACCATAGAGAGAGTCAAACGTTCCTTCTTGTTTTATTCATCCCAACACACAAAACCGTAACTGAGCCCCCCCCCTTCCTTTCTCTGTGGCTAAGTCTAATCTGGATGCCACAGGACCTCTGTAATTTGTGGAGGCGAGGAGCCAGTCTGCTGTCTACACTGTGCGCCTGGCTTTATCGAATCTCCAGCCACCCTCAAACAATAAATATTTCATATGTTGGACAGGTGAAAGGTTTCATTCAGCYGCAGATCTGCTTCCAAGGCAACCGGTTCCTGTCATTTGAACAGTTTAAACATGTTGAAAACAAAGCTTTCTCCCTGTTTGCTCTCCCGTATGATTTTATGTTTAGAGTATAGAGYATTATCCGTCTCCCTCCTGTCCCTCCGACAAGCAGATACAGAAAAGTCGATAACATTAACAAGCAATTCTAAACCATTTATACCCTAAATGTGTTCTCTTTTCCAGTCAAGATGGGATGAAAAATACTGTTTCACTTTGCAAGCGTAGAATAAATACTTAGAGATAGAAAATTGCCCAKGTTAGCATCTATAAATATTCTGTATGCAAGAAATATATGTGACTGCAGCACTATGTCATGTCTCCCCAAGGCAATGGGTGTCTCCCCAGAACTGCTCTGCTGTATTCTGTCATAGAGCCACTTTGCTTTTTGGGGGAGCACCCCAGTCTTTTCTCCAGGAAAACGTTCCAGAGAAGATTGTTAGCAAACTCTCTCCAAACACATGCGATTTCTGCCAGTATCAGTAYTTTTGACAGGTCTTCATCTGGAAAATGTCTGCTGTGTGCTTTACATCTTTACAAACAAGCTCTTGTTAAGATTAGTGTTGCTTGTTCTTCCTATGCACATCTCTAAGTGTRGTGGGCACTTCTCTAAGTGTAGTAAGTGCCCTTCCTCCTCCTCAGGCCCTCCCCATGCCTGGCCTTCCCGGCTCTCTGTGCTGTGCCTGTCTTGCGCCCTGCCCGTCTCTCCATCGAAGCCAGCGTCCGCTGTTGATCTCTTTTAGGTCCTCCGTGAGTCGGGGCCRGCAAGTTCAACAAGCATTTCTCTTTCCTGCCTGTCACAACTGTGAGCAAAGGGAAATGTGTTGCAGCAGCAGCGAAACAGGCAGATGCCAACTAAGGGAATTTTCTCCCATCTCGGATCAGGAGCAGCAAGAGACMTTTTTATGTGATGCTGTTGGAGCTTCTGTGTGGATACTCAATGGGATGGCGCAATTAGGGCAGGACGGTGACATTTCTGCAGGAGACACACCGCTGTCTTCAGAAATAAAATAGAAAATGCACTCTCTTGGGGTGAGATTGATGGTGTCTAGATACTCTGATGGATATCCRTGCATAGGTGGTTTATTTCATCTATCCACCCTCTCTCCCTACCCACTGCATAGGGGTTTGGCTTTGGTGCTCTGTTCAGGGAACAGGAGGATGTTCTAGATCAGCTGAGAAGAACTGAAGTGTGATGTGCCCCTGCTCTTTTGTGCCTGCAGTGTGTGTGTTACAGCAGTCTTCCTGGCCTCTAGCTTCGTGGCTGATCCTCACATTAGAAGCAATTAAACTATACCTGACCTTGCAGCCGCTTGCTTTCAGTTACCAGGCGTATAGATTTTAGCCAGCAGGTCTCTGGTTAACCCGTCCTCGCTGTTGTTTATTTCCTGCCACTCTGCAGACACACCACTGAGCGTTAAGTATGTGAACTCAAAGACGCTCCCTCTCTACCGTGCAGTTTTAATAGCAAACAATCACGAGCTGCCTGGGTTTCTCCGGGCAGAATTATTTCTAGCTAAGAAATATCGGCTTCAGGAGTATGCCCTTTCTCTCACCCTTCTCAGATTGCGTTAAAAGCATCCGCTTCAAGAAACTACAACTGTTTTTATTCGAGTACTGAATTTGGGAGTAGTATCGGGATCCTTGCCACTACACGCTCGAACCATGAAACCCAGGTCAGTTCTGCTTTTTGGTTTGCATGTATTGGCACAGCACTGCAGCATTTTGAGTTTACAGGTCTCAGTGGAAACGGTTCTTCTTTTATCATGCAGAAAACATCATATAAGATTTTATAACCTCGCCTCTTGTGTTTTTGTATTACCAAACTGAAATGTCAGGGTGGCATGGCAGCAAACACTAAGCGGTCAGAAAGAATCATAGTGACAGGCTTGAAACCCCCAATCTCTCCTTTAAACAGACAGGAACAGCTTGGGTTTTCCTCACTGCCAACCAGGCTATCCCTGGACCTGCGGGGACAGCTGTGCTTAATCTGGCTTTTGCTATGTCCCTGGACTGCTTGCTATTGCACGATAGAAAGCACTCTGAGGCTATGGGGGAATAACAACTTTTAATCAGTGCAAATGAGGCTGACTTTGTGGCTGAAAGACTAGTGACTCCATAGCCCCTAAGTCAGTGAATCAGCCGTTTCTCTGCCTTTTGTGATATGAAGGACTTTGTGGGTTTGTCCTAGTACCATATAGGAATGCGTTGGGGCAGGTATTGCAMTGTCCATAGAGGATGTGTGCTACTGCTGTTGTCTGGGGTACTTTATCAAGAGGCTGTCTATGATAATAAGCCTACTCTAGATCTTGTACAACAGATTTCACCCAGATTGGGTTGCCCTTCTGAAATTTCATGTGTGCAGCCTTTTACAGCAAGAGGGATTTTCATGAGAAGCAAAGGTAACGGGATTTAGCACCTGCAATGTTTTTTCCCCTCAACTGTTTGTCAGATGACTCTATTTGAAGCTGCATAAATGTCGGTCTGCTTATAGGGAAAACATCTGAGGCCGGCTCTGTGCAAGGAGATTTGTTGGTGKTTTACTGTGGACTTGTTTCCCTTCATTTTCTATTCCCTAACTCCCCATGTTCGAATGCTTTGATATTGCTAGGAGTGCTTGGAGTAMGGGTTCCTCTTAGGGGAGGTTGGACTACTGCCAGTTTTGCTACATTACAATCGATGAAGAATAATCTGAAAGAGGTCCAGACATGGGCTTTTGATGATCAAGAAAGTAACCTGCAGCTTGAGCCATTGTCACCTTCATCACAGACTAACGTTATGGAGAATAAAATACAGTGTTCAACTTCAAGTCTTCTCTGAATCATCAGTCGTACCTTTAATTATTCGGCTTCTAAGCTTGTTTCTCTTCTTTTCATCCTTTATGTTTTTGTTTCTTGTCTAATTATTTTAGGTCAAGTCTACAACCGTCAAATAGAATACAGTAAAAGTAATGCTCTGTGATCTTCCTGTGGCAGGGAAGATTTGTATGAAAAGATAAATATCTTTTTTATGTATTATTTTTATGGAAGACAATGGAGAGATAAGTTTTGAGTGACTGAAAATTTTGTAACTGCACCATTAATGTTTAATTGCTATTGGCAGCCAAGAAACACTTTTCTGGCTTAACCAGACGCTGTGCTTCAGGGATGTGCATAGGTGGCAGAAAGTGATAACGCTGGTGAAACCGCACCTCTGGGAACATGTAATGGGATCTTTCCTGTGATATGCAAATTATGCTGCCAAGTTGCCATATAAACAATTCATGGAAGAAGTGATGAGAGGTAGTTAAATAGCTGGATCACATATCAAAGATAAACTCCGTCACCGGGAGAAAAAAAATATGTATTAAAAGTGTAGTTTTGCTTTTTACTTTTTAAATAATATTCTTTGCCCCAAACCAGCCAAACAACAGCAACAAAAATATATTAAAGAGTAAATAGTGAATGATTTATCACAATTGTTACAGTCTAAGGTAAATGACAGTTTAGGAATCCAGAGTGTGCARAATTTACAACAAATGAGATCTTTTCTACTACAGGTAAAATAGCCAATCATATTATATTAAAAAAAAAGGTGGGGGRAGAGGAGAGAGAGAGATTACTTCACAAATGTTAATTTGGTTTCTTTTCAGATAGAAGACATGCACTGCTTATTTTTCAATAAYAAAGCCAATCCTKCCATTTCTATTCTAAGCATGAGCGATGATCTCAGGCAGCCCAGCAAAACATATTTCAGGGTCATACCCAGTTATAGATCAATGAATGTGCACAAACCTTATTGATGCTGGCAGAAGCTGAGCTCATGGTTTTGGCCTGAGCTTCCACTTTCTGTATTTTATACTGTATGAGGAAAGGATTCCAGCTAATCACACTTCTCCAATAAATCAAAGATTATTCTTTCACAAATGGCATTGAAACCCTCGTTGACTTTKTGTCCAACTGCATTATTTTTCCACAGAGGTCAATCCCTGTAGCAACTGATTTCCCTTAGCCCTCTCCTTTACCTGCTGTTCATTTAGGATCTGATGCTACTTTATTAGAGCCAAGAAGTCCCTGATTAAGTTCAGTGGGAGCTGGCTCATGCTCCTAAGGGACCAGCAGTAGAAAATTCAAGAAGGCAACTGGGACTTTTAAAGCATCAGGAGGCGAATGAAATATTTTTGGCCTGTGACTTACTTTTGTTCTGCTATGCAATAGGAATGATACTCTAGATAGAGTCACATAGYCATAATAAACAGATCCTGCATTCAATAAATGCATCAGATTCTGTTCAGTGTTTAATCACCCACAAAAGCTGCCTCGGATGCTCTTCCACCAGGAACAATATCTCCTAATTAACTATAATTAAGGTAAATTATAACAACAGGATGTGAAACTAGATGGATCTGTCTCTTGACATTTGAAATTTGGATTTTTTTTTTTTTCTGCCAAGTCTCTTAATATGCTTCAATTAATGATAACAGAGGCCAGGCCATTCTCACTGATGGATCTGCATACATGCATCTCAGTACCACTGAGACAAGATGGGGCATGCATCTTTTTGTTATTATAGCACATTTAGATACAGGAATGCTCCTCAGTTAAGCAGAATGTACTGATTTGGATAGTGATTTCTTGAAAACCAAGCATAAAAGCTTCATCATCCTATCCTGGTGAGTCCAAAGGCTATGCCGGAGGTGACTGGGAAAGCCTGTTACCTTGTCTGTGTCCACTTACAGCAGGTAGAGCACTTCTTCTCCCTCACTGACAAACCACACTAARGTATTTTAGTGACACATTCATTGAATAAGCAAATTCTTAAGTTCAGTGGTGCAAGGAAGAAGTTAGGTTAACATCTTGAAAATTATTGCGTCTTTTCTGAGCTGTAGCAGTCATTAGGGCTCCACAAATAGATAACTATTTGGAGGGCCAGTCAGCAGTAAGGCTTAGTTCTTAGTATAGTTAGCTTGACAATTAAGACTTTAAAAGTATTTCTGAAAGAAGAGAAATTGGCAACATAACAGAATATTTTAGCTCAGGAATTTCTGGCCACGATATTTGATGGAATATGCTAGTCCCTTGCAGTTAGTGGCAATTTTCCGTAAGAAAACGAGCAATACTGCATTTCTACTAAGACTGAAATATTATTCATACACTGCAAAAAAMCCCCAGTAACATGACAATGCGCCTCAGACCCTTCCGGAACTTGGTTGTGATTTGCCATGTGTCAGTGATACATCTCATAACATCGGTCATGAACACACTACGGGGCCTGGGGAGGAGTTCACTCTTTCAGAGATGAGCRTAGATGAAGCTGGGTTTCATCTACTGAGTGTACCGTGGTATATACGTATTTGCCTGTAGTCATCTATTAGGTGTCAGAAAGCGTACGCAGTCTTAAGGTGTCATGCAAAATAGGAAAAACAAGGTGAAAAACACATCTGTGCTAGTCCAGGGAGCAGCTCTGTTATGATAAAGACTTGATTAAGTCATCTATATTTCTGTGGTTGCAGAATATAATCATATATTCTTGGGGGTTATTTTTTAATACTTCTTTTTTGTGGTTTATTTTTAGCTAACCTACTTTTCTATTCCTTCCTAGAGAAGAAAATCTGTAGATATATTTGAATTGTGTTCCCAAACATCTTTGTGATAAATCWCTTATCTGATTGAGAAATGACCTGATTACAAACTTTTCAGTTTTCTTTTAAGACACCCCTAAGCAGTTTTTAGAAATGTTCATGTTTTGTTTGCATCCTGTGCGCCCATACTTGCTTGATCACATGCAGAGAATATTTTTGTGCACTGCTGCTATGCATGACTAAGAAAAGAGCTGCAGATAGAAGAGGATGAGATACAGGCTTTAATTTACACCTGACAGAGTGTGAATTTCACTGCCAGTCCTTTTAAAGGAAACTTGCTGTTTTCTCCATATTCAGAGAGATCAGCAATTCCATAAGAAATTGTGATCCTTGTCTTCTTTGTTTCTTTTTCCATGCTTTGGTTTTGTTTTTCACTAGGAAAAAATAACAAAAAGTTCTTCAACCTAATACAATTCTGTTATGTGCAGATATAAGGCATGGTCTTATCACACTGGGTATACCCCATGAAAATAAGGAAGCCTAACAAGGCTAGAAGAATGAAGAAGAAAATATGAAATAAAAAAAATGCTATCACCTCATTTCACAGGTGGAGGATCAAGGCCCAGACAGTTTAAATGACTTGCCCATAGGCTACTGCAGAGCTATACGAGGAACAGAAATCTCCTGGATCCTGGTCCCATCCCTTTTCCATTTCTAGAGAAAAACCCTTATTTGTTTTAGTCGATTTGCAATTGTAGATAGTTTAGAAGACATTCAGCGATAGAAGAGGCCTATTAGTCTTTCCCGCTGAAAGAATTATTAGCCGGCAATTAATAGAATAACAAATGCAACCTGTTCAAACCGCTCTAGTTGCTGTTGCTCTGAGTTTCAGAAAAGAAGGCACACAAAGGTCATTTAACCTGACTGCTTGTGTATTACGGGCCACTAGTGTCACAGAGGCGCTCCTAAATTAAACCATTCAATTTAGACAGAAATACACTGCTCTCCCAAAACACTGTCTATTTAGATTACCAGYTCAATGGACTGGGCTTTCTCTCTCCATATATCTGCTTTGCACATACCGTGGTGTGGCATAGATAAATAAGTGTGTCTCACATTCCCATCAGTTCAATCCCTTGCATCATCAGGATTCTTCCAAATAAGTGGATACCTCGCAGCTCAGAAATACAACCCATGGACAACCTGAGTGAAGACAGTGCCAGAAACAGGCTGCCCAGGGAAGTGGTGGAGTCACTGMCCCTGACAGTGTTCAAGAAACRTGTAGATGACTCACTTAGGGACATGGTTTAGCAGGCATGGTGGTGATGGCTCTGCGGTTGGGCTTGATGATCTTGGGTCTTTTACAACCATTCTGTGATTCTTTAATTCTACGTTTCTATGATACTATGAAAGGTGCTCGTACTTATCCTGGTACCCTGACCTGCCTCACAGGGTGCCCCGAGCTGTGGGGACTGCCTGCAGCCCATCTGCACAGGCTGCCACCACCGCATGTTTTTGGGCTGGTCTTGAGACGATGCACAAGCCTGCTAGGTGATAATATAAACAAACAAGCCCAAACCGTCAGCTACCATGTTTGTAGCTACAGGCTAAATGCTTTATTCATAATGCCGCAGTGAAATTATTAACATTATGTTTGTTTAAAAAGTAACCAGTAGACCATTTGTGAGCCTCATAATACTCATGTTATGCAGTGCTCTGCTGGTTTACACTGGTTACATTCTGCTTTATGTTTTCCAGGGGGGCAATTTCCAATGATTTTTACTGCAGTAACAATTGCTATTTATGAATATAGGTAACTAATCTACCAAAGTTTCACACAGTGACTCCAAGGCTCCCACTTCACAGTGAAAAGTTCTGTKAATTTTTTGGTCTTATTTTTAACTTTGGGTTGTTTCTTATTGTATTTTTATGCCGTAAAATACTTTATTACATTAAAGTAAATACATTATCCTTGTTATTGCCCTTGTTATTAGAAAATATTTATATAGTGCAGTAAATTTACATTGTGCTCTACCAATTTAGATAAAGGCACATTCCCTGCTCAAATAAGAGAGTACAAACACCTCAGGTCAGGAAAGGGTGGCCGAAAGGATTTTTAACTATGTGAATGGGGTGGAGAGATTGCATGAGCAGAGAGGGAGATGTTATCATCAGTAGTGATCGCAGTTTTATACCACAGTAGCATCTGAAAAGTCTCCCATGGGACAAAAGCTTGCTTGCACGAGCCTGCAAATGCCTGGCAGGAGGGTGGCCATGCCTGGGAGCTCAGTCCTTAGCAGCATGGTGACATGCCCAGGAGTGCTCCTGGCAAAAAGCCGGTGTCAGCCCAATTACAGCACAGAGATCACCAACTCTCTGGTAGGTTTTAGCCCTGCCTGAGGGAAAATCCCCACTATTTGCTGCCCCGAAGAGTTATAACTAAAATTGAAGAGGACAAATGCACATGCAAGACAGTGCGTCAGGGAAAGAGGAATGGAAGGGTTGTTAGCTGGGCAAAGGTATAGTGGGACCACTCACTCAAAGGCAGGGCTTTTAGCATCATCATATTCACTGTGATTTGTAGATGGAGCGCCCTTCACCCTGGCCCTCAGCAGTCACCGAAAAGGGGGAAACCCACAAATGACTTTTGGGTTTCCTGAGCGCAGTAGCTCTGTGTTTGTCTGATCTAATCTTGTGTTAAATATGACATCATGGGTTCTTCAGTGGACAAGAATAAAAGTATCAGAGTGTCCCATAAACACAGGAGCCTGCTCACAGAGTATGTTATAGTCCTAAGTGTGCTGCCCTGCAGTAACTTGTTCATGGGCCCATACACTCAACAGCTCAGAATATAGAAATTTCCTGCTCTGCTTAGCAATTTACTTCAATCTCTGGAAGCTAATGGCAATGAGGGAGCAAAAAGGGCCTGGAAGCTCCGCTCTGACCTGTGTGAAATGGGAAAATCTCTTTATTTCCTTTATTTGCCCACAGCATCAGCCCAGGACAGGGGAAAGGACAGACGAAAGCTCACTATAGCGGTCCTTACCTCCCTATTGAAAGAGGGAGCTGCTGCAGAACAAGCAGCAAAGGGCAAAGGAAGTCAGTAGCTTCTTGGGCAAGGCTGGTGACAGAAACAATGCGAGCATGGGAGACGAGTGTGATGTGTGGTCTTCACTGATCTTTAAAACAGGAGCAAGAGAGCTCAGTGTCTGGAAAATAAGTCGGGGAAAGCAGAATAGGACTCATTTGGAAGTGGGAAAAAAAGAGGCTGGAGTGAATTCTGTCTCCAGGAAGCAGGCAGTTGTAGGGCAACACAGTTGTAGGAAATGTGTTCGAGTGGTCAACTCCTGTTACCAAACACTAATAGTTATATGTTCCTCCCTTAACTGGAGATGGGTAGGAAAAAATCTGAAAACAAGCCATCTCTCTGTCTAAATATATATGTGTGTCTATATTTGGGGACATTCTCATGAGTTATTGCAATCTGACTCATAATATCTGTTCCCTTGAGCTTTGCTGTGCTGGAATTACCAGGGAGCTGGTAATACAAGTGTGAGCTGAATCACTCAGGACTGAGTGTCTTGGTGGGATACAGCAAGCAGGTAGCTGAGTAGTGGCTGAAAAATCCCAACAGGCAGTTTGCTTGGCACAACCCAGCTCATCCCTTCAGTGTCCAAAAAGCAATGTCCTCATCTGCAACTGCAACATAGACTTGAATAGAGTGCCAGTGAAGGGAGATGTGAAACACTCTGAGGTKTCATCACATGGTGAGAGAGATGTCTAAATTAGATCATCTGAAGTATATGTTTCTCCCTACTGATGATGAGTGGAAGAGCTCAGGCACAGATGTCTGCWTTAGCTGAAGTTAGGTGAGATGAATCTCCTCCACGCAATGAAACAGAACACGGTAAAATAGATAATATTGTATCTTAGCTGTGAAGAGATGTTTGAATGGGGGAATGGCCCATGGCAGAGTAAAGCAAGAAATGTGCCTTTGTTGTAAGGGGAAGCATGAAGTCAATGGAGAGAAACAAAAAAATACAAAGAAAAGGAAAAAAAGAAAATTGTAAGGTAAATGGMGAAGAACAGATGATATACTAAGAGGAATGGAAGGAACTGAAGATAACTGAGACCAGGGAGCACACTACCAATACAGAGTTTATTGGTGGAGAAAAAATCCTCAATGTGAAGTGGTAAGAGGTGATAGTAGCTTTTGAACAGAGTAGAGATATAGTTGATCAATTAAGTAGTGTTTTTTTCATTGAAGCAGAATTTATGGCCAGAAACTTTGAATTAAAACAAGAAAACAAGCCAAAATTTCCTTTCCAGAATCTCACTTAACTGGCATCAATGAGACAACACATTGTTTAAAACTATGATTAATATGATTTTAGATTGCCTCAGTGCTTTGTAAAAATGTRCTTTAGAGATTACACAAGCACTTACCCAAAGGCTCTTTGATATCACCCAATGCCACAGTTTGGTCGGAAGATATATGTATATTTTTAAAAAATGAAAATAGCTTGATTGACAAGGATTTTTTTTCCATGAATCTCTGTCTRAAAAGACAGGCTTCTTAACTCCAGGAGTTCAATTATAGAGGCTTTGGAGAAAAAGAGAAATGATAATGAATATATTTTAGAAACTTCTAAAAAGTTACTTAAAATAGATTTTCCATCCATAATGTTGCTATGTGAAACTCAGCTCTCTCCTGGTCTTCCGGGGCTAGAGCRGAGTACTGTGTGTTCATCTGGAAATTCGGAAATGAGGCTTCCCTGCCTCACTCTAGTGGCTTGTGCAATACTGTCCTGGTGGGTTTGCCACAGGCATTTTCACTTTTGGGGTCGCTAGGAAGCTAAAATTCTCTTCCTGGAGGGAAGTCCCGGGTAGCTCTGGGACTCGTCCTAAAGGTGCCCCCAGGAGACCAGAAAGACAAGATGAGGCTGTGGCTGGTGAGTCCCACCCTGTGACTCCCTAGCTGTCCCTGATCACTTGCAGACAGCCACTGTCCCTCAGGTTATGGCTCAGAGACACTTCCATGGGGGGCATCTGCTTGGCTCACAGGTTCACCATGCCCTCTGCATCCTGCCTTTATGTAGACAACCCTTGGTGCTGCAAGGGAAGAMGAGGAAACTTCTGTGGCGTTTGAGTGCCTTGTTGATGTGAGACCAGCAATGTTCCTGGATCRGACTTTTCTGCTTGTCTTGATTGAGGAAACCCCTTCTGGTCTAATTAACATTGAGAACAACTAAACAACTTAGTAGRTCTTTTTCATGTGTTACTTCTATGCTATGAGGAGACTTTAAATCAGATCTGCCTTATTTTCTCAWGTATTTTTTTCCTCTGGAAGACTTGCAGTAAATGCTAGCTTTGAGGTTAACTAGATTTTTTTTTCTGAATGTGTCTACTGTATAAAAGCCTACCTAATTGAATCGCCTTTTTTGCTAGATTTTAATTCCTGTCAATACATCCAGATCTTTGGGTGCTTTCTGTATTGTCTGAAACACGGCAATGTGGGATATGAAATTTCTGAAGCACTTAGTAGCATTCAGTTAAAAAGAATATTATATAGGGCCTATTTTTTAAATATTTCTAGAAGTAATTGAAAGATTTTTTTTTAAAAAGAATTGGTAACATAAGAAGTTAAAAAGCAGAAATGCAATGAAGAATTGGTCAAATTTATTCTGTAGGCCACTCCCCTACTAAATGGGAAGCAAATTCACCATTTCAAAATAGGTTTGACAGAGCCATCAATTCACAATGGCATTCTATATTCAAGCTATAATCAGACCCATTTTGTTACTACATTGCTAGCCTGAAAATTTGCCTTTTTTTTTTCTTTTCTTTTCCTCAGACGATTCTGGTATTGCATTGCTTTTTTATCACTAAGCTGGACTTCTGCATTGGTTTGCTTAATGTGCCTCCAGATTCTGTTATTTATAGACTTCAATGTATTCAGATTGCAGCCGCTAGAATGCACACAAAAGGAAAAGCACATTTGTAACCTGGTAAGCCTTTGCTCTGGGATGCCAGTGAAGTTTGGGATTTAGCATGAAATATTACTGGATGACCTTTAAAGGAGCACACCTGCTTATCTTTCAGACTTTTCCTTTATTTTTCACTGTTGAGATCTTCCRGTGTTCTACTTTCCAAGGGAAATCTGTCTGCTCCATGCATTATCTTCACAAACTACTTGGGCAGAGGATTTCAGCAGTGCAGGAACTGAAATGAGCATTTCCTCCAGCAAATGTATTTTGTGCAAATTGGCTTTGTTAGGTTTAAGATGAAACTCTAAATATATTGTGATTTTCCTCTTAAGTTGACTTRTTCTAGCAATATGGCCATGATTTACTCTTTAATTGTTTCCAGTGCAAATTGGTGTAGAGGTTCCTTTWTGAGTACATTAAAAAACACAAGTACAGTGTATATACAACATATGTTTTATGAGTTTACAAGATAGCATAATTTTTAGTGATATAGTCTGGAATGAGCAATGGTGCTACAATTCATTCATAAGACTAAAAATCAAAAGAATAATGCAACTGAACGTCTAACAAGGCACTAAGGGTAGATAGCACCTTGCTTATCTTCACTTACTTGTGCCTAATGCAGCTATTTTCCCAAGGTAAGCACCAGTTCCTATGGAGCCAACTTGTGCCCTAAAAGGCCTCCCAGAAGAGGTAGACCTGATAGATAAAACCTGCTCAACAGGGTTACTCTCTGGAGATTCTGGAAAGCACCTCTGTCCAAAAGGGTTGTGGGGGCTAAGTAAGGAGGCTGGATGACTAAGTAAGAGCTCCATTCCTCATGATCCAGTATCTTACGTGTTTTATTAATTGAATTAATAATGTGTTTAAGCAGATCGCTGCTTAAAATATTTTCTTCCTTCAACGTCTTTTGAACTTCAGATTTTAGGTAAGACTTTTTGGGGGCAATTAACATAACTCACCTCTAACCATGCAAAAATATACTGTTCTTGAAACATTGCACATGCAATGTTAGGAGTAAAAGCCATCTTTGGAGCCACACTGGATATGTTTTTCTATCATGTTCTCCAAGCAGTGTGGCTATGATAAGAACCGATCATGTTCTTTGTGGCTACTCCTATCTTCTCCTCTAAAGATGATCAGGAAGACACTGATAATGAATGATAGCAACTCCTTGTCTCTCTTCTCGTTTCTTCTGTTTTGGGAATCCATTCTGCAGCTGCAAAAATAAACACTGCAAAGAACCTGTTCAAAATACTTGATGCATTTTAGAAGAAACCTTGAGTGCATCTGGCAAATGACCTGCCTGCCAGGGCAGATCAGGTGGAGCATGACCAACCTAATGACTGCTGTCCTATGAATCACAATGAACAGAAACAAATGTTTCACACATGTTCTAGGAACTGGAAAACTTGCYTAGAAGTAATGATTCACAAGACATTCCTGGCCATCTGTCTTGTCTCGAAAATTGGCACCAATATTATATAATGTCTTTGCTACTTGCAATCCCAGGTTTCAAAAGGTTGATGGCATAAGTCTTTTCCTTGACAGATTTAGTGATCGCTAAAATTAGAGAAAGAGGTGAAATGACTCAAGGTCACCGAGCAGGTCTGTGYCGGAGCCAGGTAGAGGACTCCTCCYTGCATTCCAGGGCTGCCTGCTGACCCTGGCACTCCGCAGAGGCTCTTCGCTGTGGTACATTTAATCAGCCTCACTCCATGTCATAATTCATTGTCTGTGGYGTTATGGATATCTAAAGGGTAGGATTTTAACCTAGCAATCTGCTGTGTTATTGAATTAGTTTTATGTTGTGTTAATTCCTTTGTCTCATGGCATTCATTGCCTGTGATAATTGATGCACAATATATAACCAAGTTCTATGTTCATTTGGGTAAGTGCATTTAATTGCCTGGTATAAAATATGTATACTAAGTACAATCTGCTATGACTGAGAAGTGCTCATTGGTATGGACTTGAGGGTACTTTATCTTCCTGACAGCCAATCCGAGGAAGGTCTTAAGTGTCTTCCACAAACCACCACCCAAGGATCGCTACTTGCGTTTTGTCTAGAAAGAAAATAACAAAAAAAAAAAAAAAAAAAAAAGAAGGACTTAAGACTTTGCCCATTTTCTCCTGTTAATTAGGATTACAGCTTCATATGTTCACAGAGTTACTCTTCTAGAGTAAAGCTATTCCCATTTGAAAGTGTTTATAAACACAGATTTCTTTTACATATAACTTCAGGTCATTAATTCTTAGAGAATTTCTACTCAGTTATAAATCAGGATTGCTTTCTTAAGGTGAGATACCAGTGAGATGATGTTGATTTTGTATCTGCACAGGATCCCTGCATATGCTTATACTTTCTTACCTATTTTAACTAATTCCTGTTATTTTTAAGGGAATACGAACCTTTACTGGTAGGTGCTTTTCTCATCATACACATCACTTTTTGCTTTTTATGTGGCTTTACCAGTGAAGATACAGTGGATTTATTTGTTTCTCTGTCTTGTTTTTGTTTCCAGTGATCATGGGGAATATAATAGTGCAGTATCTAAGCTACACAAGGAAACACTGAAATTTGCCCAAAGCAGATTTTATTTAGGACATTAACAAAGCCTCCCCTCCCATTCTATACTGAAATATTTGAAAGTTTTGAAACAATAGCTAATGGTTAATTCTAAGTAAGGCATGAAGTGCCTGCAAGATTATTTTTAGCCATATAATGTTGTTCTCTGCTAATGTAATCTGTAAATTGTCAGCAGAAGGGATCTTTGCAATTAGTATCTTCCCTTGTACAAGAGCGAGGTTCTACAGCCATGTCCTCCAAGATGTAGCATTAGTTCTGCCTAGGGCTTGTTGCAAATTATTCAGTGTTCATAGGTRCATTTATGCTTGTTATTTAGCTCTCTCCCACTGACAAAATAGCCTGCAGCTGTTCTTGGTTAGATAGGACTAGTTCCACTTTAGGCTCCTTGCGTGCAGTTTTCCCCTGTCTCAAGCCGCCTTTTGTCTAGTTCCTTCTGATAAGGGCTGTAGACCTGATGGCTTGAGAGAAAGCAAGGCTGCCTAGAGACTCCCCCTTTTGCAAATATTTTAACAAATACATGCAGCTAATTCATGAAAATATAAAMAAATTTTAACATTTAAAATTTGTTTGTTAAAAAAATTGCTTCAAAATTTGTTTGCATGGTAGGAGGCAAATGCAGAAGAAATCACCTATCATTTTCCAATATGCTGAGGTGTGTTTGTCTGACCCAGGGTCTGATTCTTTATGGGCCAATTACCGTTTTTGGCAATGTGGGTTTGCAGGGGAAGTGGCAGAGTCTGGTGACAGATTTCCTTATATCACTCAGCACACACTTCACAAAGCAGTAAAATGGGGTGAAGAGGTGGTGGCAGAGAGAGTTCAACACAATTTTTATGCCCCTTATCCCCGTAATCCGTGCTTGTTTGCGATGCTTTTGCAAGTCATCCTCTGAAACCCTGAAGCAGCACCTTCTTCCTCCTAGGTAGGCAGGGTACTACATTTTGAGGCTAAGCAACTAGCACACATAAATGTATGAAGAGGCATTTCATCACTATTGGACTTAGCCACTGCTAGGCTCAGCCCTCTCGCTTACTATCAACAAGGCAACGAGGCTCCTGTTCATAAGAAAGGCCTTGGGGCACATGGAGCCATCCCCGAGACCAGGTCTGCTCCATGGGTGAACCGCTCTCATCTGAGATTTCAGAGCCTACTTGTATATCATGATTGATTGTGGGATGACTGCTAAAGAGAAAGGGGCTGTACTGAGTGAGAAACAACGTATTGACAAGGAATAATTCAGCCAGCCAGCCCTAACCTTGAAATGGATGTTTGTGGTCAGAAGTTTATAGCCTGAGAGAAAAGAGCGAAGTATGAATTTAAAGAGCTGAACGGGAGACACCAGGTTTTTAAAATCTTGACATAAATTCCTTGCCTGATGTTAATCACATTCCCTGCTGACGATTATCATTCATTGTTTTTTTTTGGTGTTAATAGATATTATTTAAAAACTAATTTTGTCATAAAATATTGTATGTTATGTGCAATGAGTAGTGGAGATCAAATAAGAATTGGAATTGTGAATTCAAATACAAAGAGTTGATAAATATTGACTTTTAAATAGACCTACTGTAGTTTTGAACCAAATGCTTTTTAGCCCAGCATACAATTATTTGTAAATTACAATATACTAAAAATTGTGCAGCACTGTCTGACCCTGCCACTTTCTTCACTTTTACAGCTATTAAGGTGATGGTGTTCCCATGAAGTGATCTGTACAGTATCAGGGAGCTATAATACAAACCTGTCTAGCTCGTACTTTATGCACATTTTATGAAAAAAGAAAAGAGTGGGAGGAACTGAGCTAAAATGTAGTCTAATCACTTTAATTGTTTCATTTCTAAAGAATTTTTTTAGGGTTTTCATATTGGAAACCTCATAATTAAGGTCTTTCAAGTTCTTTTTCAGAAGACAGCCATCATAATTGTTGTAGGCTGAACAAGTCACCAACATGTACYTGTCAGATATTAATGACTCCCCCATCCCTTATATTTGGAACAGTCAGKCAGTTGGGATAACTAGTACCAAAGACCCTTTTGAGGTGCTGGCCAGCTAAGAGTGTAACTGCCCCATTTGCCATGMGTTATATAACCAGTGCCCCTAGCGTGGGTGCACACATCTGTGTGCTCGTCTTAGTCTTGGTATTTTCTCTGACTGCTGTGAGTGCTGTCAGCTCACAGCCTTTGGTCACACCTCTGTTTGTTTGCTTATTCAACCTCTTTTTACTGTCAGCAGTGCACTGACAGAGTGAGATTCACCAACAACAATAACAGCAGAAAGGCAAAGTTATGTAAAATTCATGGTCTGACAGAGACCTGATGAAAGCAACACATTTTTAGCGAGAGGCAGATGCTCCACCTTTGCATCGAATTAGCTAACCTTTGTGAGACTAAGATACAAAGCAAGCTAAGTCCAGGCATCAACCTCAGTTTTATTAGCTGGTGTTGTGTTTCCACCAAAGTTTTCTTTGGTTGTTTTTTTCCCTTTCACCTCAGAGCACGAAACTATTTCCGTGATAATAGCAATATCGGTTAATTGTGAACAGCTTAAAAAAATTGCATTTATCCCTAAATRTGTTCTTTCAGCCTGTACCTTCATGCTGAGAAGACCTACTTATCAGTAGGTACTGATAAGACCTAATTTGTGAGGGGCTTTTCAGCCAGAGGCAAGCAGCCTGACAGGTTCATACATGGCACCGCTTGTTTAGCAAGCAAGAGTGAGCATTCGCTGAGACTCCTCTACAACCACCTCCAACTGTGTGTAACGAGGCTGGGACTGGCAATCCGGCAAGAACAGATCCCAAAGCAGCCTGTTGTTTTGCAGCTATGCTCTGAGTGTGACACTTGATAGCTGATCTCTTCTGTTCTCTTTCAGAGCCTAATGAGCTGTGTGTGCGCCCTGCATTTGATGACATCCCATCTCAAGATGCTGCTAAGGCAGTAGCTAATTATTCCTGGTTGAGGAAGTCTAACAGGAGCAAAAGGGACTGTTGGAAAAAAAAAAACAATGGCTGCAGGTAAATATCTCAGGTCCTTAATGGGTCTAAGCAAATATGCGGAAGGAACTGATTCCAGCTGTGGATAGAGATGCAGATTTGTGGTGAAAGCTTGGGTTTGGGGTCTAAGATCAGAAGGGTACAATCCCCTCAGTTCCCAGATATCTGCCTCTTTCTGTCGTTGAGGAAAATTCCTACTTGGACTCAGTCTGTTTTGACCGTGGTAATGATAATTGTCTTTTATTTTTCAAACAAAATTTAGTAGGTCATGTGACTTGGCCTCTGCTTAGGTATTAGCAAGCATATTCTCAAGTCTTTCATGGAAAAAAAAAAGAAAAAGGATAGTGTCTCTTTTAAAACAGGTCTTTTTTTGAGTTCTCACAGCTTTCTGTCAGTTTGTGTCTGGTTATTAAATTAAATCACTGGGGGGCCCAGGAGGTCCCTAGTCCAGAATCACACTCCAAGCAGGACTAGCCTTGAGGCCAGACCAGGTTGCTCAGGGCTTTATCCAAGAGGGTCTTGAAAACCGTCAAGAATGGTGACTGCCCAGAGTGTGCCACTGCATGGCTGTCCTCAAGGATAAAACGTTGCCCCTATATCCAGTTTAAAGCACTCTTGTTTTGATTAATGCCTGTTGAATGTTCTCAATATTCTTATGCTTTTCTGCACTGTGCTAGGTACTATTATCAGTGGTCTTAAATATGAATCAGAATTAAGAAACAAAGCAAACCCTAAAGATGCTTGGTCTTGGTACCTCATTTTCCATAAAGGTTTTGGTTAGAAAACTTGTCATATTAGCTTTTTTACTTATAGTGTGTTTCTTTTCCTGCAGCAGCTGATGGTTTGGGAAGTATAGCTATAGACACCACACAACTTAACATGTCAGTCACTGATCCAACGGCTTGGGCTACTGCTATGAATAATCTAGGGATGGTTCCAGTAGGATTAGCTGGACAACAGCTTGTGACAGGTAAAAKTTTTCTTTTTTTAAAGAGATCTGTGATAACAGTTCATTAATTCTTCAGGTCTTTTTTCTTTTTTTATTTTTTTAAAAGAAAWTAACATCTGGAATGATTTCTGAGAACATATGCTTTCAAAACATCATCCATGATTAATATGGCATAACACGTATTAACTGCTTCTTGTAGTAGGTATATAATCCATATTATATTTTAACCCCGTGGAAAAGCCAAAAATCTTTGGGGGATTTAGAGAGCTAAGCCATCAATTCTCATGCTTTGTCTGCGGGCCAGGCCACATAAGAGAGAAATATATAAAATTCTGATTCTCCATTCAAGCAGGATGGCTTGAGGATCTGCCAAAGAATACCATGGGCTAGGAACTCCTGATGAGAGAAACATTGTAAAGTTATGTCAAGTAGGGAAGGAAATATGAAGCCCAGGCCATTCAGTATTAGTGAAGTGAAGCTCTCCTGTCAGACACTACTTATTTACTTTCTACTTGACTCTAAACACTGAATTTCSGGGGGGTTTCTTATTTGAATTTATTTTGCTTATATTTCAGGGGAGCTTGCATAGGATGATTTTTTCCAATTAAAACAAAAATAATGGTTTGAATACCAGCCATGATTCACAGACAATCCTGATGTCATTTGACTTCTGTGGGAACTGTAGAGGCCTGATTAGTTGGGGTTAAATAGACTTTATCACTCCTGTGAGATAGGGAAAGATTATTTTTATGTAGATGGGTACCCCATGGAAAGAAACCCTCTGCTTGTTACAAGCTGGATAGACATAAGACAGATCCCTTCTGGAAACTGCRTAGCCACTTTAGYTTAAGCAGAGCTATTCAACATCTGRATSAGAGCAGCTTCCCGTCACGTCTGTGCCCGTCTGTGTACACGTGGATGTGGCGAGCCAGGTCACAATGTAAATCACTCAGTCTGACTCACTGGGGATTTGTGAATGTTAATTTTGGCCAAATACATCCCCTCCTGAGATCAGGAACTGAGTGGAGTTGTGCCAGTTCACACAAGCTAAGGATCTGGCTCTGAGTTACCTGAACTACACTGTAAAAAACACTTGCCTGAAAGTGAATCAGTCTGAAGCAGAGGRTTTAACTGGGGCGGATGGTGAAATGAATCTCAGTTTTCCACTTTAGCACCCTGCTCCTAGTTACAAGAAACATGTGTAGCTGTTGGCCTCTCCCTCATGCCTTATGCTGATGCTGCTGAGTTGAACAGTGGGTCTCATATTTGAAGCTTATRTAGGCTGATCCATACATCCCTTGGGAGAGCAGTGTATTGAACTGTGCCACATGCCTGGGATGCAGCAGATCACATCATAAGAGTCTTCCTTTGGCGATGCTAGATGAATCTCCTTGGGCCTTGTTTGCCTCACAYGTGTGGAAAACAGCTTTTTCCCATTTTCTAGTATTAGCAAAACTTGGTGGAGTTCTACCTGGGGATGCCAAGGACATTTCTGGAATTTGCAACTCCCRTCCCAAGTTGAGGAACAGAGAAATCCAACCAAACAGTGAGCAGGATCCAATGAATTCAAGGCCCCTGTGAATGAAGTCACCAGATAGACATATTGACATGTCGTTTTGTGTGCTTACCTTAAATATAATTACCTCCAAACCTGAAAATGGCCTTGTGCCAAAATCAGCTTCTGCTGCTTTCTTTTGCAAGCAAAGAAGCAGCATAGCYCATAGAGGATTTGCAGAACCTTTTGTCTATCCCTCTTCTTCCATCTCTCCAGTTTGGGTGTAAACTGTGTCCTCAGCTGTGCTTTGCAACCCCTATCAAGGCAGTCTCTTGTCATGTGCGGAGTCTTTGCCCACAAGGGAAGACCTCAAGGTCCATTGCCAGCTCCTTGCCTTAATTTCCGTAATTATGTGTATCACATCTTGTAGGAGTGTTGTTCAGGTCAGCTGGTATTTGTTCAGCATTTTCAGTGTATGAAAGGCGCCATAAGTAATAAAAATTCATTTTTGAAGTACTGCCTGATTTCTGTTCTGAGCAGAATAACTTCTTTATTTGAAACGTTTTTTCTTATATTSCTTAAGGTGCTTTGGTGCTTTGACACTTCATTGTACTCCCTTATGATTCATAAGTTTTTGACACATTTTCATCATACAAAACCCATAATTTTGATCACAATTTTCCATAAAAAGATTTATAGACTGATTTGCTGTGACCTATTTACTGTATCGGTGTTCAGCAATAGTTTCCATCACCATATTAGGCCAAATACCCAAACAGTCCTTATACTTTTCTGATCTTTTTTTTTTTCTTTTTTTTAATATCAAACCTAACAATGACATAAACTTTCTCAGCAGTCATATACTGCTTTTGTTGCTGTCATCCATTCCATGTCTCTGAGATGGAAAAAGGAACGCACGTGTCCAAATGCTAAATTTTGTCAGTCTTTAAAAAGAATTTTTTTTTGATTTTTTTTTTTTTTTCCTGCATGATGACAGCTGGGAAAGCAATAAGTAGCTTAGATGAATCTTGGACAGAGACTGATCTTTCCTGGACCTCTTTTTAAATAACCCTTATATAAGTCGGAAACTTAATGTGTGGTACTCATCCATAACCTGGCACATCCCTCAGTTCTGTGATCTTTCCACTTCCAAAAGACTTGTTCAGTCAAAGCCCTCCTTTCCCCAAAACTAGTTCTTCCGAGTTCCTAAATTGCGGAGAAGGAGGGTTGCCCCTTTAGCTACAGTGTTGATATGATCTACTAAGTCTGTTTAAAGGCTTTTACTGCCTTTTTTCCCCAGCTGATATTAACTTAGTTGCTCTGCAACATGCTGGGATGCCTGCTTCATAACAGAATTATGCCGGCCACTTTGCAATCTGTGATGTTCTTACCCAGCCTGKGAGTTTGTTAAAATGACAACCAAAGCTTTTGCAACATCTGGCTGATGTTGCTCTAACGGTCCAGGCTGTTGGCTGTCTGGTCTTGGTAACTAATCAATTTTAAGCATTGCTAACCTTTTAATACCAGATTAGATGCTATCTGTACTCTATTTAATTCCTTATCTTCTAGTGCTGTAAAATTGGATTTTTGATCTGGGCAAATGTCAGAGCCTTTCATTTGTTAGGATGGATTCTTGTTGTATAATATATCTTCTGTTTCTGTATATTCTCTGCTCTTACCTTTTGCTATTCAGAAAACTTATCTCTTCCCATAATATTTGGCTACTGCATTACATATATGCTAATATATGCATTTATATATTATATATACATAATTCATACAATAAACTGTAGTTTAATAATGCATTAGCWAAAGTGTTAAAGATTGATGTCACAGAGTTATGGCGAAAATGCATTTTCATTCTAAATCTCCCCCTTCAGCAGGGTTTTTTTTTT
>PTEX01000100.1:1359122-1381825 GCA_003342815.1 Eudromia elegans
GAAAAAAAAAAAAAAAAAAGACACTGCTTTTAAATTACTCAGGCTTTAAAATTGCTATTTTCCATGCTGTGACCATGCTGTGAGACTTTGAAAAATTTGGTCAGGTGAGGGGGAAAGGATAGGTGGTGCTCCTCCTATTTTGAGGTCTGAATCCCCTGTGTGTACTCGGCAGCTCTGATTTAAATTAATTATAGTCTGCTCCTTTGTTACATTTTAGGAAAAGCAGAAAAACTCAGTGATTGCAAGGGCAATAGTGAATGCTTTAATTTGTTTTTACCTTGGCACTTTATTAAAGTAATTTGGGCTCTACTGAACTTTTAGTTCTTATGCTCTCATTTGTTTCAGCAAATGGCATCGGGTCACCTGTCTTCTAATGGAAGATAACCTGCTAGAAAAATAATTTACTTCTCCAGTGCAATTTCTTTCATCTTCAGTTCTGAACCATTAYTCTGAAAAGCACAAAGAAGTTCAGATGATTTACTTTAGAGCGGTTTACATTAATTAAATATTTGTTAATCAAAGATGGTGTCTGTCAAAAAGTTCAATACACATAAGCAATACAAATAAGTAGTAGTGACACAAACATGGTTTTCTTCTAGACTTGCTTAGGCTTATTCCTTGTGCTGCATGTTTGTACTCTTATAGAAAAAAATAACAAACCACAAGTACAGACATCCRTGATAAGAGTTACACATTCTGCCTACAGGTCAAGTGTATGCCTGAAAACAGGTAATTTCCACTTATTGAAATGACTAAGATAAGTTTTTCTATGTGAGCCCAAATATTTGGGCCTCAGCCCCAAATAATAAAACATCCAGTGAGCTCTGGCCTTGTTTTGGCTTAAATTAGGCTTTGACCACCTTTATAAAATCCTAGTGAAATCATAGACCGGTAAGTTTTGGAGCCTAACTTCCTACTTACTAAAAGGTATAGGAAAACTCTATACCATTTTTTTTTGTGGCCTCAGGCACATGTTTTTTAGACACTACAGGGTTGTGAAATATTAGACACTTACATCAACCTTTCTGGTTTTCTATTTGTCTTTTCTTTCCCCGCACACTTGTCTTTTTGACCTGATTTCCGTGCAACAGAGGAACTGTCAGTTTCAATCAGAGCACCTCGCCTGGCGTTGCACTTTTGACAGTGTTGAGTATCAGACACTTCAAAGGAAGACGTAAAAGGCAAGTCAGCACTGAAATGCTCCTGCCTCCAATGGACTCCCCTCTCGATCTTTAATAGACAGAGCAACATTTCCCAAACTGCAAGTTTTATTTTCAAATCGTGCCATAACTCAGCAAAACTTCACTTTTGGAAGCAGTGTCTGTGACAATACGTAGTTGAAATCCTGAAACTGTAACCCCAGAAGTAGTTTTTGGTAACAGAAGAAATTGGGAAATTTCAATCTTGAGACTCTTAAATCCTAAACCACAAGGTTAAATATTCCTCAGTTATTTTATTAGCCCAAATCCTCCAAGAACCTAATATTTAGTCTCTCTCTTGCTTGAGTATGAGGATTAGGACTAACTGTAAGCTGATTATTGTAACTGGATTCCGATTAGTCCCAAACATTTTACTACATGATGCATATGTCCCTTGGAAGACTGGCATGGAAACTTTCCCTTCTCCTACTCACTCCATTGGCTTGAGAGATCTTTGATTCCTGTGCAGAGATGTGGACACAACTCAGTGATTACTTGAGAAAATTCAAAGGTGGGCTGAGATGTAAGAATTCCCTCACCARTCTGTCTCAGATATGGAAAAGTCCTTTAGGCTTCATTGGCTTTCCAGCGTAAAATAGATGAGGCATGCTCAGCAAATTATTGTCTCTGCAGATCATCTTATCCTGAGAAAATTGTAAACATATTCCTTATTGTTCTGGTTTTGTACTATTTTTAYATTGTTAATGAAGAGGAATCAAATATTGTAGGAAATAAAGGTATATTTGATTATATTCAGCAATTCCCCAAAGAGAGGCTGTACAGTGAATGCTGCTGAATATCCTGAGGGATCAACTGGCCAGGACTGCCAAATCCTGTGTATATGCTATTTCTTCCGTGGTATCTCCATTACTGGAGTCTTGGAGACACTGATATCCGTCTGGTGGTCTCATTGCGGTTTATCCCTGCTATCCCATTACTTATTAAAGCTTCCTTTTCTACAGATTTTTTTTTACTGTTAGTGTTGCCTGCCAGAATGCAGGCAAGACATGACTTGCATCTTCCAAGTTTTCATCCAGCAAAACATAGCTTTGTTTTCTGTAATTAATACWGAGCTTCTATTTTGTGCTTACAAGGCCCGTCTACTTCAGGTCACTTGTATTGTGACCTGAAGATAAGTTTCTTTTAAGGAACATCTACAGTTTATGACCGAAGTTTGACATGTTCCAGATTTAAGCTTTTAAGTACATGGGCAGCTGGCAAAGGCTCTTTGTGTTCTCTCCTTCCCTGCCTCTGTATCTGCAGACCACAAGTTACTGCTGAAAGAAATCAGCAATCCCGTGGCACTTCTTTACTCTTGTTCTGAACGAAGCATTGGCTTGACATTTGCCAGGAAAAGAAGATAATCAAAGTCTCAATCAAATCTTCATRAATTTCCATAGGTTTTGCAAAAAAGAATTACAAGATCTTCAGAAAATGCCTTTTCAGACATTATGGATTCCAAATGTATTTTATTCCTCGTGATTAATTAATAAGCAGGCCTACAGAGTGACAGAAATCTAATATGGCATACTGAGAAGAAAATCAAATAATTTCTCTAATTTTATTCTATTTCCTTCTTATACTTCACCATTATAGTCATCACTGCAGAAACATGGCATTTTAGTCAAGAGGAAGAGAAAAGATTTACTGTTTTAATTATCTGAATGGCCAATCAGAATAATTAAAGAGGTCTGAAATATGCTTGGTAGGGTTAGAGTAGAGCCTGTACCCAGCTATAACTGTTTTCTTGTATTGTCACAAGACTTGCATTGCCACAAGACAACAGCACAAGACACAAGACAGTAGCAAGAATGGAAAAGAACAGACCCCTTTTGGAAGCTTCGTGTGTAGATGTACTAGGAACATTTTTAAAGAAGAATTATATATAAGTGTAACAAGTAGGTTTTTTGTGGTTTTTCTTTTTTCCATTGACCTGAAAAGCACCTGCGGAGTTAATCACACTTTCTGTCATGTGAGTGTTACTCAAGGAGACTTCACACCAGGGGACATTAAAGCGCTAGGAACAAACACAGCCAGGTGACATCAGAAAAAGGAGAGAGCAATTCTACRGCCGGAGAAAATGCAGCAGAAGCACTAAGTACCTTTGACACACTATTCAGGTTTAAGTGTGCCTCTTAGGTCATGTCAAGTGTCTCCTCCATGTTAGACCTTAATTGAGGCTAAGGATAAAGGCAATGATTAAAATCTGCCTCGCTCTCAAGGGCAACTCGTACTGTTTAAGATTGTGTGAGGGGCTGAACGCCCCAAATAAGCCAGACTCAGAAGGTGAGCAGCAGCACATAAAGGGATATCAGGTGGGAAGCTTGTGATATATGTGCCTTTATTTTTGAATTACCATATCTCTTTCCTTCGCTGTTATATTTCACTAGTTTTTCCAGGGTCAGTTGGTACTGCTGGAAGGTGGCCTGCTGAGCAGGTCATGTGCCCAGCTAGGAGGGACGTGGCCCTTCCTGAAGCCCTGAGGCTCATGCTATGCCTAGGTTGTGTTAACAGCCTGCAGAAGATGGGCACGGGCATCTCAAGGGCCATGTCAAGTAGTCCTCAAAGAGTGCAGTGATGAGAGTAACCTGCGTGGTACTGGCTGGAGAAGTCACAGAGCAAGATTTTACTGGGAGGGAGGACCTAAATAGGAATCAACGCCCAAGCAGCCACCCCAAATAAGGACTATAAAAGCTCTCTGGTTCCCTTAGTCAGGCTCTCTCTTTACCTGCATGGGCTGTGTTGGTTGACCACTAAACAGCAGGCAGGAGAGGCTTGCTTTTCACGTTTTATCTTGGGATAAAAGGTGTAAGGATGGAYTTCTTTACTTTCTTCCACCTGTCCTTCAACCGCCCTTTGCACATGCAAGAGATTTAGGTCTCACAAAGCACACAGAGCTGCACTTTCACATCACTGCAGGAGTCTGTCTGGGAAATACCAGGCGATCCATGCAGAAGAATACCTTTTGATGGTCGGTGTTAAGAAGTCTGTTAGGTTTCAGCGAGCCTAACCCCTGAGCACGCGAGGCCAGCTGTAACATAATACTTTGCTAACGTTGACTGGGCTCAGATAAGCAGGGGATTTAGCACACGTTCCCGTGCTCCAGCGGTGCCGGACGATGCGCGYGACATCACCGGTGCTGAGCAACGTCCTTCCAATGGGGAGCAGCTGGTGGYTGGAGAAGCTCTGTCAGTGGGCTTGGAGGTGGCAGATGATTAAGCTTGCTACACAGAATGTGTTACAACATGTCTTTGGGTTGTGTTCTCCCCAAATACTAAACGCACCCTGTTAYTGCAGCTTCAGAAATCTAGTAATTTGTTAGCATATCTAGGTCAAATTTATCAGCTTTTCCTTTATGTGCATATATCTTGATTTTTCTTTTCTTTAAAACATAATTCTCCTGATCCTGGTTGATTCTCTTTTATAAATGATCTTCTCCTGACCACGGTGCCTACATCATTTAATGATTGTTCATTACCTGCATTCAGAAAAGGCTTAGGGAGAGAGAGGCCGAGAGAGCTCCAGCAAGGTAAACACCATATGAACATTTAACAGTCAAGACCTGCCCAAATTGCTTACAGCACTTTTTTTTCCTTCCACTTAGATAAACCAGGTAGGTAAGGGACTGCAAGGAAACAATGGGATAATACTGATTGACATGGAAAACAGCAGTGATTAAGAAGCTGCCTGYCTATTGTGTATTTTTTTACAGGCAGCTTGGCACAGCAGTAGTGTGATGGCAAGTGAAGAAGCWGTTTAACTCTTTCTCTGATGTTCTAGAGTCAGGCAGTGAGAAATGGGCAAACTTGCTGTTGTGCAAATGAGAAGCAGGTATACAGTCTGTACATTTCTCCTTGGCTATGCTACTCTCGTTTTTAGAGAAGGATCGGGGAAAAAAAAGATTTTTTTTAGATTTAGCAATGCTAGCGTGTATTGCAGAGGGAAAACAAAAAGACGTCCACATCAGAGTGGGTGGAAGTTACATGCTTCTTGTTTTGTTCTCTCTGGTGTAATTGTATTTCAGATGGTTTATTTCAACCAGAATGAATGTGCAATACTATAGCCAATTACAGTCTTAAGGTTTTTGCTCATTTTAAGCTGCATCTGTCAAATTTATTTAACCTTTTCAGGATTTGGGGAACTTATCTATACTTGGAATTTCACGACTGGTCCCTTTGTAGGAATAATTGTTGAAATCTTCATTTCTTGGGCTTTTTGGAAACAATTTTGACACTTCAGGCATGCTTGGTAGGGTATATTTAAAACACTCCATAATGTTTTAAAACTCTATCTACTATAATAGTCATTACAAAAAAAAAAGCATTAAAAATAATAATATGCCCACCATAACTGAGGGGACATGGCAGAGAAAAGTGGATTGATGATATTTGCTTTAAAATAGCCTGATATTTGGACTGTTTACAGCTAGGTACAATGCTGCTGCCCTTTACTATAGTACATGCCATATCATCATTCCTTTTCTCTTCACCATGCTATTAATATTTTAATTTTGTAACTTGTCAGGGACCGAAAGAAGGATCGTGGTTGTAAGGGGAGAGAGCTCAGTTATTTCACCTGGATATCAAGGCTGTGTGCAGGCAGCAAAGAAAGTGAAGCTGCAGCTCAGATGGGTTAATAAGATGGTCATTAGAAATATTTTGAGATCTCTTCACATTATTAGATAGAATTCAGTATATGAAAAAGATTCCCAAGTACGAGTTCATTTTTGTTATTCTCCAGCCTGTATAAAGTAAAATATCTCTTCCATTTCTTCCTACATATGTTGCCTTTTAACTTTGTGTCCCTTTGTTCTCATCTGCCTAATTACCTCAAGTACATAATCAAGCTTGATTTTATAATAAACCATAGCTGGTTCAGGCTTGTCATGGCTGATTTATTGACTCCCAAGACTAAGGACGTTCAGTCTCAAGACTAAGATCATTTCTGGCTGCAATTCAAGGTGCTAATTTTGAGCTTTAAATCTAAATGTGGCTTGGAATATGTCTTATGTTTTCCATTTAAAAAAAGAGCAAACACAGTCCCTATTTATGTTGTTATTTTTGTTGTCATCTGAGTAGAATTTAATCTGGAATTAAGATAAAGCAGCCAAAACCATCTAGTTTGGCAGAAACAGCCTCYTCATGACAGAGACTCTTCTGTAAGCTAGCAGTGCGCTCGCATATGGATGGAAGTTCCTGTCAGCAGGGAATATATAGTGCCACGAAGGATCCCGGTGTGTATTGCTCTGTAGCAAGCTGCTCAGCACTGCTTGATGGCACGACCCATGTCCTGGCACATGTCAACACCAAYGTGAAAGTGCCGAGCTAAGAAAGCAGGGTGATAATAGCTAATGACTCATCTGCACCACTTGGTGTGCCTTAGGGACTGCCTCTCTTCTGGCGTCTTACCTCAGCTCTTGAGCTCACCTGGGACAGCATTACTTACCATCCTTTGCAGTGTTCATCCAGGGGCTTGAGGTTTGGGATTCTCAGTAGAAGRCTGCTATATCACAACTTGCTTAGCTGATAGCTGTGTTCCTGCCTCCCTTCTTCCTCATTCCCTGTTCTCTAGTTTTCCATCAACAAAGCGTTAGGCTAGATTTGAATACAGTCTATGTAATGCAACAGATACCTCCTAAGGGGCGCTGAGATCTCTTAGCTACTGCAGCAGTAACGCCGGTAACAGGGATCACACTGGTCGAAGGACAATATACAGAAATGTTATCACACCGTTGTGTGCTCCAGCTGCCATTAGCACATGCTGCAATTTCCTTTCTTATTGCAGAAAAAAGAGTRTAAGTTGTTGATATAGAGATATTTTCTCAATGTTTTCGTGTTAGAATTCCAAAAACAATCTGGTTTCGCACTCATTTCATAGGCTGCTTTCCTTTAGCTAGCTCGATTATTTCMCATTTTCCTATGCAAAATGGCATTTGGCCTCTGTGGGCCATGTTGCCTAAGAGAGCCACATCTCACTAGACTTGTTTACGTGACCTGTTATTTGTTGTGACTCCAAGTTTTGTTTCATCTGCAGCATTGAGATTTTTTTAATATCTCATCCACATCTGTACATAGTCAGCATGAACTAAAGAAGTTCTCCAGAGAACTTTTTTTATTGCTTACCATGCATTTATGATCAGAAGATGACAACCTGTCATAGTTTTCTTTTATGGTTATGTTATAGATGGAAAATATCAGAAAGCTCCATGCTACTTAATGGCTGCATATAAATAGAGTTTACAAGTTTGCCCGCTCTGCAAACTCATTTGGGGATTTAAAGGGTAACAAACCTGTTTTCATTCYGGCATCAGTAAAAACCAGTAGTAAAATGCTGCTGGCCAAATACTGTGGTTGGATTTCCCTCCCTGGAGCTGTGGGGGTGAAATTAAGAGAGCGTGATCCCTGGGTTAGGCGGAGAGAGACATCCCATCAATAATACAGAGCCRAAATAGGACCCAGCTTCCTTTTCCCACTTCTGTAAGACTGCAGAGCCAGCAATAAGAAGAGGTTGTAAATTTTTTTTCCTTGTGTTAGTAAAATAAAGAGAAATGATTCTGACCATAAAAGACCAGGGTATATCTGTCTCTTAGATTAGAAAAACAAAAAACAAACAAATAAGCAGCATCTTTTCCACCACATATAATTAGCCCTCTAGTTTAATGGCCAGACCCACTGGCAGTCTGCGCTGCCTTGACCCACTTGCAGATAACAAAGCAGAGCTTCTTCGGCGAGTGCAGAGGGGAAGAGGAGGCAGGCTCACAGCAGGGTCCTCCAGCACGCTTTTGCTCACAGTGCAAGGAAGCAAACGCTGCACATTTCCAGGAGTAGGATGCATGCCCGTGTACCTGCTGCGTCAGGCAGGATTTGTGGCTCAGGGTTATACTGCTTGTTCGACCGACTTGTATATCTGGAAGAAAACGCGCCAGCCCTCCCCTGGTCTGAAGCAAGGAGCGAACTAAAACTTTAATTATAACAGATGGTTAAAAGTGTAGATTTAAAGGACAGAGTATTTTTGTAGCATGTTAATTTTCTTCCCTTTATTAATCTTTCCATATTCTATAGGCTTAGCTCTTTATTACCTGACAGAATAACCACATGGTCACCGTTTCCACTGTAATACGCCCTTCCCTTTTACAGGTGTGCCAGCTAGCATTTTTCTCAGTCTAGCTGACTTAACATGTCTCGGAGCCATCGCTCTCTGTTTGTACCTCGCTTGGAAGTTCACTGCTTCCACCTTCGACCTGAACACGGGGCTTTTTTTCCTGACTATTCTGCATGGCCCATAAACCTTGTCTTGCTTGTGACCTCAGACCCCCACGGCTGCAGCAATGCTATTACAGCTGCGAGATATTATTCTTAGAGTAGCCTTCAAATGCAGACCCACATGATAATGGCCAGTTTGGGACTGTAAGGGAAAGATCTCTCGAGTGAGGAGGGATTGTTTTCTTTTAAGGGCAAAACCACAATTGGAGCTAGTTTTTATACACAGAAGACTTTTTTATTTTTTTTGTATTCTTGTTCYCTGCCTTCTGGTCATTAATCTCTGATATGGAAACTTGTCAAATACTTTGGGAAATTGAAACAAATGTGCTGCTTCCAGACCTATTTTTCTTATCATTTATAACCACAATGTCTTTAAAGAGCTCCAACTTCTTTTCTTGTACTCCCTATCTTCTAAGTCCCYGTTGTTTCTTTCAGAATGGACTGTTCCTCCATTTAAATCTGACACATTTTTCATCATGTCCCTTGCAACTGGTTTTTAGTCAGTGGCTTCTGAGAAGTTTTCCTGTGATCTAGGCTCTTCAATGTTTTAAGCATATTTGAACTTCTCTGGCTTGCCAGTTAATGCAGTTGCTTGTATGCACAGCCATGCAGGGAAATATAGCTTTTTTTATTTTTTTCCTACTGTGACTTATCAAAAAAGACTATTTTTTTGTAAGCCAATTCTTTGATTTTCAATGTTTTTCACAGAAGCTGAGTTCAAAATTTTTTTCTTTTTTKCTTTGTTTATTTAATGAGGTGCCCCAATCACTTCACAGTTGTTTCGTTGCTGCTGAGAAATATGTGAAAGATTTTCTCTATCCATTGTGTGATGCATAACTGGAGTGCCAGATAAGGCGTCCCGTGGCACTGAGTTCCCTTGATAGTCCCTAGAAAGACACAGAAATCTCCTTTGGGGATACAGAAATTATTGCAGTAGGGATGAATCACAGAATCACACAGAATGATTAAGGCTGGAAGGGACCTCTRGAGACCATCTAGTCCAATGTTCAGGCAGGGTCASCTAGAGCACATYGCACAGGGTCACATCCATGTGGATTTTGAATATTTCCGGAGAAGGAGATTCCACAACCTCTCTGGGCAGCCTGCTCCAGTTCTCTGTCACCCTCCTAATCATTCTTCGAAGTCTTCCACCTCTTTCCTTGGACCAGAATACTCAAAGGTGAAAATGCTTCAGTCATTGTTAGATACTTTGGTGTGCATGGTATGAGTGTCTCTGTGCCTACAGTGAGTCCTGCATTAGCGTTCCTTGCTTTKCAGACGCGCTTGAAAGTGAATTTTTACAATAAAGCTGCTGCTTTGTTTCTCAGGGAGTAAAAAAATCCTCAAAACCAACCAACCAACCAAACACACACACCAAAACAAGAAAAAAACCCTAAAAAAAGATGCCTTTCTGCATTCTCCAATATTAGATTAGACCTGGGATGAAAGTAGAATTTTGCTTCAAAACGAAATTGCGTTACAGAAAGGGTTCCTGGGCTGTGTCATCTCAGAGTTGTCAGGCTGCCACAAACCAGGGGTGGAAAAGTGAAAAGAGTTCTAGTTTCTTGGGCTCAGGCTTGCTTTGTAGATTTTAGATGATAACAGCTTTTGAATTAGAAATGTTGCTGTGGCATTTAGGGCCTTATAAGCTGTGACGCTCATGCCAAACCGCAGAAAGTGTGTGAAGAAGCAGATGGAGGTGGGTGCGGATGGSTGAGGTTCCTCACTCAGTCTCTCCTCATGGACCTGTGTGACAAGGCTGGAGGGAACAGGTACAGGCGTGTGGGTGAAAGCCAGGCTACCAAAGCCAGGCCTTGGTGGTGTCGGAGAGGCTGTCAGGGCGAGTTTGGCTCTTTTGCCGAGCTGCCCAAGCAAACTTGGAGGCACAGCCTGGCAGAGAGCACCTTGTACTCACTTGTGTGCCTGGCAGGGAAGGCAGCTCCCAGGTTCCAAATACGCCCGTCCCTTGGTAATGAGGTAGCTGCATWAGTTACACATTACACAGCAGCGATGCTGTAAAACGAATGTTTAGTGTGCATGGATAAGCTGAACGTGACTTTAGGCATGCAGCCCTGCGCTATTTCTCAACTAATTACATCGAGAATTTAGAGCTGTCTGTTTCTGTAGCTGGAAGAGGTTACTGTGCTGGTATTTACTGATAGAAAACCTTTCTAATTCACTTTCCAAGCAGATGTTCATAAACAAGATTTCGACAGTTGGTCTGTAAATCAAGTCAAGCATTTCATCATTGTTCTCTTAGGTGGCTCTTCCATTTAAGCATGTTTAACTAAATACATACATTTACTTAAGCTGAACTGTAAAAATAACATCTGGAGATCTCCTCACTGAAAGAAAATGCCAAAGGGCTTTACAGAAGGATCAAGTGCATTTTATAAACTCTGGTTTGGTTTTTGGAATCTGAGCTGAATAAATGCACTTTCTGCCTTGGAGAGGATCAAGGGCCACTGTTATTAAATGCTCTTCTTGCTTGTGTGGCACTCTGCAGGGAATGCATTCCCAACAAAGCATTCTTACATTTCTCCTTCCATAATGAGTTTCTGTTTTCAGCCTTGCCATCTGGGACCCTGACACAGTCCCGTTGGTATCAGTGGAGTCACACTGGTGGAACTGGATGAAAAGCTCAGKCCAAAATATTTATTTTAGAATATTCTGTTCTGTAGTATACTATGTTCAAAGAGGAGTGTCAAAGGAGGAGATGCYGAGTCTTTACATTTTAATGTGTGCTTGTATCAGTCATACCTGTTTTATCTTTCATTTTTCCTTTTCAAGATATGTGAGATTCTTTCTTTCTCTTTAGATGAGGCTTKCCTTTTTTCTTTGCTTTTTTCTTTTTTGTATTCTTTTTCTTAGAGAATCATGCTAAAACATTGTGGTTCTCTTGCCTTTTGAGTCAGTGTTACTATGTGGTTTAGCTTTACTGAGCATGAGTTTGGTAGCTTTGCTTTTTCACATTCAGTTCACAACATGAAGGAGAATTCTGCTGAAACTTAACAAGCCKTAGGGAAAAAGATTCAGCAAAGTGCATTCGGATTTATAAAGTGGCATATAAAGTGGGAACAGTTTTGCATTACTTGAGCCACTTTGGATAGTTTTTTCTGTGGATGGACTCTGTCCCTTCTGTGATTCAGAGTGATGTTGGTCCACCTGGTTCACTATGACAACTTTAGCTGTTCATGGCAACATCTAATCTCTGATCCAGAAATGCTGGAAAAGAGGGGCATAGTGATACACATGAATACTTAATCTTGGACGATCATTAGTTTGTGATTGAATTCCTAGGAATGCTACTTTTTCCATAAAGTGAGGCTGTCATTATCAGCAACCTGGCTGTTTTCCRTTATCCAAGGTGGCATGGAACTCTTTAATGTTTAAAGACACCAAACATAAAGGTGATGGCCATAATTTTGCTTGGAATAGTATACTTTCCTATGAAGTTCAGAAGAACGTATTCTTTTTTAAAATATCTGGAGCTGCAGTACATGGTATGAAACATAAATACTGTCAGTGATGGAACCCAGGGAGCGAAGGAGCTATCCGGAAACCTCTCCGAACTGCAGTTTTATCTTTTGGTTTTAAAGTAGGCATTGTAGGCTTAGCGAGGACCCTTCCTAACCTAGCCAGTTTCAGCAGTTCAAAGAAGCTGCAAAGCTGCCTACATGTGAAAGCCTGAAAATTCACCTACATGTGAAAGCCTGAAAATTCACCCACCTGGCCGAGGCAGTTAAGAGCTGGCACTGCACAAGCCAGGGTGGCAGGGCACGTGGCCCATTAGGAGTCCCCAGTTAAGCACCGCACCCGACAAAACTCAGAGGTGCCCCGAGGCCGCCTCAGCAAAGAGCAGAGGGCAAAACTCAGCACTTGCAGGTGCTGAAAGCTTCTTCTCTAAGCCTCCCTGAATACAGCTGTAGTACAGATGAGAACATGACCCATAAAGCTGCACGGTTCAGATGCTGTGGAAAAAAAAAAAAAGTGTACTAACTGTAGTAAATTCAGCCAGCCCAGCTGCATGGGCCAGATCCAGATTTTGCACTGTTCAGCCCAAGCCAACCGTACCAATGACAGCAGCAGTCACTGACTCTTATTTTAGTGGCTCACGCCGGCAGCCCCTCAGATAGATACCTCCTCCTGAGCCCATCACAGAACAGTAACGAGAACAGAGCTGCTCCTGCCAGAGGAAAGGGAAGGAAGAGAAGTGATTTGGCGAGCCCAGACCCACTCTCTAGCGTTAGGATAACGTGCAAAAAGCTGCCGTCAGGGTCTGCCTGAAAAGCTATTTCCCCTCTTCTGATGAATCTGGTTGTGGGTGGTGAGCTAGCAGTTGATTCAAAACGAACTAAATGTTCAAAAAGTTTATTCCTCTTTAAAACTCTGGCACAGTAGAGATATTTCAAATGACCAGCAAGTCATAAAAGCTAAAATTTCAGAACTTTTCAAACCTCTCCTAAGCTTAGGATGAAAGACCCTTTGCTCCTAAACAAGGAGAGAGAAAAGAATAGCAAAATTTAAGGCAAATCTGCTTTCTGGATCTGATGCTGTCTGTCTTCAGCTGCTGTGAAATCACAGGCAGAACATATGGGGCAAGACCCAATTAGCTGCACCAGACCTGACATGCTCTTACTAGAACCGAGATGCTCAATGTTCTCATTTAACCGCTCTGATCTCATCCAGTGTCACAAGGTTAGATTTGTCCTCTCTGGCTAAGCTGGAAACTTCCTAGATAGAAGGCAAAAAGAGCACTGAAGTAGATGCAGACTTTAGGTTTTGAGTTTGTAAAAGCTGGAACAAACTGTTTCCAATGTTAACAATAGCTGAAATGTCTCTGGTTTAACTCTTTCCTCAGCTGCAGAGCTAGGGTTTAAACATATACCGAAGCATTAGTGGAAGACATAATCCTTTGTGATTGCAACTGTTAAAGCCAAAAATGGATCTATTTGCAGAATATGAGCGAATACCAATTCATTCAAAAGCATAATTTGCCTCAATTTTGGGGTAGGGTTTAAAAAGAGTGTCACACACTACTGCTAAATGCAATATCTACTCCTCTCCTAAATATTACATCCTCCTCCCAATGTCTGGAGGTGCTACAACTGCTGAAAAAAAACCCCATCAAATATTTTAACATGAACAAAAGATTAGCACTTTTCCTTGCCTCCATTTGTGCAGCAGTCAAATTGTTTAGACTGAATTTTTCCAGAGTATTCCAGCCTCAGGCAGATACTCAGTGTGTAAAATTTCAGGCCAAACTGTTAATGATTGGCAAAGCTAAAAGCAACGGGCAAGGGGGTGTTATAATAGAAAGTGTCAGATGATTTTAATAATAGATGACCTCAGTAGCCCTGCCTCCTGTTTCATGATTTTGACTTCTTTTGCTGTCTGAGTAAGGTCCAATATGTATGTATGTGTGTCTGTGTGTCTATTTATTTATCTATTTCTAGTTTGAATTAATAACATATTGCTTCTACTTAATATGGAGTTCCATGGGAGTRATTGTTTGCTGCATTGAAGTGTATTCCCCCTACCTCTTCTCCATTCACAACGTTTCTATTCATTTTATTAAATGCTTCCCAGGTTGACATTATGGAGCAGAGTCCATAGAACCTGCCCGTCTACCCTGTCTGTAAAATTCACGAGCTTTGTAATGTTCCTATGTAGCTGCTTCTCCTCCCAAGYGAGCAATCCAAGCTTTTCAGAGGTGTGTCCTGTGAGCTACTTTATAATATTTATGATGATATACATTGTCCTACTCGGAGCTGGTAGTATTTTTGCTGCGCTTTTTTTTCCTGGGGGAGGGAAAGGATGGGACAATCAATTCAGAACATGGTGTGTCAGGTGAGCATGTAGTTTCCCAAAGCAGCCTGCAGTATTTTTACGCATACTTTCTGCCTCTTGCTCCTTATCTGGGCTAGCATTTAGTTGGCTTCATTTGCTCCTAGATCTCCGCTATAGCAGCTGCTGGGCCCGTCCTCTGCAAAGAGCCTCATTGGGTGGTTGTCAGCACTGAGGTCCTTGTGCCCTGTGCCTGCCCTTTGTGGGTTCTTCTGAAGTGCCTTGCCATGCTTGGTATTTATTTATTCCTTTAAGCCTAAGAAATTGCAAGTCTTTTGTGGGGTTTGCAATCTCATTACTCGCCCTCTTTTCAGTGCCTTTAACAATAGGTTACTTCTGATAACACCCCTCCTCTGAGATGGGAACTGCTCATTTGCTGCTGCTCTTTGTTTTCCTCTCTTTTTGGCCAGCTTCTGATCTACATCAGTCATGACAATACTTTGTGCCTCACACTTTCTGCCTGAATCTCTTGGGAGGGACTTTGTCAAAGAACCTTTTGAAAGATTAAATAATGATGCTCTATTTGTGCATGGCAAATTCAGTGGCAAATGTGACCACCCCTTTTTCTCCAGTCCATTTGCATCCCTCAGAATTGTTTTGTTCTTGTTGTTTTTTGTTTGATTGCTTGTTTTTTTCCCCAATATTGTCCCACTARTACAGAATATAATTTGACATCTTTTTATCAAGCTCATTTAAACAGCCTATGAAGGATGTTTGGGTTGGGCTTGCTTTTTCAAATTGGAAAAATTTGCTAAAAATAAATGCAGAACAGTAATACCATATATCCTTGAACTGAGGACACAATGCTGATTTTCAGCCCGAAACATTTTTTCATGGCTGAATAACAAATCTCTGAATAAATGGTTTACTACAGAATTCCTGACACAACCTTAGCTGTGCACATATACATGTTGAGGGGCAAAAAAAGCATCTTAATGTGGATGACATTTACTAGACCATAAATGTCACAAAGAAATGCATTTTTCTCAAAAGTTGGGGAAAAATGCATTATAACTTCAAACAGAGCCTACCTGACATAAATTGGTTTCATCTTTAATTTGCAAAAAAAAAAAAGATTACTCTTAAAACAACGAACATCTGTTCTTGGTATTAATAAAATCTGCATCTTTATTGAAGGCATTGTCAAAGAGACTCAGATATAAGCACTCAAATAATAATTTGAAAATAGAAAAAAAAAGGCCTTTCTGAGTGGTGGGGTTGTTTGTTGTTTCTGCGTGTGAGTGTGTGTGAAATTGCTGTGCCTTTAGTTCACTGCTCAAAAATATTAGCAGATAAATCCTTAGTGTAGCTTGCCAGAAATTACAAATGAAATTTTCTAGCAGCAAGAACTCTAAGTTTCAAGTAATCTAAGTCTGCTGTAATCTAAATTAAAATGTCTTATGCAAAAGAAAAACAAAGCCTGGATTCTACACCCAGCTTGAACAAATTTCTCTCTGCTTCCCCAAYTATGCTGTTCTTTTGTAAAACTCCTGATTTCATTTGCAACAAGATCATTCCTCTGCTAAATAGTGAAATATGACATTGTAAGAACATTGTCAATATTGCTACATTTTAAGGAAAAATATACTATTTCTATGCTAAAAGACTGCCAAGTGCCAAGAAAGTCCGTGTTTTAAACTACCTTGAAGGTGTAGAGATGTATGTATTCTTGGAGAGATCCTCTCCATGTCCTATATGCATCTGTAAGCATCGTAAGTTTATTTTTCAGTTGATTTGGAACTTTTTTGTTTTAACCCATCACTCCTGAAGACTTCAGACCATTCTCTGTTTGTTTGGTCTAGCTAAAAGCTGAGCAGAAACTATTGCTGTTTGAATTCATCCTGGTCTGCTCTACCTGTTCAGCACTGGGGAAGTTTTAGTTGAGGGCTATATTTTCCCTCKCTGTGAAAGACAGGAGAGTTGGAAGGAGTTGCTGTAGGCCAAAGCCATTAACTCAGTCCTGTGCACTAGTTTAAACCCATCCCCACTGGCTGCCCACTGGGTTAGTTGCCAAAATCAGGGATTATTTTCATCATTCCCTTGATAATGGTTCCCACGGCCTCCCTGAGGAGGGAAGCTGGTGGAGCAATTGTCTGCTCTGGCATCTCTATCTGCTGATGACCTTCCTTGTACCAGAGATATGCCCATATGGTACGTAGAAGGGTTTTCTGCTCAGTGGGAGATGCAAAGGGAATGAAGATGAGCTGAAAAAGCCGATCATAACATTATAATCCTTGTACTTGTGCTGGAAAACTTTACCGTTATAATCCAGATGTCAAAGGATGCAGAAATGTCTAAGAAGTCCACTGAAAGGCTGAAGGAACAGCTTCCAGACATATGGACTGGCCTTATTTACATTAGTGTGACACACACTGTCATGACACTGTTTTAATGTCAAACCTCTTCTAAAGCAGTCAGGGGAATAATTACTGCATTCAAATTGCACGCTGAAGAAAGGGAATATTCTACTATGAAGTTAGAAGGATACCATCTGGGGAGAGTCCAGTTACCACTGCTACTGAGTATGTGCCCATCGAGTCAGACTGCCTAGAATAGGCACTTGAGAAGACTAAAACTTAGCTAATGAAAAGATTTTTCAGACAACATCATTCTAACCTAGAGGTTAGAATCAAGAAAAATATTACATTGATGAACTTACCAGCAGTGGATGAAGACCAAGCTAAAATGTAGAAGCTTATATTTTTTTTTCTGTCTATTTATTTGTTTGTTTTTGAGACTGAAAACAAATCAAATCACAGTTGTAGCAATGGAAAAGTTAAAAAAAAATCACCATCTGTTAAGTGAGTCAAAAATGAGCAAAACATTTCATTTTTTTACTAGTTCCCTTTATTAATTCCTTTCTGGCAGGTGTCTAGTCAAAAACTGAGGGAGCTGCATGCTGTCCAAAACAGASGGTGTTGCAGGAAGAGCTGGAGAAGGGAGAGTTGGCTGAGTCACAGTGTTGGGATCCTCAATCCCATCTTTTTTTTTTTTTCTTTTCCTCTCTCTTGTCATTCCTCCTCTTTAGAATGCAGAAGGAAACACCAATTAGCTGATAATTTCTCTTTTTATGATGAACGTACTTCTTGGGGTACAACTTTTATCCAGCACTTGTCCATGCAAAAGACCCGTTCTTTCTCTAAGTTCCCGTTGGCGCCTGGTTTTACCTCCTTTACTTCCATGGGCTTCTGTGTGTAAGCTGTCGAGTCACCAGAGTTCACATTCTTCTCACCTCCCTCATCCTCCATGCATATGCAGTCCTCAGGCAATACCTGGCTGAGACCCTGTGAACCCACRGCCTTCTGTTTTGGATGCAGATATGTTATTGATTTTGCATGATCCTGAAGAGCTGTAGCAATACCCTGCACTTGCAGTGGAATCTAAGCACATAGGACTTTCTTTTTCCTTTTTTTTTTTCCTTTTTTCTGTTTTTTTCTTTTTCTTTTTCTTTTCTTTTCTTTTTTTTTTTTTTTTTTTTTTTTAATGTGCTGAGGTGCTGGATGGCTTTTAAAGCCAAACTCTAATGAAATAGCTTTGTCATAGTGCATTGGAGTTTAATTAAGATAGCTCTTTTTATTGATGCTCAGGAACATTACTTCCTGCTATCAACCCCAGCTTCTTTTCAGATCCTGTTTTATGTTGCATAGTATTTCTCAGGATAGAATTYGTGGTTAATTCTTAACCAATAAACAGTTTATTAATTTGTCAAGTGCCACTTCATGACTTACTCAACAGTTAGTTAATCAAGTTCATAACCAACAGGTATTCTTTCCACGCACAGAGCATTTAAGTATTGTCCTATAAATTATTTCTATATTTGGTATACGGGTCAAACATATCAATTAGGGAATAATACAAGATATGAARATTTGTTATTGCATTAATTTATAATCTTCTGTTAGCAAATCTTTGCTGCATCTAGTGTACTTATTCTTTTCCCAGTATTCTTTRGATTAGGCATGTAGGTATCTTAATSATGTTTTTAGGAATTAAGGGCATTTAAATAATTTTGTACAAAAGAGACTAGGAACAAAGTACTAGGAAGAATTATCTAATGTTACACTTGTTTGCTCAGGCTTTTAAAGGAGAAACATTCACACAGAATGATTTAGTGAAAAATTTGAAATGTCACTAAGTATTTCCAGTTGATTTCACAGGACATTTCTGTCSTCTCCAGAATGACACCAAGAGAACTGCATTCTGTGCAATAAAATTGATATTTTCATCCATGCCCTGTTAACCCTGAAGGAAGCAGAGCTGCTTCTGTCTTAGGAAGTCCCGGAGCTGCAGACTRTTGGAGCTTGGCAGATTATTCACTGCAGGATTATCCCATCCTGGTACAGTTCTATTCATGTTCCCCAGAGAACCGGCTCATTCAGGTGATACACATTTCTGAACTGTACATCTTCTTTCTGGTTTCAGCAAAACGGTGACTCCTGTGACACTGAAAATTTAAAGAGAGTGTTTGTATGCGTCTCACAAATTCTGTGACACACATTGCAACCTCAGTTAATAGACAGACCCTCTTTCATGATTCATGAGAGAAATCAATTCTTTTGTTTTCAGCTGGGAAATGACCAATGAAAATGTCTGCTTTTCAGTATTTTCTCTCAGTTTTTTCTCTGAGGTCTCATTAATATCCATAAGATGGTGTTTTACCATCTTTTTCTCACTGGAGAACTTCTTATGTTTCATTTATTACAATAGTTATATTCCAGCATTAACCCAGCTTGGGAATTGAAATTTCTCCTACTTCTTTTCCGTATTTCATTTACATCTGCTTAGGTGCTTATATTTTCAAATAACACATTTCCTTCTGATACCATGCAAATGCCTCTCAGTTATATGAAACACAGCAGCTATCTAAAAAGCAAACAGACAAACATCCATTAGCTCTTCCTAGGCCATATAATCATATATTATATGATGTGTTTCATTTTCCAGAGCTTTGAGATGACAGGTGATTTCATTCTGAAGGATCAGGAAAAAATCTTACACCCTATAGGGAGATGCATGAGTTTCATCAGGCAAACAGTCTGAACACTTTCAAATGGAGGCATGTGGGGAGGCTACTGCCATAGGGAAAAGTTAACCCTCCTGAACAGGCCACCAAGATGATGACATAACTGGAGAAATGGAGTAAAGAGGTGCAAAACTGGAACGAGTTAGCCCCAGGAGCACATAGTGAGTGCCAAAAGACTTCTGAAAGTCAGGAATTACAACTGCCCACATTTTGCATACTATAAGCCCTGCAACTTACGTGTTGGCCAGTCCCATATTTTTACAAACCTGCTTTGAAACTCTTAACTAAAGGACAGGTGGTTGTGTACAAAATCTGTAGTTTTGTGATTTTGCTCATGATGGATTTGTGGCTGACTTCATGGCATGAAATTGTTTGTTAATAAGAAGATGGAAGAAATCCATTGTTTCTGCAGCATGGAAAGTTTTTAAATTAATTAACTAATTAATTTGGAAAGGTTTGGACTTTATGAAGTGCTAAAATTATATGAATACTTCAAAATCCTGGCATTGGTCAAAGCAACAGATAGACGGAACACAGACTAGGCCACACAGAAGTTCTAGACATTCCTGTTGTCTGTATCTCTTTCTGTCCCCTTCTCTTCCTTCCTTGCATTTCTTTTGATTTTTTTTTATTTACCTTTTTCGTTCTTTCCCATTTTTCTTCTCCCCTTTCTGTCTTCACTTCCACAGGTTTCCACGATGGCAGCAGAGTTATACACTTGGAAGAGCAGCTGGTTGTGGAGAGAGGCTAAGATTAGTCTTTTTTTTTTTTTTTCCTGACTTTAGTTTCTTACATATGGGGCTGTCAGCTGTGAGAAAATGACAAACTGTTGCCAGAATCCCTCAACATCAAGTCCTGAGTTTCCCATCTCGTGATTAGGCTTGGCTGTCAGGTTCGTCTTTGCAGGCCTGTTCTAAAATAAATAGAGTCACCATTTTCAGACAGTGCCCGAGGCCTCTTTGAGGCCAAAATGTCATAAGTTCCTATCCATGGGCAGAAATCATGGGAAGAGTAATAGAATTAACATCACAGCTGCTGATTTCTTTCGACAACAGTGTTGAAGTTGTGTCTTAGGAGAAGAGTGGCATCTGTTGTGATCACATATTGTTGTATTATTATTATTTGCTATGCTTACCTATTATTTGCATTGCATTAAAAGCTCTAWCCAGGATTGGGGTCCTGTTGTGCCAAGTACTGCAGCAATAAATGATGAACTAGGAATGATTCACCCCATGATTTGCTTGTAAAAAATAAAAAGAAGGTTGTGTTCTTTAATTTGGTCTTTGTCATGTATACTGCTGTAAACATAGTGTTTATAGTGTGATTTTGTGGGCAAGGATCAAGGGAAGGCCAGATTTGCTTTTAGTGTTTTCAGATATGGCATAGACAGCTCTGAGGAATGATATCTGAACTTTGTGGACCGTCTGCTGTAAACTGTTTCTCTGTGYGTTCACAGAGCTTTCTTTAAAGAAGTAGAAGTGCAGTAATACAGCTACGTCTTTCTCAGAGATATATATCTCATAAAAGTAATTTTCAAGTGGCAAGTSTTTTGATGATACTGAGGTCTTTGTTTATGGAGTGAGTCTAGCAGACACTATAAATATATTACTTGTAAGTTATTACTTGGTGGATTATTAATGAGAAACACTCGTCTGGATTCCTCCTTCACTCCCTCCCTTGGATTTGTGAAAATTTCCTTGGAGAATTGTCTTTGCCTCCATTCGGACTCTTTTTCACAGACTGCAGCTTTTGCTGAAAGGTATTAGCATGGATCTCCTGTCCTGAGACAGCTGGRAGTCCCAGACGTGATTCCCACCCCTCCTCAGTCATTCCTGTCGTCTCCTCCGGATACACACGTGCACACACACATCTACTGCCATTATGTACCTGATTTCTGTTCCCATGGCAGTCCAGTGCCCACACGGTGCTTCATCGACTGGGCTCATTCACAGCTTATTTAAGGGCATCTTGTCTTTTTTTTAGCATTAATTCTCAGAAACTAAAGTCTAGATGAGTACCTGCAAAGACGTCTCAGCCCATGCAGTTACCTGTTCATGATTTTTTAGAAAAGGACCACAGTTAGAGGTTTTATTTGCACATGCATTTGCAGCAGCTGTGCAGAGACAAAGATTGCACACCGAAGTCACAGTGAAAAAGTAAGAACAGAAACAGAATCTGYAATCTTGTCATGATTTCCTCATAAGGAACTCATGATTTCTCAGCATTAACAAATTAGAAAGCATCCCCTGGAACTGAGATACACCTTGTTTAAGCAAATCAGAGTAAGCTTGTTTTCACGCTTAGTTAATGCCCTTAACGCTAGAGGTATAAGCAGATTCTAATAGGTGCCAAATATAAATAATAGGATTTGATGAAAAGGTGTAAATCAAATCACGGGAGGCAGGGGTCCTTCAAAAACGAGTGTTCAATTGTAGTCTTTATCACTGGCCGTGTGTAAATGCTCAAAGTATAGGAGATAAGAGTGGACCTGCCTGTTTCTTTTCTGCTCTCCTGGRCATCGGCTACTGATGCTCCTTGGTCAGATGGTCACAGAGCCCTTGTTCTGGGACAGACAGTAGTGATTATGCTGGGCAAATGGAAGAGCTGTCAGACTTTATTCCTTTGTTCACTGGAGCAACTCTGGAAGTTTAGCACACAATCCAGCAGSTATTTTAGAAACGGAGCAGACTGAAGAAGTCTGAAGTGGACAGTRATTGTATTGGAGGACACCAGGGGCTGCCGCGTTGCTGTGTTCCAASGTCTGACTCTCTGAGGCTCACAGTGGCTCTCCACAACTAGGCTGGATCTATGCCAAATTAAACTGGCACATCTCCTCCTATAATAATTTGGTACCCTGTTGCTGCTCCCACTCTTTACTTTCTTTTTTTTTTTTTTTTCTAGTGAAGGAATCTTCTTATATTGGCTTACATTGGTACAGTACTGACCAAATGAATCCCCTGCATCAAAAGCTCCCTGAAGGCCAGAACATGATAAGATCTGAACAACCAGTGACACAATCTTGATCTCTGTCTTGTTGCCRAATATTCATTCTTAACTGTTCATACAGAAAAAGAATAGGTTCATATGAGTTTAAAGAGACTCGACAGACTATAAAGTTTTGACGGAAACTTTTAAATTGAAAAGACCGGTAGTTTTTAGAAAAAACTTTCTTATTCTAATAATACTCCTTCATTTTAGTGGGGAAAAGAGTTCTTTCTTTACTATTGCCAAGTAATGTATAGCCCTGCTGATATATTTCTTTGTTYGAAGAGAGACAGACACAGTATTAGATTTGTCCTTTTTCAGGGAAACTTAAACCTCAGCTGTAAGAGATTAACTCTACATTCAGTCTCAAAATACTCAGCAATGGTG
>PTEX01000100.1:1382336-1400056 GCA_003342815.1 Eudromia elegans
TTCTTTCTTTCTTTCCTTCTTTCTTTCTTTCTTTCCTTCTTTCTTTCTTTCCTTCTTTTTCTTTCCTTCTTTCTTTCCTTCTTTCCTTCCTTCTTTCTTTCTTTCCTTCTTTCCTTCTTTCCTTCTTTCCTTCTTTCTTTCTTTCTTTCTTTCCTTCTCTACAGAAACCAAGGTTTAATGAGCATCTCACTACATTTATTACCAGCTGCTGCCTGGGCTATCCTAATCATTACAGTGTACGTTGGCAGGCAACTCCATTCCAGRAACCAGATTTTTATTTTTTTCTTTTCAACCCTAGCACAAATAGACTGTTCTTCTTAGACATAAAATTGTCACTCCTAGGCATGCAGACCTTTTCAATCTTCAGTATTTTGGTTACTGTTGTGCAGGGATACCCCAATAACCAWTTTCGCCTCTCGCAGGCTTTCTGTGAGTTAGAGCAGTACGTTTGAGTCCCACAGCTACTGTCAGCCTTACAGTGTCCAAGGGGGAACCGTCTGTGCGTGTGCATACGTGCACACAAACAAATCAGTGTTTGTACACATGGGTGTTCTTATTCATCCAACAAAAATACAGCTTGGCAGCTATCACAAAGCACCACAGAAACAATTGGCAGTCACAGGCAAAAATAAATGACATATAGAAAGGCTAATACTACGTATGGGGGATTATACCATAAAATGTAATGTTGAGCAGACGTAATAACTTGTGACATTAAAATAAGATCTAGCTGGAATGGGGTGTTAACTTGAGATGGGTGATGGAGCTCAGCTCCCAAAAGCACCGTTGGCAGGAGTGGGCACCCATGTCAGCAGGGCAAAAGCAGAAGGTGATTTGGACAGTGACCGTTGCCGAAGAGGGGCTGGAGGAAGGTTTGCTAAGGCTGCATGGATATTTAAGCAYGCTCAGACCTTCCTGAAATGTAGATTAATGCAAACAATTGTTTTATCCTGTGTCCTATGTCAGAAAATAATTATCCCTAAAGGAATTTTATCATTCTACTTTTTCCAGATCCTAAAATTTCATGTGAATGTTTTTCTCTTTCTATATTGGACTAGATGATCTCTAGAGGTCCCTTCTGACCTCAACCATTCTGTGATTCTGTGATTCTCTATACTTACTGAAAGAAMAAGGAGCTTTCAAACTTATTCCAAATGTTCAAGAAGATTTTTCTTTTTGCCCCTCTGACCTCCAATTTGAAATATTTATTCTTCAAAGKTCTTTCCTCATTGCTTTCCACTATGCCAATCTCTTACAGGTGAAATAGAAATAAACTCTTGTTTTGATGAATTTGGCAGGACTTGAAAATAGACATAAAATGTTAATGTTCAATGCTTTTACTTGCTTCTACAAATCATTATTCAATACTTCCATACAGTATTTTCAGGGCTCTAACTTAAGCAACATAYGCGTTTTCATTCTTTATTCAGCTCTTTATCATCACTGAACTTTCTCACTGTAATGCTTCTAGTAATTATTCATTAACATATTTGAAATGTAAGTTTTCTTCCATATTAGTMTTTATAATTCTAAGAGATCATAAACGCTTCCTTGTCTGCGTAGTTGTGTGTGTGTGTGTGTGTATGTGTGTATCTATGTCTCTATGTATATATCCATTTAAAAATAATGCTATGATCCTTATGATACTTATTTTCATCTTTAGATGTGTTATCTATAAATATAATGTATCCATGCATGCTAAACATAGCACAGTTATGTATACAATAWCTTAATAATCATATAACCAAATGTTTCTGTCAAAGCAAAAGTATGTGCTTAAGATCGGTTCTCCTTTTCCTATAATCTGACATAACTCTGACAGTATCTTTGTTTCTGAAGACCAATGAATTTACCACAAAGTTCAACAAACAGGATTTGTCTCCAACTGCACCTAGAAAACACTRGTGTTGCAGTCCTGTTCCACATAGGCATTATTCCAGAACATGAAGCAGACTGCTGGGGTGGCACTGATGGATGACTGTCTCCTCTACCTAGACAAGAGCTGTATATCCAACTCTCATTACTGCACCAGTCTGCAGTATTAATATAGTTAACCTCAGTATTTTTTTGGATCTTGTCAGCGATGTGGAGAATTTATTTGCTCTCTTTCAGTGATTTTATCAGACCCTTTCTCTGTGCACTCTCAGAGCCYTGATTAGATCCATTTCATCCACAGACTATCTTCACAGTTTGAAGCACCACCAGTTTCTTAAGGGGTCTAAACAAGATCATCAGTGTTCAGAAATCCAGCTGGCTCCAGCTGAAGCTAAGGAAAAAAAAAAAGTGGTGGGATAGTATTGGACAGAAGAAAGTACTTTGAAGAACATCCTACCTCTGTGAGGTTGCTCACTGTGATGTTTAGAAAGAGATTAGTGCAACCAAGCTAGGTGATTCAAACAAAACTTYGAGCATGGGAGGAATAAAGCCCCAGACTTTCAATTGGATGATAATCTCTAGAATGGTAAASTCAGATCATCAAAACAAATGCCAAAACCTACAGATCAGAATGGTGAAGGTACAGAAGAGGCATCCTGTGATTTGGTCGATCATGCCTGCATGACTACTTTTGAGCTAGACATCTCAGGAATCAATGCAGAGGGCACCACATTGTTCAGATATGCTTAGCTTCATCCATATGCAGACATCTAAACTAATCGTGATCTCTATTTCTCTTCACTGAGACTGAAGTTAAGAGCTCAGATACAGATTTCTACATTATAGCTGTCCAAAATTAGATGAGTTGAAAGTCTGCCAGGAACTGGACAGTAAAATAAAGGCGTAACATCCAGAAAAATATAAACCCCAAAGTTCTTCCTSGTATAGTATCCTATATCATTGTCTAATGTATTTCCAGTCTACTCACCACACATTATCCAATAAGAATTAAAAAATAAGAAAATACCTATCTTTTTAGAGAACATTAAAATGTAATTAGAGTGAATTTTGCCATACCAAGTCCTGAGACATTTTGGTTTTGGCAGCACACTTCAAAGGATTGGACTGTGAGAGGTATTCAGATGTACCCAAGAGGTATTCAGATGCATACAGGAAGTACACATGACTGAATATGCATTGAATTTCCATTACTGCAATGCATAGCAATAGTTTTTAGTATTCAGAGAATGTTTTTCATTTCCAGGATATGCTACAAATGGTGCTATCACATTCTCTCAATGCTCATGTGATATATGAAAGTACTTCACTCTCAATTTAACACATTAGAAAGCTGAAGCAACCTATCCAAGACCACAGAAGAAGTAAATCTAGGCCTGGATACATGCCATCAGTAGTCTTACCATTGACCTTAGCTACTTTTGGATTAGTGCCTGTAAGTAGTGGAATACTGATTCCAAGAATTATTGACCCAATCCTCTTCAATATACCTCAACACATTCACCTTCTGAGACACGGAGTCCCAAAGCACCTAGACAGGCATTTTGGGAGTGTTGTCCCSCAGCAGTCTGTTCATGCTGTAGTAGATTGATCCTACTTGGAAGCAAAACTGATGACAAAGCAGTATAATTATCTGGCACAAGCATAGGTACTTACAGAGTCGYGCATACTTGAACGTGGCAGGAATTAATGGGAAACATTTTTTTTTTCTGTTGAAGTCCCCAATCCCCTTTTGYTGGCATGTAAACTGAAATCGCTCCTCCTCAGCTACCTTTCAACACCATAGTAGCAGTGTTTGTGAACATGCATTTCCATGTTGCTGGCTCCCTTAGATGCTTTGTTTTCCTCTGCATCACTGCCAAAGGTATATTCAGAAAACTGTACCCTGTTGAAACCTTCTGCCATCTTTGCTTTGGGTTATAGCTTGTGTTTGTATGTTGGGTAGAGTTTGCTACTGTGTCAGTTCTCTAAGCTTGTAGAGAAGCTGAAATATCTTAAAGAGAGAACAGTAATGATCAAATACTATCCATGGTAGTAGTCATCAGATGAGGGTGTTTTCCATCTACTTTCACATGGGACCTAAAGATGCGTAGSAGACATAAAAAACTTGGCCTTCTCTCCTGCTTTTTTTGTGCATTTCTGTCTGCTCCATCTATGTCTTAAAGTGCTCTGGATTTATGATGAATGTTCAATTTAATATGGAGCTTCATATGTAGGTATGACTGTAGCTGATCCCGCATATCCAGAGTTAAGGACTCCAGTTTTCCCTGATTCCAGGTTAGGCTGCAATATGTTATGATGCATTCAATGCTATTATGATATAGCACTTTGCTTGACTTGGAGCTCTGCAGGCCATTTGAGCAGCGTGTAGTAATGATGGACTTCTATCCACAGCAGGAGAATGATGCCTATGACGGCCTACTGTAACTGTCAGAAGTCTGACTCTTAAAAATGATATCAAGCAAATTAGCATAGCCTGAGGACTTCTTTGAATTGTATATTGTCTTTTCACCTCTGACTTTATCTCCCAGCATTCACTAAACATGAATATTTAATATGGCCAGTGCTTCATGCCATGAAATATATGACATACTGAGTTTCAGAGCTTAATCTGAAAAGGAATGCACAAACATCAATACTGAAAAAGCATCATACCCAGAGCAAATCCTTTTTTTTAATAAGCCACTTATTGAAAAAAAAAAAAAAAGTAATGTAGTATCATGGGTTTTCATTAATGCTAGCCTTCAATAAGCCTAAAGCAAATCCCTGCTTGCTGTGCACTTGCTATGCTTGCTGTACAGAACTGCCAGAAAGTGATGACGGTGCCGCAGCGGGTGCACGGAGAGCAGGGCTCTCTCCTGGAGGGGAGGTCTCATTTCCCCATTGTCTGTCCTGGAGAAGATGCTTCTGGACGTTTCACAGGACGTGATGATAATTGAAGTGCTCACAGTGTGCTTCACACCTGCAAGGTGATATTAAAATGTGAGCACATCGTTGCCAGTAAGGGAATATTATCGTAATTGCTTTGCAGATGCAGAAAACAAGATAGAGAAAGGTCAGCGGGCTGACTCGTCTAGTTTTTCGGCAGACTTAGTATGAAGGGACAGACATATCTGCACACATTCAGTTGATCATACTGACTTATGTAAAATGTAATTCAAAATTCCTAAACATAAAAAAAGGGAAAAAAAAAAAGGTCTTGTTTCCCTCTTTGCTTGTTCAAAACAAACAGGCTCCCAAGCTACCAAATCCCACGTTCACATGTCTCATTAAATACTTTTCAGTTGCTAGCCAGAAAACTCAGCAGAAAACCTGTAGAACACCAAAGTAACTGTCTTCTTTTAAATAATTGATGATGCCAAATAGCAGCAGTGCTATGCCAACAAAGAGATTGGTCTCTCAAAATATTTTATTCATTATGCCTCAAGAAACCCAAAGCCATGTTTTTAACAAAAGCAAATTTCAGAGTTGGCTCCCTGTTCATCTAAAACATCTGCTTATTACAATTCATGGTGTTGCAGCACTGGTGCTCCCCAGTAAATCTGTTTCAGCTTTAAATAATATGTATGGAACTCTTGGCAAAGAGAACAGGAAGGAGAAAGAGTAATATTTGCCAAATAGGCATTTTACTTTATGGAACTGTAGTGGTGTATTTTAACAATATGTGTGTTGAACAGAATCTACTAATCCGATTAAATAACAGGACAAAAAAAAGATTAATTCCAAGGTTCAGAAAGACCTCATTTTATGCAGTTTACATTCCAGGAAAAAAGATGGTTAGAAGCCTTGACTAAATAGACTTATATAAAACAGCCAGAAATGGAGCTTTTCCTGAGGTGTTCATAAACCAAGGTCACTTATGCGAGAAAGCTACATTGTGATAAAGCTGTCCAACAATTAGATGAAGAAGACATATTGATCTTAAATAATATTCTTTCTACACTCTGGGTCAGAGGGCAATGTAAACAACACAATAGCATTAGGAAACAGCAAATTGCATTCCAGATAATAACAGATCTTTGTGGTGCATGTTTTTGCACTTTTTTCACTCAATTAATGCATTAAATTATGTAACATTCCTTCCTTATACATAGCTTTTTTTTTCTTTACATTATAATGGATCACTGAAAATGCATTCACTTTTTTTTCCCTTCCTCTTCTTCCTTTTTGTTCTTTCAACAGCAATACTTGGGGAAAAATGCCTAAAGCAAAACTGTCTGTGCAAGAAGCTAGTAACAAGTAGTTTCAAGATTTATAATCCAGGATTTTATGTTGTGTATTTACAGATTCAATCTGTGTACCAGGCTTTGATCCAAGCCTTAGCATGATGACTGGAATCACTCCGATTAACCCAATGATACCAGGCATGGGGTTAGTGCCACCGCCACCACCAACAGATGTGCCTGTAGTCAAAGAAATAATTCACTGCAAAAGCTGCACTCTCTTCCCTCCAAACCCAAGTAAGTGGGTCTCATGAAAGAATTTGTTTTCCTAAGTATATTGCATAAAATATTTATGTAATGAAGATCACTTTTGGTTTTCTTTTTTTCTTTTTTAATGAAATGGAGGTAGCTATGGCATTTCCATCTAAGTTCTGCTCTGTGTGACACTGAACACAGCTCCTTGCACCCAGGTACCAACTAGCTCCACTCCCTAACCTGGGGAAGGAGGGAAAGGAGAGCTACATTTTGGGGCACAGCATGAAGATGCTCCTAGAGAGCAGGGACCAATTTTCTTTCTGCCCTTTCTGAGACTTTGCACAAATTGAAAAATCTTCCCACTGAGCCAGCAGCATGAGGACAAAGCACAAAATCTAATTTTGTGTATGTTAGCCCCAGGAGTTTTGTTTCAGAGCCATCAGACCAGCGGCTTTCACCATCACCCTGAAGACAAAAGAGAAAATTAAGCAAATAGTTGGTGCTCTGACTTTGCAGTGTACCCAGATCATTGTTTAATCAAACTGTCTGTGCGTGTGTATATGTATATATATTTCAAGACTGCAACCCCATTTACTGTGATAAAGGGCCAAAAACCTAAACCATATTTATCAAACTTTCTTCTAAGAGAATGATTTTTAGAGGAATGAGTGCACTAGTAATTTACATATAAACAAGGTGAAGTGTTATGACAGTATATTTTTATACAGCCTTCAAAAGTGCTATAGCTTTCTCATTTAAATATGTGCATGTATATATATATGTTTATGTATGTATAGGAAATTTGCAAGTCACTCCATCTCATGGTCTTTCATAGCTAAATGAGTACTTGAAAACGTAGGATATCCCGTCTCTGTTTTGGCCTCTGTTCCGTTATCTGGCAACAAGACAAAACAGATAACCAGCAGAGTGTTTTCATCATGTTGTCACTTACCATGCTTTCCACTTTGTTTTTCTCTTTGCTCTGCTTCTGTACTTTGAGAGAGAAATGAAATTGTGCTAAGATSAGGGAAAAGCTATCAGGACTGAGTGCCCAGGAAGAGACTTCCCATTGTGGCCCACTTTTCAAAAGGGCTAAACTAACTTAACTTCCTGGTTGTGACCAGTGATGGGTCTGAAACCCAGCTAGTGGAGYTCAGGTTCTGGATGTATTTGCACCTGTGCTTGCGATGTGCGATTGCAGGGAAATTGGTGCAGAAGCTCTCCTGATTTGAAATAGAACAACTTCTGTGTTTGCTTATTTTCTAACAGGAGGTGAGCAGGGAAAAAAAAAAGAAACAGAAAGAAAGAAAGAAGAAAAAAAGAAAAGACTCTTAGGTCTTTTAGGCCTTCTGGTCAGTCCTAGACAATGACCAAGAGGAGCAGAGATTAGACTCTAAAACTCAACCCAAACTTGAAGAAGCTGAGATTCTCTTARCCAGTTTTGGTAATCTCTACAATTCTTTAAAAAAAAAAAATGTTATCAAATGTTACAAGTAGAGATTTGGTGATTGATCTCTACAATGATTTTGTTTCTCTCTTCCTCACACCTCCATGTAAAATAACTGTTGTTGCCCAGAACTGATTGTGGGAATGAATGAATAGGAATGAATAGGAATGAATGGAAATGGAATGAATAGAACCAATGGATCAGAAGGCAGATTTTGTGCTCCAATGTGATTTCTCTTTTCACTTAGATCTTCCACCACCTTCAACAAGAGAGAGACCTCCTGGGTGTAAAACAGTGTTTGTAGGAGGATTACCAGAAAATGCAACAGAGGAAATTATTCAGGAAGTCTTTGAGCAATGTGGAGATATAACAGCAATTCGGAAAAGCAAGAAGAATTTTTGTCACATTCGTTTTGCAGAGGAGTTCATGGTTGATAAAGCCATTTACCTTTCTGGTACTTCACATTTTTTAATGGATTTTCCTTGCTTCTCRTTTGTTATTTTGTGATGCTAATGCTTACTTATTTTCTTAGCTTTTATCTCAGCAAGTCTTTCTTGAGCTCAGTGGTTCTAGCTTGGAGTGGCAAGGGGCAATTCTGCATTTCTCTGTGTCTGCCAAGGCATGTGTGTGGTTTTGTGTGTTACCTACCCGGGAGCAATTTCCTGCCAACCCATAACAATTCAACAGAAGCTGAAATTCACTACAGAACAATCTTATTTTCGATTTACACAGGTTTATATAGTTTTCCTCACAGGTAGCGGAAAGAGGAGGGCACAAGGCCAGAAAAGCTGCTGTCTTCCAATGCTAATTTCTATAATAGGCTGGCAATTTCATTGGCATATTTTTATAGRTTTGCAGTGCAGCTTGGATATTTTCTGTCTTTATGCTTGCAAGTATTTAGCTATCACATGGTTTGGATTCTGAGACCCAWCTGGAGGCTATGCCTTTTGCCACCAGGACAATCAGTGCTACAACAATTTGGGCGTAACATTTCAAAATCTTTTATTTTACAATATACAAAGGAACAGACTAAGAACTSTAACTCCTAGTTAAAAAGAAAAARRAAAAAAAAATCCTGCTTTCTCTCAGATCGAGCTTCAGTGACAGTCAGTGAACTCTTAAGCTTGCAGTCTGCCTATGAATATTTGCTTCCTATCTCTGCTCACCTTCACTTTTCTGAGCTGGATCTCATTCCCTGTTTTTTGCCATGGGAAGGTTCATCTCTCCTTCTGGGTCCTAGAGAAGCCCATAAGCTTTGTTTTACCCCACAAGCTTACTATAGCACCTTGATCCCAAATACARGATCTATATTCTTAAATAAATCAGAGCCAAAAACTTCTCCTTGGTCAAGACCAGGCACAGGCTGACTGGCAACCACCCTGCTCTGGGTTACCTTGAAAGGACTCACTGGGACAACCTGAAATGGAGCCAGGAGYAGACAACAATTAGTGATACCTGAGTGATACCTGAGCTCACATCCTTTTTTTGGTTTTTTTAGCAATATGGACATAAACTCAGAGCCTTATAGGTGTCCATGGGAAGCTCTCACAGTTACAAATAAATGGTCTCTCACATCACCATCAAATCCATATTAAAGCAATTAAAAAGAACAAAAAAACCCCACATATTTTAACATAAGTTTTTCATCTTAATGTACAGAGAAATTCATGCAGAGGAAAATCTTCTCTTGGGCTTTTTCTTTCTATTTTGGTTTTGCTACTGTTTTTAACTAGAAWGGCAATTTTAAAACTCTGTTAAAGAGCTAGAGAAAATAAGGAGCTTTGTGAGACTGCAGACTTTTTAAAATGTCATACTTTAAGATATCTTCAAGAAATTCACTCTATCCTGTTTTTCTTCCTTTTTTTTTTTACCTCATTTCTTCTTCCTTCATTTATTACGATACCTTCCTTCAGTTCACCTCCTTCACTTATTTGACGACCCCAAACTGGGTGGAGTAGCCAACACTCTAGAGGGCTGTGCTGCCATYCAGAGGGACCAGACAGATCGGAGAGTTGGGCAGAGAGAAATCTCATGAGGTTCAACAAGGACAAGTGCAGGGTYCTGCACCCGGGGAGGAATAACCCTGGACACCAGCACGGGTTAGGGACTGACCTGMTGGAAAGCAGCTCCACAGAGAGGGACCTGGGAGTTCTGGTTGACAATAAGTTACCCATGAGGCAGCAAWGTGGCCTCGTGGCCAAGAAGGCCAATGGGGTCTTGGCTGCATCAGGAGGAGCGTTGCCAGTAGGTCGAGGGAGGGGATCCTGCCCCTCTGCGCCACCCTGGTGAGGTCACACTTGGAGTATTGGGTGCAATTCTGGGCAGTACAGGAGGGACGTGGAGCTGCTGGAGAGGGTCCAGTGTAGAGCAACGAAGATGATTAAGGAACTAGAGCATCTCTATTATGAGGAAAGACTAAGCGAACTGGGCCTGTTTAGCATGGAGAAGAGAAGGCTGAGAGGGTATCTGATCAATATGTATAAATACCTGAGGGGAGAGTGTAGGGAGGAGGGGGCCAAGCTCTTCCCAGTGGTGACCGGTGATAGGAAGACGGATAATGGGTAGAAGCTGAAACACAGGAAGTTCCCTGTCCATATGAGGAAGAACTTCTTTCCTGTGGGGATGACAGAGCCCTGGCACAGGCTGCCCAGAGAGGTGGTGGAGTCTCCTTCTCTGAGATCTTCCAAACCTGCCTGGATGCCACCCTGTGCCACGTGCTCTAGGGGTCCCTGCTGGAGCAGGGGGGTTGGACTAGATCTCGAGAGGTCCCTTCCAACCTCAACCATTCTGTGATTCTGTGATTACTTCCATAACACTGTGTCATATTGCTGCAGATTACAGGCATAACACTCTCAAGAAGCAGCAGAGCATTTCCTAGCTTCCAACTCTTTTCCCAAGTAGAATGCATCTCCACAAGAAACAACACTTGTAGAAGAGCAAAGATCCTTCCCTGAATTTTCTGTCAATTTACTTCCAAGTTCTTGAACCTTTCTTCTACATTTTAATTGCATCCTTCTTCCTTTCTTTTCCAGTTGCTCTACTACCTCTGCTTCCTTTTATTTTCCATGCCACCCTCTTTCCGTAGGTACGTTGCCTATTTTTCTTCTGCTCCTTTTATTTCTTCTCCTAAAACTTTTTGCCTAGGTTCTCTAACCAGACCAYGAAAACAAGAAGTGAAGCAGAAAGGGAGGTAGGAGAAAAACTGTGAATGTTGCAACCAATTTTCACTTCTCTTTGCCATCAGTGCTGATGTCTGTGCATCTTTCCAGTTGAAACCTGGAATTTTGACTCCCAAATCTGCAGAGAGGGGAGTTCAGGCACTAGATATTGGCATGTTTCATTTGTACTGAATTAGTGAGTTTTTCTAACCGGTCTTTATTCTGCTCTCAAACTCAAACATAATGTGTTCTGAAATGATGGGAGAAAAGCATATYATTAARGCATTTTCTTTYCCCTGCAMTAGACAAAGGAGACATGCAAACAATYTGTGGTAAATATAGTATGCATGCTMTATTAGGGGAGAATCATGCCTTTGATATCTGCACTATAATGACGATTTTGTCTATCTAATCGGTTTTATCTGTCTGCCGCATCTAATCTAATCTATCTTCAGCAGTTATCCCATGCTTATCGTGAGAGTAGTGTGTGTGATTACAAAATCCATTAACTAGTCTAATCACTGTTTTCTTCCTTACTCACATAAATGCATATGAAAAGGAGATTGGAAAATGGGTAGGAGACTRTGATAAAAGAGCTAACCTGAGGAAGGGGTGTTTTTATTTAGCTCTGAAAGTTCCATTTTGATATCCAGAKGAAAAGACTTTCTTAAATCTACACATCTAAAATCTGCACACTTCCCATGAGAAAGCTCCTTTTCTATACTGTAGATGCTTTACTCTTGTAGCTGAAAATTTAGTAACTCTTGGAAATATTGATGGTGTAGATTGGGACGATGGGACAAAAAGGATGTTTGAGGCAGACCAATTTAGACCTCAAAAGCCTGGACATGCATTTTTCATGCACTGTTACTTTCTCTTATGGGTTTCCATTCAGGTACTGTGTACTGACTTTAAGTTCTCAAGGGCATGTGTATACCTCAGCATTCTGATCTAGATTCCCAGATAGGGAATASCTATTGACTCCTGCTCCCTCATATAGTGACAATCAAAGGTAAGTCAAGCCATGGAGTACTTAGTACATCCTAAGATACAGAAATACTGTGCTTAGTTTTTATTTACCACTCMTTAATTTTTCCTTCTGTGTTCCCTTAAGGTGAGGATGTTGGCAAGTTCCCAGAATCTTTTGCTCTTCCATGTGTGTGTGAAACTGAAATTAGAAATGACAGGCTAGACACACAGTTAGTGCTAGCTGCAGTCCTGAGCAAAGGGCTGGGAGAAAGGTTCTGTAAGAGCAATTCATTGCCCATGCATGAAGGGGTCTGAAATGACAGGTTGTTCCCTCATATAAAATACCCTTGAACATCAATAAGGATACACGGCATTGGAAAACAGAAAGACTTTAGCTGCCCTGTAGTTCAGATATGCTATTATATATGGGTTTCTGAGGATCCCATCCACAAAAGAATCTGATGTTGTGCATGTGTTCCCACAGTGAGTCTTGATGGTATCAACCTATCAAAGAATCTGCTTTTCACTGGAATATGTATTCGTACTGTGGTTTCCCCTTAGCTTGATTTTGAAGGGTATAAGAAGCTGTGCAGAAGAGATACCTGCTTTTTCATTAAGGGGAAGTTGCAAAGCCCTGAACAACTTGCTCTACCGTTGATGCTGACTTCACTCTGAGAGGAGCGTCAGACCAAATGACATCCAAAGGTCCCTTCCAACCCAGGTTATTCTGTGTTTCTGTGCCAAGTCACTGCCTAGTCCCCTACAGACTAAACAGTTAAACTAGCAGTGAGATTTTTTTCAATTTGATTATTGGGGAATTTAAAAAAAAAATTTCTTTAGGGGAACTTAAAACCAGTTCCCCAAAAGTACCCCTTCTCCAAGGCTACACAGCATATTGGATTTTGGAATGAAAATTAGACTATTTTTTTCTCCTAACTTTCCTCATCTACTTCAAAAATAAGGGCGACTCAATGTATTCATGTACATACAGTGTATTCATCAGCTATAGGTGCACTGTTTTTATGGATGTCTATCCATACCCAGTGTGCTTCTGATACAGGAGAGAGTGTGACTTCCTGAAAAGCGCTGCCTAAGCAGGAGGTCTAATTTTAGGTTCATGAGACCTAGTAATGTCCCTTTCGCATTGCTGATAACATTCCTTTGGCTCAGAACAATCACTATTTGAGGAATGCAACCAGGGACCCAAAGTGGGGGGTAGCATTTGTCACAGTTATCAGGGTAGCTGCATCAGTAACCCCTTTTGGCTCACCCATTCGTGCCTGCACCTCTGGGGATAAAAACACATCATTATCCACTCATTACTAGTTCAGGGGACAACCCTGAAAGGTCACCCCCCACCCTTCTAATATAGCTCACTGAATATGGTGTATCTATAATTCTTCCTTTAAAGACCTTGTGACTACAGCTACATATATGACAATAAACAGCATTCTCAGGGAGGGATGGAGGGTAGTTTTTACTGTCCAGAGCAACAGAAAGCAGAATAAAAAGAGGAAAGCTTAAACCAACAAATAGATCATTTGCTGTCTGGCTAAGCTCAGGCCTACTTTGTCCCAGGCTCACAAACCTTAAGTCTTCGTAGATTTGATCAGTTCCATAAAAGTCTTTGCTGTTTGCTGTCCTTGAGGGAACTTTTGATTTCTCACATTATACCGAGTTCTCTGTCTGGGTTTGGAGTACTTACTGGAAATTGAAAGACATGCCTCTTCCTCACTGACAGGCTATCTAATTGAACTCCACATGATTTTGAAAGGAAAATGTTGAAGCAAAAGGCACTTGGATTTTTTTTTGTTAAGGTTCATTACATATGGATATTTAATGTTCTCTGAAGCCATTGTCCCATGTGCCMCAGTTCAGTTAGTCCCTTCTATTCATATAGTGAGATGCTCTCACAGCAGTAAAGCAGAAGATACCTAGGTATGCATTTTTGCAAAGGTGTCCCAAACCTGCTGTCATACCCGACACAAACYTTAACGTGGTTTTCTCCAGAGAGGTTCAGAAATTGAGCTTTAACTGTAGTGGTGAAGTGTTGAAATTCTTTAAACCAGAGACAATTCTTTAAGCTCRAGACTGAAAGGGAGCTTCTTTTGGGTTGCTGTTTGAAACGGCAAATAACATTTTTCCTGTCATTTCAAGCAGAAGTTTCCTGTCCCTGGAGTTATTATACAATGGTTGTAGTCGKGTGTATTTCTGAGGAGTCTACTACATGCCAACTCAGCAGTGACTACAAGTCCCCAGCATCCTGTGATTTGAGAGATCTCTGTTGGGCTRTTCTGCTTCCAAGGCTACTGCAGTGGTTTGGCAGAGAGAAATTTGGGCTAGCCCTGTGCAGACTGATTGATTTTACCTGCAGTCGAAGGCTCTGTTTACAGCTCTCTCCTTAGCATCCTCTCACATTTCCCGTGAATCAGTAAGTTAAAAGCGAGAGAAATTTCTCTGCGAGTATCTTTCAGCCTTGAAAATAAAACATGAAAAAGGATTGGTGCCCAAAGTATGTTCTTCCACAGTGTAGTTGCAAAAGGCTTTTATTGCTCTGGCATGATTTGATCTGCCTTCTGATAGCAGTCAAGGGTTTCAGTTCAGAGCAGAGCCCTTTTATACTATTGTACAGCCCCCGAATTAAACCATGTCATTGCAGCTGCTCGCTTTAGCAGAGGATGCATTGACCAAGTTATGAATATGTAGAACACTGCTGAAGGTGAGACACAATAGATTTCACACTCTGATCAGAAGGAAATAAATATATAATAAACTACTCCATACTCTTAAAATTACTTTAAAGAATGCTTTTTTTTTTTTTTTTGACTGGCTGAATACCAAGCTACAAATTCATTTGTAGATGGTTTATATTTGCTGGAGGTTTTTGTGACTGGTTTGCAACTCATAAGCCTCAAAATTTGAGCTCTATCATGAACACAGGTACRGCGGCTTTCTACATGGCCTAGTAGCATATCTAGATCAATTTTCTCATTCATCTGTGATCAGGACGATTTTTCATAAATTTAAGTCTTTTCTGGTACTTTTAATTCCCTTGAAAGGCTGRTTAATAGAACTAAACCATACCCGATCTAAGGAGGATCAGGGAAAGAGGAACTTCATATCCAAAATTAATTAAATCAGTTTTAAGTAGTGGGGATGGTTGTTTATTTGTCTGTTTAAATAGCCTTTGCATGTATAAAGGTTGGGAGTATCACATAAAATAATGACATATACTGAGAAACTTTTTAACTTTAATGAAGTCTCTGTACTTCTGGGACTATTTCTTTCAGCTGCCTACTCTATGGATACGTAATTTAGAAAATCATAAGGATAAAAGAACTGATGAATGTTTATCTTCCTGTGAAAGTGAAATGATTGATAGATTCTACATAGATAAGTGGGAATGTGTGAATGTATTTTTTTACTTAACTGCACTTGAGGAAGAAAAAAAAAAAGAGGGGGAAAAAATAGCAAAGAAGTCCTGCAACAGTTAGTTCTGCTTGTTGCTTTCAGGTTACCGCATGAGATTAGGATCTAGCACAGACAAAAAGGATTCAGGTCGCCTTCATGTTGATTTTGCTCAGGCAAGAGATGACTTTTATGAATGGGAATGCAAACAAAGAATGCTGGCCAGGGAAGAACGCCACAGACGCAAAATGGAAGAGGACAGGCTGCGCCCTCCTTCCCCCCCAGCAATAATGCATTATTCTGAACACGAAGCTGCTCTGCTGGCTGAAAAATTGAAAGGTAAGCAGCATTTGATACTTTTCAATATATTATTCCTCAAGAGCAGGAGCCACCCAGAAGTCAAACCAGGGGAACCGATTTCTCTCGGATGTATTTCATTACTTACYCTGTTAGCCTTTCCCCAATCCTCTGCCAGTTCTATTTCGATCATGATATTCACCTACCTGCTAGAAATGTGCGTCTGTCCATCTTGCTGTGCTTTAACATCTAAATCAAGACCTTCAGAATGTTTTTCTTTTCCTTCTCAGTTGCTATTATCATCTACCTTAGAAATGATCTCATACTGAGACAACCTGTTACACATATATTTTGCATTTAAGTACCAGTTTTTAAAATCTTTCTATCACTGAGTAATATTTTCTCATAGTCCCTGCATATTTCTGTCCTAATTTCTGATATTTARATTGCTTTCATTAGTTTTATTTTCAGGTGCTCCTCAGTTGCAATGATAATATTTATCTCTTTTACATACTACTTATTCTTTCATGCCCTTTTTAGAGTTAAATTTACTCCTGGAAGAGAGTATTTTGTTCCATTACGTGTTTACTTGCTTGGAAGGAAGAGGGGCAGGGATGTTCCAAGTATTCCAAATACATATGCTCCATTAATATTTTTCAAGTCTTGAAGATTTCTGCTTTTCATAGTTAATATATGAAGTAAAAAGTAATATATATATAGTGTGTGTATATATACGTGTGTGTGTATAATGAAATAAAAATAGTCAAGAGAACAGTTCCTCTTACCCTCAGAGTTGTATTTGTTTTTATTTAGCATTTAGTGACTGTGTTTGGCATTCTTTTCCCATGTGATGGCCAAGCACGTTACTTCTACTGTGTGCCAGGTCACAAGAAACTGATTCTTGCCACCATTTCAGAACTATCCAGATTAGATTTGGGCCGTCTAGCTGTCAACACAGTAGCCTCCTGTTTTAACTGTGAAACAAGTYTGGAAAACCAGAGAAGGGCAATTGCAAGCAGTGCATCCCTGGAACGTGGTGCAGAAATGCACCCTACTGTCCCTTTGAGTCGTTTTTCAGTTGTCAGTGTCATATTGGTCAGTTGTTAGTTTGACTAAATCATATTCTGACCAAGTACACTCTTCTATTAAATAATTCACTGAGTAATCAAGAGATCGTTAAAATAACCCAAATCAGGAAAAAAGGAAGAGGCCCCAGGAAGCAAAAGCACAGTTGTCATTCTTGCCTCGTTTCAGTCCAGCTCTGGTATACAGTAGGAATACAGAGTTTTAGTTCCATCTGTTCCCGGAATCTGTTTTCAATTGAATATTTTAGGACTTAATATTTTATCTGGAAGTTTGTCTTTATGTAGTAAGGCCTGGAGGTTTCCTGGACTAAGCCAGAATAGGCAAGTAATCTGGGCAATTTCTTCCATATGGCTAGCCATTGCTTGGGGCAACTGACTGTTCAGTCTTTGCATGATGTTCAAGATGTCTATATTTAGAAAGGTTTTATCTGCAGTATGGGTAGTTCTCATACTTAATTAAAACTTATTAAAGGTTTTAAAGCTTTGGCTCTCTTGAGGGACATTTGAGCAGAGCTTGGCATATACGTACAAATTTAATACAGCAATATTTTGATTGTTATCTAGACCAGCACCATGCAAATTACTATTTCTATGGAAATAAAGATAAATTTTCRGAGACAGGCAGAATTAAATATAAGCAACTCAATTAAAATCCAGCAAAAATAAATACTGTAGTTCTAAAACCACTTCTAATTAGTCATTGCCTTGTAGCAAAATTAATAGCATATGCCCAGCATCTGTATAGATTCTTGGGCAAAACRAACACAAAGCCCCCTCCCTTCTCCCTGTTTCTGAGTTTTTTTCTATATAATGTGGTATAGAAAGTAGAGGTGGATTTCAGTCATTTATTGGTGAGTCCTACACTTTAGATATCCTYCCCAATGACAAATGAGGGAGTAGGACAGGACATCATGGTTTCCTTTGGGCAGGATAGACTCACTACATGAGTCCAATATGGCATCCCAAAATGAGGTAAAGCAGCAGCAGAGAGATTTCTTTGATCATGGCAAGGACAATACATGTCAGCACATCCTCACGGGTTAAT
>PTEX01000100.1:1400200-1538171 GCA_003342815.1 Eudromia elegans
AAAAAAAAAAAAAAAAAAAATCATCCTAAAGAAAAGAAAGATGCAAACGGACTTGCTCTTGGCAAGATTTACCTTGAAAGATTTGTTGTTGAACAGATGCCCTGCATTTTTTCCCTTGAGGAAAGTCATGACTTCCCTGTGGTATCTGCTTCAAAAGAGTCCTGATCATTTCTGCTAACTCATGAGACATGAAGTGCAGGTGCCCAGCTTACTGGTTTTAGCTTCTGCAGTGCCTCCAGAACTTCCTGAACAACACTAGCTGAAAATCAAGCCAAAAAAGCTAAACATCTGTCATCCCAAGATACTGCTTTGCAATCACAGATGTAGACAACTTGGTCTGAATCCAAGCAACTTCTGTTGTCAAAATAACCTTGGAAATTCCTGACAGCAAGGAAAATATGACTCTAAGCAGAGATGAACTAGGCTCAGCAGTCAGTCTCCTGTTGCAGTCTTTCGATATTTATTGAGTCTATAATAGAGGTGACTGTATCTTTTTCCACCTTCTGCAAACTGCAGCAGAAGATTAAAGAAATCATTGTTTTAGTGTGCCAGGCTTAGCTGGGAACTCTTGCCCAAGTATTGTCAGCATATTCTTATTCACTTTATGCGCTAAAGTCACCTGATATAGCAGTAACTGTTGTGGGGGAAAATGGGTGAGAAAGTGTAAAAGGGTCTTTTATGCTGGTTGGAAACAAAAATTCATTATAAAATGTCTGCTGAGTAATTGATAGACCACAGTTAACCTGCCATGTCCTTCAAAGTCATCTTCTGTTCAGGAGTGACATTRGACTCTGAAGAGAGATGTTTAAGAAGTTCAGAAGGGGCAGTAATCATCCTGTAACAGTAGTGCAAAACATGTGTGTATTTACATGGTATCTGAAGCCCTGTTTCAAATAAAAACATAGTGATTTTCAGGAGTGATCAGGAGTTAAATGGGATATCTCAAGGTCTGACACAGTGCTTAGAGACCTCTTGGTTACGAAAGGTTCCTGGACTGATAATTCGTGGAAGCTTGAATACCACCCTGAGGAATGTATCCACCACTGCCCACCATCAAAGGCATGTTACCRGACAAGCTGGATCTTTTGTCTTAGCCAGGCAGATATACTTATGGAAGAAACCTTCATCCTGCAGCAGACTGTAGTGCTATTCCCCCCAAATTTTCTCTGTGACTGAAAATCAGTGCCAACAGTTTAATAAATGTATAATGAGGTACTCTTTAAGTTGGCATCATCATGGAATTTATGGGCAAAACAAAGACAAGTAAGAGATCTAAAAGTCATATTTCAAAGTCTGAGCTGATCAGCTTAGGCTTCTTTTAGTTAAAAAGATTAAGTAAGAATTTAACCTATCCTACATACAAGCCTTCAAAAGAAGTGAATTGCCTCTCTTACTTAGCATAAAGACAACATGTGTTCAGATCCAGATCAGAGTCTTCCGGAAACTTTAAGTGGGATCAGCTGATTTCTACCCAAAGAGAACAAGTAACCAGCATGACAGTCAACAGCAGCTACCACCATTAACCTGAGTTTTACCAATATATAGCTGGACATAAATGTTTTTAAATACTGGGTTTAAATACATACCTCAAATGTGTTGACCTTCTCCTTTATTAAACTGTGAGGGTGACCGAGCCCTGTAACAGGCTGCGCAGAGAGGTTGTGGACTCTYCTTTTCTGGAAGTCTTCCAAACCTGCCTGGATGCCACCCTGTGCCACGTGCTCTACGTGTCCCTGCTGGAGCAGGGGGGTTKGACTAGTTGATTTCTAGAGGTCCTTTCCAACCTCAACCATTCGGTGATTCTGTAAACCGTGTTTTATTAGAACTTTATAARCAGTAATCATGGTTTTGCAAGAGCCAAAACCACTTTTATTCTCTGAGAGAAAACTAATCGCTAGAGTTTCCATATGTATTATATGRTTGTATAGTTCCCCTAACTCTTCCCATGTTTAATAAGGGTTTTAGATGTTTGGCTGGCACTTAGCAAGGGTCATRGCAAAACTTTTTGTAAGGAGTGGAGCTGTTCAGATCATGGGKTTTGCCTGTAGGCAAAGGTGGGAAGGCTCATGCCTTCTCTGTCATTGCAGATCAAATAAAGATCGGATTGCCACGTGGTCAATCAGTCTCACCATCTACACTRTTTCTGACAGTGGTTAATCCTGAGTTGTTTGGAGGAAGTTATAAGGCTTCAAAACACAATCACATGCAACTGTACCATTGGGCAGTATCTCTTCCTGACTCCAGCTGGAGATGAGCTTACTCCTTGAAACGATGATCAAGAAACCTTTTATTTAGGGTGAGCAAGTTTGACAGGTGACATTTTTGGGACATGTACGTGCTGCATTTCCATAAGGCTGTTGGAACTGATGCTCTAGGGACTGGGACCAGTGGAGCTCCATATGACCTAGATGAACATCCCCTGTCCTTTGCTTTTGTTTATCAAGAATAATAGAATCTTTGTCTTTGGGAAAGACTTTAAGRTCATCAAGTCCAGCTGTAAACCCATCACCATCACATCTGCTAATCCATGTCCCTCAGTGCCTCATCTATATGTTTCTTGAACTGTYGGGGACGGTGACTTCACCAGTTCCCGGRCAGCCTGTTCCAATGCAAGAAGAGAGCAACTGAGGTGCTTCTTACAGCTAGGTGTGCCTGTAGGTGACTGTTCACACCTATTTTGTCACTCAGAGCGCTTGGGATGTGGGCCTGAGCACTGCTGCTGTAAATTGCTCTATGTTCTTCTGTGTGTTTTTGTTGAAAATCAAGTCCCGTCCGCTTTGCCATAAGGTTTGCAGACAGCTGTAAACAGTTTGCTATTACCATTATGCCTTCTTGTAAAATATCCAGATGTGATTTCAGGAAGTAGTCTAGGACAGTCACTACTTAGAGGCACTTCTTGTACTTTTTTCCCTCTTCCTGCAGCAACGTCTGAAATAATGACCTCTACCATGAAAACTTTCAAGAATTAGGGCCAGATGTTTATTTAGAGATTGGCCTTTTTCCATCATCCTAACTGTGTAAAGTCAATGGAAAGGTACTTTGTTTCTAGTTTGAAATTCCCTGTACTTTTCCACAGCAGAGACAGGCCTCCTGTCTCCCAGATGAGAGCTGGAGTCTCAGATTCGGAGTCATTTTATTTTGGGGATAATGAATCTACATTCAGATTTTATAGGCTTATTTTTCAGTGCCCCCAGTTAATTCTTAACYCCCCAGCAAACATCCCAGTCAAATTTCATATACCATCACATTCTTCTTTRGGAAAGGAGCAGTTCACTACTTTAGGAATCTGAATTGCTGCCCAGAACTCCGGGATCTTCTGGCATCATTGATGTTGCCAGGTGTTCRTGTGAGACAGTAAACTGAAGAGACAATGAAGATTGCTCAATACCAGTTTTTGGCACCTTTATTTTTTACATTTTAAAGGARTTTTCTCCCACTGAAAAAGTCTTCTTATCCATACCATAGCATTGATAAGGAGCTTCACTGAAAATATGATCTAGTTTCTCAGATGGACTGCCTGATGGTTATGACTGAGAAGGTGTCTCCATGAATATGAGGCCTTGTATACCTGCAAAAGCTTGAGCGTCTCAATGAGTTGTTCTATACTTCTTGCTGATTATGGAGGGGTGAGGCCCTTCATATCTAGAAGGAACTTGCTCTGAACATTGATTTATGCAGAAGTYTTTGGGAATAACAATGGAAACCAATTAAACTAGAGAAAAGTGCAATTCATCATGAATTGTATTTTCCTACTGTCCCATTTCACTACATGACTTTATCTATCATTGACATTGACCCCATATATCATTGCCAGGATCTCATGCCTAAGCCTTATAGATCTGCAGTTCTAAAAATACACATCCAAGCTACTAACAGATTAAATGGCGTTGTTGATCATTTACAATTGCTAGTGATGTATCTGTTGGTGGAAAACAGATCTGGAAAGAGGGAGAGCTCAAGAAAATGATTCATATAAAGGTTTCTTATAAAGCAAACTTTYACCTCATTGGAAAGACTACTTGTCACAAAATACCCTATTTAAATTTGTTTCATGCACTCCCATGTGAAGTTTACAAGCCTTCTTCTTGAGTCCTGCACATAGAAGGTTTAGGAATGGGAGACAGAAGAGAATTGGGCCAGTTTTATCGGAATGAAATGATTTTCAGCATTTGAACTGTATAGCTGAGATGAAGAAGTATGTGAGTTCCTTCTCATACCTTCTCACGCCATGGCTATGCAAAAAAAAATGTGGTTTGTCCCAGTTATTTTAGGTTTACAAGCTAGATGAGAAAATAAAAACATTGTTTAATTTTTCATGAGAAGTTATTTTTGTTTTCTGTTTGATTGATTGATTTTTGATCTTCAAAAACAATGAAATAGATGTTGATGGGAAGATGAAAAATAAAAAATCAGCACAATTTCTTTAAAAATAGTAAAGAAATAAATTGCTTTTTCAAATATATTTTTTGACCCCAACATTACAAAATTTGACACAAAAGTGTAGCTAGCGTCAATGAAATATTATCTGACTGCTACTGGATAGAATAACAGCTAAACATAAATCTGGTAATTAAACTGTTGATCTCCTTTCTGAGATCCACCTACGTTAGGTAAAAGTCTATGCTTGCTGAAATGTCTCAAAAAAAAAGATAGATATGAATTCTGTGACACTAAAGTCTTTTACAGTAATATGTTACTATAAATCTGAATCCTCATCCTTAAAGGCATCTGAGGTCATATTATAAAAATGTGATCATTTTTTCTCCAGCTTTTTTGTTTAGTGTGTGTCTTTCAGATTTCTGATTCCACAGTATTGAATCAGATGCTTTATTACGGCACAGTGAGATGTGTCAGTAGATATTTGGGATCAAATTTGCATATTCTGGCATCTGGTTTTGGGAGTGCATTTTTAATGGTTGAGTAATGTGGCAGCCAGAGCAACATGGAACTAGAGACATAGGCTGAACATATTAACCTTTTATTTTTCAGTGGAACTGCATTCTATCCGGTGCATTGAAACAAATAATTTTAATCCGTGTGCTTATGACATTTGTGTTTCAAGCAGAGTTGTGAACATTATGATATTCTTAATTCAAGCATATCTGTACCTAATGGTATCATCTCCAGAAATTGCTTCTTGCAAATAAGCTCTTTGAAAATACTACATCTGTCTTATTTGCTTCAGGTAGTTAAATAGTTCCACTATCTAACAAAGACATCTTTTCATATCTGAGTATTTGTTTTTTAAATATTTTGGGAAAAGGAGACATAAACATCTGCGAGCCATATACAATAACCTGGTATTTACTTCCCTTTTAAATACAATGTCTCTTTATGAGTGCAGGAAAGTTATTCATGTGGTTTTTCATTTAAAAAAATATAATTTGAAAAATTGAGAAGCTGCTTCTTTGCCAGGCACTGTATTATCCCCTGAAGAGAGAACAGATTGGAAATTTAAATAAATAGATGGCAGTTACAGTAGAATGAACTAACTGGAGATGCATCTTGTGCAAGACTCGGGTAACATCAAGCCTGACAATCTCAACCCTTGCACGTCACTTGAAATATAAACAACATTTAATTGCTTGAGAAATAGGATATTTCACTGAGGAAAAAGGGRAAAAAAAAGAAAGAAAAACCCCCACCCTGCTTTCATTATGACTGCRTGCTTGAAAGCCAGGCTTCTGGAGCACTGTGGAAGTGGTGTGCTTATCCAACCAGGCAAGTGTGACATAGAAAAGATCAAATTTGGTGTGAGCCTACGTCAGAAAGGGAGGCAATGTGAGATCCTCCTAGTAAATCAAATGAATGCCGAGTTTAATTGCTGTTGAAAGAATCCAGACCTTTTTTTTAGTATAATCTTTTTTTTTTATTAGTAGTAAATYTAGATGGAGACCTATAACAGGCATGTTTCAGTGTTTTAGTGTCAAATCTGTTCATGCACCCTTCCCGTTTTTAGATCTTCCATTTCCCCTTCCTTCTTCCATATGCTGCTGACATCTGTTGTGACACAATACATCTGGCTCAAAGAGCCTCACAGAGGGGCTATGAGCAGGCACATCAAGAGGACACTTTTGTCTCCTGGCAAAAGAATCTCAGGTGGGTTCAGCTACCAACGGCCTGGTAACCCAGTTTCCCATGTACCTTGCTGTGGTGCCTGGAAGAAATATGTTCACTGCTAAGTGTGTTACTAAAAGCACTCCTCCCTCACCTCATCTATATTATACCAAGCAAATTTTAAGGTTTTAATACAAGCCCACTTGATTAAATGTACAGCGCGGCAAAATGACTCAAGTTAATTACTATGAACTGAGAAAATGCAGCTCACTGATTTGAAAGTTTGTGGTATGACTTTGAGAAATAGAGAAGAAACTCAATACACTCATAATTACATTTTACTGGAAATAATGGCATCAGCAGGATTAGATAATGGATTTCTGTGTCTCACGCAATACACCCACCTCTGAAAGAATCTTGTGTGATTTGTATTTGGAAGGGATTGATTATACAGTGGGGAGAGATTTCTTCTGGGGGTATATTTTAGTGAATGTATTTATATATATATGCACACACATATATGTATATATATTAAAATCTAATTTCAGCTGATCATTTATTGGGCAACTGAAAAGGTTTCTTGGTATAGAATGCAATTAAAGCTATTTAAGAAATACTACAGTAGATTATTAATTATTCTTTAAAAGTAACCCTTTAGGACTGTGCATCTAAATTCTCTGATGGTAACTTGTGCAGTGCCATTGGGTTACAGAAGATGCTAATTCCAGAAGTACCAGACTGATGTGTATGTTGTACAATTATATAATTTGCAATTATATAAGTTATTTAACATGGGAAAAAAAAAATTGATGAGGGTGGTAGACTGAAGACATGTTTCTAGGTCAGTGACAAACACTGTGTGCAGGAGAAGCTCTTAAGCCAAGAGAAAAATAGGTCAGCATTATGGCACCAAATGTGTTTTGTGCCAGGGAGCAAATTGTTCCTGATGTGCAGGAGGTCTGTGCTGAACTTACTTATGAGTGAGGCTAGTAAACCTTTACCCTGTCTCGATTCATCCAYATAAGCCACCTGCTGTGATTTACCTTTTTGTGTCAAATTCAATGTGTTTAGTTTAGAAACATGAACTATAGGCAAGTAAATTGCCAAATCAGATGATAGATGATTGACAGTAACTTTGCTAAAACATCCTCTATCAGTTACGGTGGTACAGACTGAAGAAGTCACCATCTTGAGCTGGTCATTACCACTTCGTATAACAACAGGACTGGGTTCCCTTTGACAAACTGGAACCAAAGAGAGACAAAGCTCATGTGGAGGTGAGTCTCCATGCAGACCTGAGATCAGCATGGCCTTGAGCAAAGAGACAGTAGAAGATGAGATGGAGGATGTACGATCTTCCTATGGCAGGGCTGTGGCTAACAGGGGACATGCTGTCATAGACACATTGCATGTGCCMTTCTGTACGCAGTCATTCTCAGACGTGTTTGTTAACTGAATTTCTAATGGTCAGGGCAGAACTTAGAATAAGGGCAAACTTACACCCTCTTACCTTRCAGAAGAACCATAGGAAGATAAGATCATTAACATAGCCTAAAACATATGAAGCCAGTGCAGTTTCTAGCTGTAGGCATGAGGATAGGGARTAAGAGTTTGGTCTTTTCTACATCTCCTTGCAAGTCTAGGAGATTGCACCAAGGAAGGAGGATTGAGGCAARGACTAATATGTGCCTCAGAGTCTTAAAAATGCCACAAACAGCATAGCAAGATTGCTGTAATTTAGACCAGCCCCCAGTGTTGTGTGAATTATGGCAGATACTTTCCAAACCTTTAAAAAAGCCTAGAGCTGGGAAGGTAAAAAGTCTAAAAGCAACTAAAAAAGAGTCTTAAAAAACCCTCATTGCTCCAACTTTTTTCCTGGTGAGAAGCAGAGCACATAGTGTTACTCTCTAAATAGGAAAATATAAAGTTCTCTATGTTTTAAATATTTCTGTAATTGTGAAAATGATAGTGATAATTGACTATTTGAATGCTTGGCTTCAGAGTGATAGATTAGTCTGTCTCCTTTCTAAACCTTAAGGTTCTAAACCCTAAGGTTCTCAAACCTTAGAAATTGTCTCCTCTGTCCTGAAAGCACTTTATGTAAATGGCTAACCCTGAGAGATGAGGAGTAGCAAAATTTCAGATTATGCTGACTGAATTCTGCTCTCTGCTCCACCAAAAAAAAAATCCATAAATTGAGATTAAACACTTTGTTTCCTAGATTTTTTCTCAGTAAATCATTTTGTGGCAGTCATAGCTTCTTCTATTAAGAAGTTCATGCCAGTTGAGATTGTTTAGAGCAGGTTAAATCATAAGAAAAATGCAAAACATTTGTCAGCAATTGTTCCTCTTTTTTTCACAGAAATACACCTAATGACAATTTTCCAGACAGCTCTAGGGATACATTTTCTTTGCCTTATACTTCCTCTCATCAGAGTCGTGAGCTAGGACTTGCCAAGTATCTTCAGTTGATATAAGAGAAATTTGAAATATCTTCTCTCTGGAGGCCCGTATCTGAGTCTAGGAACACCTGAAAATCTCTATCAACAAAGTAAGCCATCCTCAATAGAATAATAATACTTAAAAGAAATACTATACGTCAGCATAAGTGTACAAATACTGCATAGGTGTTCTGTAGCGGCTCTACTTACATTATAGTTGGGTTTCCTCTGACCTAATGCAGATATCTGTTGCACAGATGTCTATATATGACCAAGTCACAGACGAGTTCCTTTAGGGCCACTTGAGAGAAACAGGCACTTCCAGGGCACAGTTCACCTCACCTTCAAGTAACCAGCTAAAAGAGGATCCACAAAGTGTATATGAGAAGCATCCATCTCCTTCACTGACTGCATTGGGTACCTGGGATTGCTAACCCAGATGTTGGCATAAAGCTGATGAATCCTCCCCTATTTGCTTAAAATATGCTGCAATGTGGAGGAGAAAATACTTACGTGCATGGAATAATTCACTGTATGCTCGTTTTAAAGGAGCAGTTACGCACTGGAGCATCTCTTACATAAAGAAGTATTTGAGCACTGTGTTTTTAAACAGTGTATATTTCTGTGCATCCTACCTCAAGGGAATAATTTTGAACCGAATTAGGCATTTTGTTGTGTTTTTTTGTTTTTAAAGAATGGCTGCAAATGCAGGACAATTCATCCTCTGCTTATATTAGATTCCATTGCTATGTTTCTTTTACTATTTATCTAGTAAATAAAAAATTAATGAACAACCTAGTAGAGAAATCTGATTTTCCAAGTGAACCTCTGATTGCTCAAAAAGAGCATTCTGGATATTCATTCACTGTGAATTGCCTTATGCCAATCACCCAGTAGTAGATTCATGAATATGAAAGTTAGAAATAAATGTGAAATGAGGAAATTTTAAAACTATAGAGAAAAGATATTATTTACTAATGTGCTTCTGTAGTGAATGTATTACCCTCAAGCGTTTTTTAATGTATCTCCTAATTATGTAATCAATGAAGTTTCTGATGCTTCAGTGGAAGGGTTTATTTATTTATTTATTTATTTGCCAGGAAAGAGCCATGAATTAACTATAATAGGCCCACAGACCTTTGCTGTTCTCTGACAATCTAGTATATTGAAAATGACTTTTCTGTGTGACTTTTTAAATGGGTTGAATTTATCTGGCAGAAAGGTGGCATGTTTATGAACATCTCTTATAGATACCAACTGTGCTTGATACCAGCAAAACAAACGACAAGGTGTTTTCATTTCATGTGGAGTCTATAGCAAATCAACATGCCCTCCACATACTGTAGAAAGAGTAATGGGAGAAGAGGGGAGAAGGGGCCTGTGCAACTGATTTTACTAATGCATCTCCATGAAAGGTTTTTGCTCGGTTCTGTAGACTGTCCCTTCAAGTGTCACAGCGCTGCCTCTTCAGAGGTACTTCTGTTTATTGTTTCTCCGGACTTTGCTATTCATGTCCTGGCCTAGACTGAATAGAGTAATTTACTCTAAATGATACTTCAGTGATGGGTGGTAAATTACACGTGATGATTTAGATAGTGATGTCTACATGTTAAAAGAGAAACATTCAGATGTAGTCACAGTGTATTCACAGTCAACCGCACTCGGAGTTAACAGGCTGGTGCCATCCACACGGCGACCTGGCTCTACCGACTGTAGGAAATTGCACACTAGCATTCCCAGGAGCCATAACAGATTATTCTCAATGACTACTCTAATTATAATAAACATTATGTTCCAGGAATAAGTTCTCAGCGAATCCATGACATCCTGTTCCCTTGTATTTCAGGAGGCTGAAGGCTTTATTCAAGCTCGGGAAGTCTTATCCCGGTGTTTTTTTGCAATGAATTCACTTTCCATGAATTTTGTGCACAACTGCATTTTCTTAGGTCCGTGTTTAGCCAGCTTTACTCTTCAGGGACATATATATTTGTCTTGTCTATATCCAACAAGGATAGGACCTGCAGACTTATCCAAGGGGACAGGAAGGAAAAAATAGATACCTGGCTGAATCTTCCTCCCATGGGGCAATTACTTAATGAATGATGATGACAAATCACATGTTATTGCAAAGTAACAATCAATACATCATGGTAYAAGAGGAAGATTTTATGATACCCTTATTTTATGGGTTTTTTTTCAGGGATCTCAGATGAATATGATTATCTACTTGTAAAGCACAAGCCCTTGCTGCAGCTGCAAGCATTGTTCAATTAATAAAATGCCAAAGATTAAGCAATGCAAAACCTGTTCTTCACAAGCTGTCAGTACAGAGCATGTCATATGTCCTTCCTGAACTTTACGTTTCTCACCTTTTAGGGATGTGATTAGTAGTTCAGAAGTCCAATCATCACTTAAGTACTAGTATTACTAGTATTTCGTCATTCTTTGTGCATGGAATGCAGTGCCTTATTTAGTTCCACTGTTCTGTGTCCTTCAAGATAGTACATTGGTCTTAATATTTTCTAATTTTCATTTTAAATGTTTTTAGGTAGTGATACTATCTCTTCCTATTGAAACTGTATACTTTCTCCTGTAGAAAAAATATGCCAGTCATCTAAAATACAAGAAGAAATCTAAATGCCAAGGACCAGATGAAGCATTTTAAATTATTTTCTTTAAAATGAATGTTTAATAGAATAAAAACCTGGGGAAAAATGAATTGATTTACACAAAAAAAAAAATCCACAAGGTGACCATGTTTCTTGTACTAATTTTTTTTTTTCAATTCAGCCTAAATGTGACGTTAAAAAATGAGTTCTCTTAATCTTGATGAAACCAGAAGTGTAATGGATCCTGTGTTAAGAGTSTACTGAGGAAGTTGACAGCACTGTCTGAAGAAATGAGATTACTTTGGAGGAGGGCACAAAATCTAGCCATGAGTTTTATTGATCTTTTTTGCAATGTAACAACTTTAGTTACATGAAGAGTAAACAGAAAGCAGTAATCCAGATACTTATCAAAGCTCCTTTAAAAAAAAAATGCATATAAGTATTTCTATACAACACAGAAAATATAGACATATCCTCTGTTCAAAGCAGTTGCTGGTAATTACTCAGTGCTTTGAGCAGGAATTGTTCGGCTTAGTCATTGTTCATTAATTAGAAAAGATATGTTAGTGAAATGTTGACAAAAACATGGCTGAGCTCAAGCTCCAAGACTGAGCTTTTGGACAAGCAGATTAAAAAGGTCAGATTTCATTTCTTCAATGGTTCTGGAAATATAAAGGTGCCTGGCAATCATTGTCACTGTCATTCCTAATATGAAGTTATTTTATTTTGCAAAAATAGCTTAAAGGGAACTACAGGGTGAGGAGTCAGACCAGAGGGATTTTTTTTTTCCTTTGTGTCATGAGAGCACTGTTAAAATAATAAGACAAGTCTTGAAGGAAGATTTATGGAGCTTCACACGATCGTATTGGCTTCCTATACCTGGCAGAACGAAAGACCCCAAAGCTGCCCGATATGATATAGTGCAAGCGTGAGTTATGGTGATTTTCATGTGACACGGAGCAGAAAATGTGTTCTCGACAGGATATTTATATCTGTAATTTAAACCCTGTGCTTTGGTTGTCCTAGATGATAGCAAGTTTTCAGAGGCCATCACCGTGCTGCTCACGTGGATCGAGCGAGGCGAGGTGAATCGTCGCTCTGCCAACCAGTTTTATTCRATGGTGCAGTCAGCAAACAGCCACGTTCGCCGGCTCATGAACGAGAAGGCTGCTCATGAGCAAGAGATGGAGCAAGCCAAGGAGAGTTTTAAAAATGCCTTAACGGGGATCCTCACTCAATGTAAGTAGCCCCTTTTTGTCCAGTGTCGTTGTAGTGCTGGTGGTGGTGGTGGTAGTAGTAATTTTTATCGTTTGTTTGTTTGTTTGGGGGTAAGTAGTTGCAATGCAGTCATATTCTACTTCATATGCTATCTCATACTCTGTGGCAATTTGGAGGAACAAGGACCATTCCTAAGAGCTTATTTCTCAAGGTGAGCAAAGTTTCAGTAGTTTTTTTATTAATAGATAAAGACATGAAGACGTGGCATAGGCATATTGTCCACAGTTATGTAAACATAACACTTAAGGAATGAACCAGACAAAAGCAGCCCTAAAGATCATGCTTTATGTGAAAAGAAGTGATTTGTAACCTGTGAATTGTAGATTTATAAGAATTCTAGTTAACTAGGTCAACTACAGACAAAAGGACAATTAGAATATATATTTAGGCTAGGTTTAGGTCAATGGAAGTAGGACTGATCAACTCTTACGAATACAATCACAGCATATCAGGCCACCCCCACAGCAAAAGGAATATGCTATCCACCGCTGGCAGCAGGGCTGCTTGGCTGACACAATGCCAGTGTTAATTTGGCAGATAAACTGTCTTAAATATTTAGTGCTGGCAGCTTAGTACAGTACCTTAGTACAGAAGCATCATCAATAAAGTTTTCTTAATGGGGTTCCCTCATAAAATAGTAATCAGGGTACTTGCCTAGAGGTATTTTTTAAAAGAAGGGAAAAAGAGGGAGAGGAGAGGAGAGGAGAGGAGAGGAGAGGAGAGGAGAGGAGACATTGCATAGTTGCAAGATTTAAATGTGTCCCTACAATATCTTTGGGTCTATCTCTTATGTCTAATCAACATGGTAAAATGACCTCACGCTGCTCAAGAAAGAGGCATCAAAACTCTCATAAAGATGAAGTCTGGAGTGAGCTCTAGTACAAAAGTTAAACAACAAGACAATTCACCAAATGGAGGTCCATACAGTTGTCATTGTAACTTCTGAATGACATTCCTAAGCTTTAGACAAAACAATAAATTCTAAACTCCATCCTGCAGACCCCTCCAGGGTCATCATTCAAAGCTGGGGCTAAATACAGATGCTTGGATGGACTCACTGAAGCTTTCTGGGTTGGGAAAGTATCCCTAGCTCATCAGAAGACCTCTTCAGGTCTGGTGCAACTGTGCTTCTAATTTWGGAAACTTTCAGTTTAGATACCTAAACTTAGGAAGAAAGAATCTGGAACTAGGAATAAGAAAAGGGACTTGATTTCTGAGGACATATATTCAGTGAGAGAAATTTAAAGATCCACTAATATCCCTGGTAATTTGCCTAGGCAATGTCATCTTCCATCTCAGCAACTRAAGGCAGAGATGCAAGCACCACACATAGCTATGCTGTTCAATTCACACCAGGGCCTCTGTATTTTCATGTGCAACAGCCAGCTCTGGTATTCCGAAATGCCTTCTTTAACTGCATTAAAAAATCCCCCATTGTCAGCAGCTGAACCTTAGTTAAATCTGTCTAAATTAGCCTGTTTGTCACCAACTGTTGTGGAACATCTGTCACTTGGAAATAGAGATCCCTGCAGTTTCAGGTGGAAACTTGCGGTTTGGCTGGATGGTTGTTTCTATAATGTGCTGAMTGTTGAACTTACAAGAACAGAAATGGGTCTGGCTTCAAAGCATGAGTGTCAGAGTGACACACTCATGGCAATAGCCAGGAAGGAGAGAGTTTCTGGCAGATGTGGCCTCTGAGAACTAGGTCAGTGAAAAGGCAGGCTCGGGGAAGTGTTAAACTCCATGAATTCTGTAAGAACAAATTTTACAAGCATTCCAGATGCTCCACATTGGTTATTTCATCAACATCATAAACATTGGCCATTATTAGCATTAATGTATCCTATTAAAATTCTCTGCAAACTTGCCATGAACAGATGGATGATGCTGTGCTTTACATGTGTGTATGACTAAGATTACTAAATATGAAGAGTGTGAAATGAACTTCCACTTTTCAAAGTTTTTCTTGCATTTGAGTTAATTTGAGGGATGCTTTTTCATGCCTCCCTTTCCATTGATTTTCCACACACTGACACAGCTGATTGTAACAGAGTGTGCTTTATGAAGATAAATCTGATGATACTTAATGTCAAAAATAGGTGTGTGGTATATTAAGTTCTGCAGAATGCTGAAAGAATACTTTAGCTCTTCTGCAGTAAGGATTTGAAAGCCCAGTGTAGTGCTGCAGCTGTGTGGTCATTTGACATAAATATTGCAGGATTTTTTAAACAGTGTCATTCTTCTGTCATGGTCTAGGTGTTCAAAATATAGATGTCTCACTTTCAGCTGGTAATTCAAGGCTTTCTTTACAATCAGCAGTGAAAAAAAAATCATCTTGAGGGGATGAATCATCACACCCACCTCCTCCAGTAAGATGAAATCTCTGCTGTTACTAGAGGACTTTGGAGGTGCATAACTTTGAAGCAGACACTTAACTTTTGTATGATTATTTTGGAGCAGATTAATCCTACATATGGTGTGAAGTCTTTCCGTATGCAGAAGGACACAGTGAAAGGGAAGAATTTGGAGTTAGTAAAAATGCCAGCATTGTATCAAACAGTGACTATTATGGGTAGTGAAGAAGAAATACCTTAAGAAAATGGGCTTAAAGTGCACTCACCTGGAACACATATACTGTGTATGTGGGTCTCAGTATAAAATGCTTTCTTATTAATGAGGATTAGTGTGGCCAGAACATTTCAGCTTATGGCCCAGCCACTACGGAAATACAGGTATCGAAATCCCTGCTACAAATTTCTGCCTGTAGGTATTTAGAAGATTACCAAGAGGATTACCCCTAAAAATGTGGGTCAAGTGTTCAGCACGTGAATTAATTACCTGACCAAGATACTAGTGCCAGTTTAATCAGCAAAATAAAGTGTATTACAGCTGTCACACCACCAATTTACAGTCCCTGATTTAAGTTCTACAGGGACCCTGAGCCTTGTTATGTTGCTTTGTCAGTTATTTAAAGGATAAAGAGAGAAAAATGTCAATTTCCTTCCTTTTATTAACTTGTATAGTTTTGCTAGATGTGAATCAGTATTTGAAATACAGAGACTGTTCCCAGATTTCTGATAGTTCTGTCTTTGCAGTTTGATTTCCTAAGTTGTTCTGCTTTGCTTCCGTGGCCTTTACGTGTCACTCTGCTCCCTGACTTTCCATGCATCTTCTTTTTTTTCCCCCCTTCCAAAACACTTTTTCAGCCTAAGGCTGAAGCCCAAGGCTTCCTGACATTGATCGTCATGTTTTAAAAAAGAAAGCCCTAGAGGCGCTCACATTGGGTTGTTTTTCACGTTACACCCAAGCTGCACTTCTCTCCTCTGACGCTCTCCTGCTCACAGTGTATATTTCACCTACGTGTTACTCAGATTTGGAACTATTTAGGACAATTGACAACATTTTCCAAAGTGCCTATAGGTGAGTGAAGAGCCAAAATCCCAGAATTCTAATTCAGAAATGAATTAATTACCTGAAGGGAAAGGAAGTGCCCCAAAATGCGTTGTCCAGACAGTGTGATTAACAGAAGTGCCCCACAATTGGGTACTTAGCAACTAATGGCACTCACCTATTTGACCATTTTTGTCAATCTTCATAATGGATGAATCTGCAAGGGATTCACCTATCAAAGCCCCATGAGAGTCCATGAATCAATCTTTCTTGTTCCTGTCAGAGAGCAGTGGGAGAGTAATTTTTATCTAGTAGCCAAGTGGTTAGATTGCTTTCTTGACATGCACTAGCCTTTGTTTTCACTTCTTCAGCCTCTAAAGAACTTAAGTGGTTAGGGGCCAGGACAGCCTTTTGGGCAGTCTTTTGGAAAGATGAACCATATGCTTGAATACCCTGAATGCCAGGGAAGGAAGTGAATCTAAACTTTCGCTCTCCCCAACAGTTGTCTAAATGGTGAAGGCTGGTGATCTGAAAGGCAGGGTTTGCTTCCCTTAGTGTATTTGACAAAATTTAGCAAGTTCTCAAGTGGAACCCTGCCACCTAGAGTGTTGTACAACAGCTACGTTTATAGCACATCCTCAAAAAGGGGATGTGCATCCATAGTCTAATTAAGCCTAAATGCACAAGCTAGTGAAGGCAGTGGCATTTCTGCATTGCCATGTGTGAAAACCTTCCTCTGTATTAGTAGGAAACCTGAGCTTCTAATCTGCCATGGTTGATTGTGGACAGTCACTGGGACCTTTCCACTTTTATTAAAGTCCTGGGTGCCAAAATATGAGTCCAAAGATGGGGATAGACAAATGATTCATCCTACAGGTTAAGCTGGAGTATGAGACTACAGAGTCAGATTCTCCACTGTAACTAATCATAGATGTTTCCTTAACTCCTGGTGGATCTGAGGTTGTCCAAAGGGATTACAGCAACACTTCAGTGGTGGCTTGTACATTAATTTGAATCAGGAAGAAGAGATATACAGTTTCTCATCTTACTTTGGCAAGTGATAATTAGATCAGTGGGTTTTATTGTGTAATTTTTGAAAGTGGGGTATAGACCTACTTTCACGTTTGAAATTTATGACCCTAAGTTTTATTTGCAATGACTAAGTGACAAGCCTACTGTTGGCCTTAAGCAAACAACAATCCAGTATAGCACTCCCTGAACTCAAACTGGGCCAGTATACACCAGTAGACCACCATGATATTTCTAGGGGAGAGCACAGACAGGCTGCAATGGCAAAACTTTTATTGTTGTTTCAGATACTGAGTATCATGACATCAAGATAAAAAGAAAAAGCAAGTAATTATAAAACTTAATACTCTTTACCAATGACAGCGTGTAATCCTCACTAGAGCTGCTGGAACATTTGTACTGAAAACATTTTTTGTCACTAGCTAAAACCAGAATACTGGTATCTTTTTCTTGGTACACTTCTATTCACAAGTAGGGACTGAAGACTTGTAGTTTGGGCTGCTTACGTAGTTTTGAAATAGAGGGACACATAGTTGTGGTAAGAGTAATGTTATTAATTCCCTTTCAAATATGTTAAACAGAGAGAGCATCTCAGTGATTCGCTGCTTTCTCCTAGAGCCTCTCAGAGGATCAGGCAAAACATGTTAATTTTCATTATGTCACTAGTATATCATTGTCGCAGAAGCCATGGTGGTGGCCATGGAAGATCCATTCCATGTCAGTGGAGTCCCAGCTTTGTATATGATCAGAGCAACACACTGTGTTCTCTCACTCTCATGGCTCCTGTGTACGTGCATTCCTGATCTGCAGAGGGAAACAGGGAAAGAAGCATGGGCTACTGGAGATTTGGATATAATCTAAAGCAGTGACAAGCAGTGTCACTTATAATTTTATAACAACTGTATACATCAGTGCCTGTGAAAATGATTTGAAGAACTGAACTATACAGTCCAGATTCAGAAGAGACCTAGTCATCTTGTAGAGATTCTTCCCCTCTTACTAATAAGGAAAACTAATTTTAACTTCACAGTTACAGGATTACTTCCTGCCAGTAAAATTATTTGCTTCCTTATACTCTTATATAGTCTATACAGATGAGCACTGAAATAAAAACACAAAGATAAACTTATAGTTGAGAAGTCCTGAAACCAAAGATTCCTTGAGTTGGGAGATTATACAAGAGGAATTTTAATATCTGATTAACTTGTTGTTTTAACATCCTTATCTCTTTCATTCTCCACTTTTGACACAGGATGTGGGGCTCTTTGGGACCTGGGGCACAGGACCTCTCTGAAAGGTCAAGATTGACCACCCTTGAGTTTTCTTCCCTTTTGAAGATCTTCAGTAGCACATACTCTGGCTTTTTATCAAAAGGTTGGGAGATGTCCAATATAAGTTCCCCTCCCTTCTGCCCAAGAAATGTGAAGTTAAATAATTCTGAAGTGCAACACACTCTAAACAATCTGAACAAAAATCCGTTCTCTTCTGGATAGTTCATTTTCACACTCTCACCTCCCTGGATACAGTTTAATCTGTTTTAATATTATCAGTGTCTTCATAGATCAAATCTGAATTTTTAAGGTAATAAAAAAAAGGAAAAAGCTTAAACTCGCTTTTTGAGCTTTCTTCATTTTTTTTCTCTCATTACAGGTTCACTTTGGAAGTTACTTTGTTACTTTACTATGTTATTTTACAGAAGATGGAATTTACATTGATATGTAAATATATTTATTACTAAGATCACTTACTATCTTACTATCTTAGCTAATTTGCTTTAAATTTCCTCCTGCCATCCTTTTTCTAATAATTCTTCTACTTTTTACTATGTTCTCCAAGTTCTAAAAATTCAGTCAGTTTCACTACAGATATTGCAAGCACACTCACTAAAATTCTCTTAGCAGCCAGACTTTTCTGTATGCATTCACACTTTTTGAATATTTTTTCAATTGCTGTGCATTAATAACAACTTTTAAAAGGGTTTTCCTGCTCTTAATTGTCTGGTCTTACAGTCTTTCTTTCATTTGCTAGTGACTAATTTAAAAATACAAGCTTTCTGTATGTGCAGTTTTTAGGTCATCCTTAAACTCTTTGTGAAAGAGATTGAGTCATACAGTGTGTTTTTACAGTGCTGCCCAGATCTCAGTTGGTGTCATAGAATGCCACTATAATACAAATAAAAACATTAATCATTCATGTCATTATTTCCCAATATTACTTTCTACCTTGATGGGTTTGTAAAAAGAAATAAAAAATAATTTAAGAAAACCCCTCCACAATCCATCCCGTCCGTTTTGATTAGCTTGTTTAGTCAGCATGCTGTTTGCTTGCTTCTCTACTGATAATTTGTCCAGTAAAGCTCAGCTGGATATCTCCATTCTTGTTTAGTTATCCCCACTTTCTGTCTCATGTACATATGTTCTTAAAAGCATTTCTATCCAGGATGCTATTGGGGTGGCAGATAATATAGATGAAAGATTCCATTTATGTTTTTCCTTGCATTCTTATTATGTGTTTCCCTTTGTAGCAGCCTGTAGTGTTTCAGATAGCTTGTTCCTTTGCATTTCTTCTTCTTTGAATTTCTTTGTTCTTTCCATTGTTTGTAGCCTTCATTCCACCTAAAGGCAATAGGAAACTTGGTATTGATTTAAACATAGCCAGAATTTCAATTGAAGCCCCTGCCCTGTTATTTTAAGTTGGTTTTTTTTTTTTATCATTAAATATGCATGGTGCTTTACAGCAAAATAAAAGTGCTGCTTCCTAAGAGATTTCAGTTCAAGGCCTCATTTCAACATCTCATCCCATTTACCTGAATTCGGCAGGGTCTTCTGGACGATGAACCAGAGTCCAAAGCAAAAGGGCATGGGGCTGAGTCACTGTGAAGTCTGTGCTCATTTGTAAGTTGCCTTGCTGAGTAGGGGTGGAGGTAAGGGCCTGAGGCTTCCTGTAACTGGATTCTAAGCATTGTAAATGATCAGGGATGAGAATAAGGCTCTGGTTCCAGGAAGGAGAGATGGGGACTTCACCCGAGATTTTTCTTTTTCAATTGGCTATGCATACATATCATGTGACCTGCACATCCAGGCTGAATGTGCATCCAAATGAATGTTCGCCCAAATGAATGAATAATATGAATAAAAATATGAATATGAATGTGAATAAACCTTTGCAAATATGACCGGCTGAAGTGCTTATTCACTTCAGTAGACACTACTCGTATTATAGCTTCATGTCAAATCACTGTATTTGTCCTAGATGATGTAGTTCATGGTGATGACAGAGATGAGAGATGTTACAGCAGCTGCAACCGGGCGGGATTTTGAGGTAGGGATAGAGCATTTGGAAAGGAAAGATGGAGGCACACAGCAAGAGGGAGCAAAAATACATGAGTAAGATGAGAGAATGGAGGCAATAAAGGAAGATGAGTCATTGTGTGCAGAGAAAGAAAAGGTATGATGAGAAATGGAGAAGTAAATGTTCCCCTCAAAGATGTGTGAGACTAGCATTTTTATTTAGACTGCCAAAAGATGCTATGGCTGTTTGGGCTTCCTCTTTCATCTGCCTGTTCCTTTTCTTCAGCAACTTCAGGGAAAAAAAAAAAAAAAACCAAAACACCATACTATGCTGGAAATGAATACAGACCTTGATCTTCTAGGAACATCCTTAACTGTGATATCCCTGGGCAATTATTACTTAGAGAGTCCCTTCAGTTAATGGGACCTGCCAGAGTTCAGTCTCATATATGATGTTTCTGCAGTTCAGGGTTCCCTCGGGGAATCTTTTGGGATAGGCATACATAAATAGTTGTTCCTACTCCTGCKATTTTTAAAATGACAACTGCAAAAAGATTCATCAAACCATAAATAACAATGATGAAGAAGAACACCTAATGAAGTGCYGTACATTGAGGACAGCAAATAATCTAGTCAAGCTGATGCAGAAAGTAATGTTCACTTAATCTTTTTCGGAGTTAGCGAGTAGCTTTTTTTTTTCTTTTTTTTTCTTCACCATAGAGTCTTTCATATAAGGTGGTGACATTAATAGATCAGGGTCTGTGCATTTGTACCTGCTCAACTGTATCGTACTGGCCCCATGTCAGGTTCCTGTTTGTTGAGGAATGACATGGAGGTGAAGTGGTCTTGTTGAGTCCAAGTGATTTATCACACAGCACTGTGCCAGCCACTTGCTGTTACACCAAGCTGTCAGTTTGTTGTAAATTAAACCACGTTTCACAGCCTAAAAGATTTTTTAGCTTATTTTGTAGATGGATTTTCTAGCAATGCCTTGCAGGGCAAACTGGGGTCTATTTCATCAGAGCATACTGGTTTTTTTCAGAGTATAACAAGGAGTGTTCTTCAGTTTCTAGAACTGTTAATTATTGATATACATACCTAGACAAGCAACTCTGAAGGTTTTAGTATAAAACATGAAAACAAGGAGAGTTTCCATGTCCTCATAGTGTTCCTTTTGTTCTTCCTCATTGGATTTCTTAGTTGAAAGAATAAAACAGGAAAACAACAGCTGCTGGCATGGAGATTGGATCTGTTTATGGAACAAAGTATTATCGTTTGTGCTGCAGGACAAGTATTTCTGTTTATGTCCTTCATGTGTGAGAGAGATGCATGGAGCACTTTTAGTTACTCAGGCTCTTAATAACCCACACAAGCACATTTACTATTACCACTCTGAGTCACATTGGAAAAGGGAGAGGAACAGGCAGAACAAGACAGAGATTTTCTATTTCATTTACATATTAACTGTGTAATATATATCAGGATAGGCAGATAAATGTGTTATTATGCACTTATAACTCCCTTTTCATAGAGCCATTAAAAAAAATGAAAGGGGCATTAAGAGGTTTTTTTTCTGCAGAAGTACATGTGACAAGTTGATGTTCAGAAGGCAAATAGGAAGGCAACAGCAATCCAACCAAGGGAGCACTGGAATCTGGGACATTGCCATTAACCCAGTCACTGGGTCTCAAGCTCSTGTATGCCTAATCAAAGAGAAATGTAGAAATAATGCAATCTAATCTAGGGAGAGGACACTTAGGCTTGTTTCTCATTCTTTTCAGTGTTCAGGTAAGTGACGCAAGGTAGGTAGAACAGGAAAAACTTCCTTCTGTTAATCCTTCCAATGTCTGTCTGCAATGCTGAAACCTCTACATCAGGAGGGGAGCAGAAAAGGTTTGKTTTGGTTTGGTTTTTGCTTTTTCAGACTAAATCGGCCAGTTCCTTCTGGTAGATGGGGCATTTTGCATAGCTATCAAGATGTGTCTCCATTACATAAATGCATAATGGCATGTGCCTGCATACTCAGCTAATGACCAGCAGTATATTTTACTTTAGGCCTCATACCTTGCATTATTTGCTCTCTTCTTGAGGGTAATATTTTCAAGTCTTATTGTTCCCCCCTCTGCCAGTCAATGGTAGTTACATCTGTTTTTCCCTCTCTTGCTTATGTATTGAGTAACAGAGAGGAGCAGCTGTAAATCTGTGAAAGCCAAATGAAGGTAAACATTTTCTGAAAGTAAACAATATCATAACCAAAAGGCTGGTGCATTGGCCCAGTTTAATTTAAAAAATATGTTTCTTTCATTACTCTGCCATATCTCTATAATTTCTCTTGTTGATGTCACATTGTAGCCTATGTGCAAATCTAGACTTGTACTTAGTGCTAAGGTCTGTTCAATACATCACCAAATGTCTTTCAGGACAGTTGCCAGATATATTCTTTTTTTTTTTCCCCTATTGAAAACGGACCTGCAGACTCTAATCCATTCACTTACAGTATCTAGCCTTGACTACTGCAATTTCTTGATTTGCTGGGCCTGGAGCCAAATCAATTGGCAGACTCCAACTTATCCAGAACTCAGCAGCTAGACTCCTGACCCAAGCCACACCAGCTCTATGTCCTCCTGTGCTGGGAATCTRTAGCTGAAAAGCATGTTACACATTCACTGTAATAGTTTCCTTTACACTGTAATTTTATGGGTGAAATTCGTCTTTTCTCCTGCATGCCAACTGTCCCCCTCTTACTGAATTTTTTTGAGCTCAGTTGCCAGATAGACTACTCTTACATTTGCAYTAATTTAAAGCAAACTCCTTTTCATCCCATATCCCTAATTGGTAGAATTTGGAATGAAATTTTGTGTATGAGTTCTGCTTATTTTATGAAGACTTCTCTTTTTACATTATCACAATGAGTTGGGTTTTTTTTGTGTGTGTGGTAAGGCATTATAAAAGATTTATTTTTTTCTTATGGCATAAAAGAGGTTAAAAATCTTAATTTGTCCATGGGAGCTGAAGGAAGAATTTTAGTCTTGCTGACTCATGTAGTTAAAATTGTCTATCTATATGAGGAGGAGGGTCAAAGAGCCTTCTCACTTCCTGTTAATCTGCAGATGAGTCTATGCATATGTTTCCATTTTTTTCTTTGCTCCTGCTTTTTCAAATACCCTGTATCAAATGTTTTCTTGCCCTGAAGATATTCTGATTTTCCCCTTCATCTAATCTTTTATGTAACCCATGTGGGCACCAATTAGGGGATTTTTGTCATTGCTGTCCCTAGTTTGTCTGGTTGTTTTACGTTTACACCTGATAACAATACCTAGTCTGGCAGMATGCTTTATAGCAACAAAAACTGAGGCTTAAGCTTCTATCTAATATGCTTACTATTAGCTTGCACCTGTAATAAAGTATTTGCAGTTGCTCTGAAGTCATTAAACTTTAGCTGACACTTGCACATCACTATCGGTTTCAGTTTTGATGTTTTAGTTATTTATAACTCAGTGGAAAAACAATAAAATAATAATCCTTTATTGGAGATATTCCACATAAACCACCATCTGCAGAATAAGTCGTTAGGAGATACGCAATCAATTACGCCCTTTGAATTATATTGACATAGACTCTTCGAGAACTATGTGKTTTTTTAAAACCTAATTTAGCTTTACATATGGTCAATGAAAATTTGATATAGCAGAGTACTTACCAGCAGATGTTTGTCAATGAATATTTCATGTTACTTAATAAAACTACTTACCAGTCACAGCTCACAGCACAGTGCATCCTGGAGCTTGAGGTGTCTTAGAAAAATTGGTATGACCTATTATTTTGTTTTGGAAACTTCTTTTTGGAGGTCAGGAAAATAGTCTGAACGTCGTATTTGCAACTAGACAGGAAACAATTATTCCACTAAAATTCTACAGAGATCACACCAAAATCTGTGCCTTCTTTTTGGTCAAATCTTACCTTGACCTGGATGAAAAAGGAAGTAAATTGGGAAATTTCCCAGATGATGCAAACTTTCATGTCTTCCCCTTAGAGGTGATCTATCCTCATAGATAGGAGATAGAGGCTGTGTGCTGTTGGATCCCTTCTTTACTGTACAAATCTGATCCTGAGCAAGGGTGGGTACATTACGTCCTGTCTACCAATTAGCCAGAGTTGGAGTTTATGTCAGCTTTAGTATTTCARGTTGGCTGTGGAAGAACTGATGAATCTTGATGCAACATGAATTAACCTATGAACAAATCTGAACTGTCAGAATGGATTTGTATTRCATTGGCACTTTGTAACACATGAATGCAGGGTTTTGGTGCAATAAAAGGAGATACAAAGCCACTTTCCTGTACTACCAAATCATGGTCTTGGGTGCTTTTTAGTTCTAATACTATACATGGAAAAATTTTAGTTTGGATGTTACCCAGTTGGTGTTTGTATGACTTCATAACCAAAATGTTGTGTATATAAAAATTGCTGTATATAAGTTGTCACTTTCTTTGAATGCCTTTGGATGCTTTGAATACCTGGGCTAGTTAGACGTTAGTTTTTAATAACTGCCAAAAATTTACTCCTTAGGGCCTCATGAGATCCATGCTCAGAGTCYTCATTTAGATKGGCAATCACAGAATCACRGAATRGYTGAGGCTRGAAGGGACCTCTGGAKATCATTTAGTCTAACCCCTCTGCTCAAGAAGGGATACCCAGAGTATGTTGCACAGGAACACAACCAGGTGGATTTTTGAATATCTCCAGAGAAGGATACTCCACCACCTCTCTGGGCAGCCTCTTCCAGGGTTCTGTCATCCTCATGCAAAGAAGTTCTTCCTGATATGGAGATAGAATTTCCTGCATTTCAACTTGTACCCCTTCCTCCTTGTCCTATCACTGGCCATCACTGAGAAAAGTTTGTCCTCTTCCTCCTTACATTCACCTCTCAGGTGTTTATATATACTGATCAGATCCCCTCTTAGTCTTCTCTTCTCCAGGCTAAATAGGCCCAGYTTGCTTAGTCTTTCCTCAAATGATAGATGTTCCAATCTCTTAATCATCTTCATTGCCCTACACTGGACCCTCTCTAGAAGCTCCATGTCCCTCCTGTACTGGGGAGCCCAGAACTGCACCCAATACTCCAGGTGCGGCCTCACCAGGGCTGAGTAGAGGGGCAGGATCCCCTCCCTTGACCTGCTGCATCCTCCTGATGCAGGCAAGGATTCCATTTGCCTTCTTGGCCATGAGGGCACATTGCTGCCTCATGGGTAACTTGTTGTCAACCAGGATTCCCGAGTCCCTCTCTGCGGAGCCGCTTTCCAGCAGGTCAGCTCCTACTCTGTCCTGGTGCCTGGGGTTATTCCTGCCCAGGTGCAGGATCCTGCACTTGTCCKTGTTGAACCTCATGAGGTTCCTCTCTGTCCAACTCTCTAACCTGTCCAGGTCCCTCTGGATGGCAGCACAGCCCTCTGGAGTGTTGGCCACTCCACCTAGTTTGGTGTCATCAGCAAACTTGCTCAGGGTGCACTCTGTGCCTTTGTCCAAGTCCTTGATGAACAAGTTGAACAGCGCAGCGCCCAGAACTGACCCCTGGGGGACACCACTGGTCCCCGGTCTCCAGCTGGACTTGGCTTCATTTATCACCACCCTCTGAGCTCTGCCATCCAGCTAGTTCTCAATCCACCTCACTGTCCACTCATCTAAGCCACACTTCCAGAGCTTCCCTGTGAGGATGTTATGGGGGATGGCATTGAAAGCCTTGCTGAAGTCAAAGTAGACGACATCCACTGCTCTCCCATCATCCATCCATCCATCCATCCATCCATCCATCCATCCATCCATCCATCCATCCATCGTATTGTGGGAGGCTATCAGGTTGGTTAAACATGACTTCCCCTTGCTGTCCATGCTGAAAGTGTTAACAGAATGTTTGTCAGATTGAGGACCTAATTAGTTCAACATGTAACTTTTTCACCACCATCCCCAGGAGAAGAAAAAAAAATTAGTACAGTGGGCACCAATACATGAGAAAATCAAAAGGGAAATTTGATGCAGCTGTAGATGTAAAGGACTTTCCAAGCGACAGATATTAATTGGTTTTCTGTTATCTTTTGCCATCCAGTAGGTAATATTTCTTAAAACTGCTTGATTTTTTGCATCTATTAATAATACCATCCTAACATCTTTAGTTTTTTAAAAATTTCATAGTTAGGTAAGTGTAGGAGATCCTTTTCCTACTCTTCACTTTGTATAGTTGTGCAGTTCTGCAAGAAATCTCTTTGACATCTTTCTATCCTCTGGTTCCATTGAGGAGAGTTTCTGACATGATCAGATAATGACTTCAGATAAATTTTAGCACCTGTCCACAGAATGGAAATTAAAYATTTAAAGTTCAATTGTGTGGGTTTTTTTCCYCAAATTTCAGATGATCTTATTAACATCCATAAGTAGAAAATGGCAAAGTGGCTCTTCTTCATATCTTTGTAAATGTTTTCTACTTGAATTTCCACTTACCAACTAGAAACAGACTGTTAATTAAGCAAGATTTTCTGAGCACCTGGGTCACCAACACAATGATAGTAATTAAATTCTAGCCTCAGTTCCAACAAATATAATAATAGAATGCTTTTGCATTTTCATTCTTTTCAAATTAATTGAATAAATATATACAGCATAATTTTATCCTTGATATACCTGCCCTTYCCTCCAAACAAGTGTTAATATGTGGAAAATATCGCATCTCGTAATAAAACTTGAATGGGTCAGGAATGGGTCAGATCACCCCAGTAGACTTGAGAGAACTTTTTTTTTTTTTAATTAAGAAACATTTGGGGCTTAATTTAAAAATAAGGTACTTATTTGTAAGGTTTTAGAAATTAATTAACCAGCCCTGATGGTTGCAAAGAAAGTCTTCTATATGTAAAGCAAAATATGCTTTACGAAATCTGAAAATAGCTTGAAACAGTATAGAAAGAGAAAGAAAGAAAAAAAAAGAAAAGGTGTTTCTATTCAACTGAATGAGGTTAACTTTCAGATCAAGAGATGGAAGATATAAAACTGCCTTACTAGTCATCTAGATCATTTTAGGAGAGATGGGTTGTTATATATAATAAGGTCCTCTGCATCAGTGACTAGCAGGGAGAAGGAGGGGAATMATCTAGCGACTCACCAGATGCTGCGTGATGGCACTTCTGCAATCTTAGGGAAAGAATTTCTGCAAACTGCAGAATGTTTTTTCAGCCCAGGAATCTGTAGAGATCAAAACCCAAGAATGTTGTCATAAACTCAAAGGGGTTTTCAGCTTGAATTCATAGGTTGGCATAGCTGATCACTCAGGTGCACATTTCAGGCATTTGTAGAAATTTTGGGTATCTTGGTGGTCTTGCATTTACCTGTTTAGTGATCAAGACTACTTACATATTGACTAAGTCATTTTTCAGCAATCAGTGTTATGAAAGGACAATATTGCTTGTAACTGATATGAAGAGAAAGAAAAGAAGCCTGTGAGGAAATGTTCTAATTCAGGATAAATAGGTAACTAAAAATTCAAGGAGCACAGTTGTCCTAGTTTATCACAAGATCTGCCTTCAGAATTAATTCATTTTGTATTGAATGAGGGAAGCCCATTTCACATCTCCTCTTCATTGCGTGCACACTAAATTGCAGGTGTTTGCTTGCACTCACATGAACACACACAAACCTACAAGGGCATAGGGCAGGCTGACCTACTGCAGGTAAACCCGAGAGAACCAGCAACAGCAGTTACGTGATGTAGCATTTAGATACTTTCAGGTRCCTTCTCCTCAAAGCAGAGCTTGCTTGTCCTCCATACTTTCATTTTTGTCAGCCCACTCATTTATATGCAGATGCCACCAAAGAGTGTACGTCAGGTTTAAGCCTTGTATATTACCTGTCTACATGCCTGTAGCCACACTCAGGGGCACATGGGCACATCAAGTTATAGTAGACATCAGTGGGAAGCTGCTGCATGCATGTCCTTTGGTACATAGTTTATGAGTTGTGTAGGCTAAAGTTGTGGAGACAGACTTGAAGGGAGACATCTCCAACATTGATAAAATGTAAGTACAAAAGACACGTCATTGGATGGATATTGATGATGTTGTTTCAGTAATGACATCATCCATAGACTCCTAGTGTCTTTGCTTTGCTTCTCTATAGTGATCACAACATAAATTGCTTGTCTTGTTTGACTTCCTTGTTCACCAAAGTTGAGCAGATTGTGGCCGTTTTCAACGCTTCTACCAGACAAAAAGCTTGGGACCATTTCTCGAAAGCCCAGCGAAAGAACATAGACATTTGGCGAAAGCATTCTGAGGTTGGTGATTTTATTATTACTTTCTATCCATCATCTCACAGCTGGATTGACACAGAACGAGTGTGATTGTAGCTGGACATAGTGCATTCAGCAATATTTATGGCTACAGTTTTAGCTGTTAATCAACTAGCCATTATACAATCTCATCTGCCATATGAATTGCTCCCATTGCTCTCATTRCAATAACAGTCATTAAATAACACTAAGATAGAGAGCAATGTGTTTTTATTTTCCATGCAAGAATTGGGAAAACATTGGAGGAATATGTTTATTATCTAACATAATGAGCTGAAATGACAAAACTAGTAAAAATAATTTAAATTGAGGAAAGAATGAAGTCTCTCAAATATGAAAAATAAAAGTTTTTAGGAGTCATCATGATCTGGTTTTAAAAGTACTCTTCTATAACACTGATTTTTTTTTCTGGTTGTACCATTATAATTATGGTCATTATAAGATKACTTTGCTCGAAAAGAATATAGACATTTCTTTCATAAAATAATGAATTAAGCRTATCTGTCCAGAATTATGGTGCACTCCTTCCCACTTGTTTTATGTCCTTCTCTAAAAAGCAGATCAATCACTTATATGGATTCTAAGTATTTTGCTTACAAACAAAACAGTATAAATGCAATCAGAATACAACATAAAATTAGCAATGTGGGTTCATGAATGTGTGACTGTCATAAGCATGAGCAGAGGAAATGGGTTTCTACCTCTCCTTGCTGTGAGTGGCAGCAAAGGAAGYGATTGTCCCCATCTTGTGTTTTGGTCATCCAGCTTTCGTTTTTAATTCAGTATTTACGCTATGAGCCTGTATTTTAAAAAGTAAGTACCACTGTCTTTGTTTTCTTTCTTTCGTCTTCCTTTTTTGTTATTTTTTAATATGGGAAATTTACATACACCTGGCTTACCTTCAGGTAGTACAGTATGTTGATTTGTAGTATCACAGTCCTCTAAATGATTTCTGTCTGACTCAGAATAAAAACTTTAGAAGGTAAGGTGCACTTATTTAATTATTTTGTAGTACACTTGTAAAATAAGTGTTGTACACTTAGTTTGAGAAAAAAAAGCTAAAGTGCTGTGCTATAAATCATTTGGATAACATTTTAAGTGCCCATTAACTAATGCTAAATTACAGTTGAATACCAATGGCACTAACTGTAACATCCACATGAATACCAAATGAAGTCTTTATTATCAGTGCTATTATGGCGAATACCAAATGACTTCACAATAATGGGACACTTAAAATAAAATGTTAGCATAATTTATTGGTTCAAACTGTACTTTGCATTTTGTTCACAAATATTTCAAAAAAGGAGTGGGTAAAGTCTTGTTTAACAGAAAATTKGGAAGTTGGGGGTTGCTATTTAGAAAGGTATGAAAACGTGACTCGCTGGTAGTTTACTTCAATTATATTAAAAACATTCCTTCTTAAACTAACTTTTTGTGAAGGGATGTGGAGTATCATTTGCTTCTAAATCTTGCTTGCTTCTAAATCTTTAATAAAGGGAAATGTGTATGAGTTGGACTTCCCAGAAATGTTAATTCACTTCTTGCTCTTTCAAACATTATTGCCTTTTCTTTTTCTATGAAAAGGACACTAAAAGCAATTCAGAAATATATGAAACCTCTAGCTAAATATTTCAGAAATGCCTGTGTTCCAGGCGTGAAGTATTACTGATAGACACCAAATGACATCTTTGATTTAATTTGTATTGTCCAACCATGACATTATCTGCTAATTTGTTTATTTTGTTAATTTATGACCTTCCTGTCCTSCTTTAGAAAAGCTTTCCTAGAAACCCAACCACCAAACAAACCCTCATACACAAAGTTATTCCTTATGAAAGATTATCAGCTTTTCTGGTAATGTAGAAATGGATTCACCAAAGACATGTATCTGCTAAAAAAGGAATAAATGTAAAAGTGGATATCTGCTCAGGTATGCAGCCTGCATTTCCCAGGAAAAAAGTGCAGGTGGCCTTTTACAATAACAAATTAAGAAGCGGCTTGCTGATTTCTTTGGTGCCTCTTATTGTCCAGTTGACAATTTACCATTTCAATCACTTTTTCCTTTCTTTTTTTCTTTTTTTTTTTTTTAATTTGAAACTAGCCCCATACAAAACGCCCACTAATTAGCCTCCTTGCACTTGCTGTGACTAATGGATGCTTACACATTTATTAGAGCRTTCGAGATCTGATGAAGCAAGGGTCCAGCTCAAGGGAAACGCCTTCCCCTCTTTTCCCCCCGCAGCCCCTCTCTGGTGGTTTGCTGTTAATTGCATGGAGCCATAGTWGGACTCCTCAAACCCTTCCCTCCTTCCACGCGCCTCTTCCTTGTTTCAAACATTGCAAACCTCTTCTTTGGGAATTAGGCTTCTTTGTCGACAGAAAAATTAGCTGTCTGCGGACTCAAAAGGGCRACACTAATCACGGCGCAGCATCCCCGTGTTACACCTGACAGGATTATTAGGACAAAATAGGATTCTCTCCATCTTCTCCGTGCCAGCCATTGGCCCAGCATCAGCCTCTTTCAGGGAGAACAAAGACCGTCTAGACTCCCACAAAGCCCGCGCCTGCTGGTCTTTGCCTAGTGACATTTGTACAGGCTGCCTGCCCTCGCTCTGCTCTCAGAAACGGGGCTGTTGGCACTCATATTTGTGTCAGATCATGATGCAGAAATTTCCAGGACAGTGGCAGTGGGCTGAGTCTTTTCAATCTGACAAAATCTGAGGATGGGAACAGTGTATGAGGGTGGTTTTTTTTTTTTTTTTTCTATCTATAGACACCTAAAATATAGCAAATATAGCATGCTCCATCTGAGCTAGCTGCTCTAGGCTCCCCTTACAGGCAGCAGAGAGAAACAGGCACTTTTAGGGCACAGTTAATCTGACTTAGTTTGGATTTCAACCTTGCAGGTGTGAAAAATCTTAAAGTGCTTGTTTCTTTACATTTCTACCAAAAAAAAATGTAGGGGAACTAGTTTTCAGTGGCTACACTGAATGCAAGTGACAGAGGCTGGAATTTTTTATACCTTACGCGAGTCCCTTTATTGATCTGATTTATAGAAAATCTTAAGCATTATCCCTGCTATTATCCCTCTTCTTCTATATTTAGAAGCAAAAATCTTTTCATATGCAGGCCCGCTTTCTCTCTTGTTTTCCCTGAATGTGGCCTTTTATAAAGTCAGTTCTTTCACATGAAGAATTCAGTTTCCTTCAACCTGAATCCTGTTCAAACTCTGAAAAGTGTTGCACATCTTGCCCCATGTTCTTGTTATTATGAACAGGTTTATATATACAGACATGTATGATTACAATGATAAATGTTCCATAATTAAAGTTCAGAAGATTTTAAAAAGAGTTATTAAAGATAAAGCAATTACTTTGTGGAAATCACTCCTGACCAAGGGTCATTTTTGGTTTTAGGAACTCAGAAATGCTCACAGTGAACAGCTCATGGGAATCCGCCGGGAAGAAGAGATGGAAATGTCTGATGATGACAGTGGTGACAACCCCACTAAAAAACTGAGAGCAGATGATTCAGGTAAAGCAAAATTCCTCTACAGTATCCTCAAATATATGCCTTTTTTTTAGCATCAAACAAAATTGTATATACGAGAGGAATGAGATATTAATAGAAGATGATTATACAAACCTAACCTATTTTAAATCTTCATAAATTAGTTATTTGAATGATGCAAGCTGTCTCTAGGAGGTTTCTCTCACCTACCAAGTGGTATGATGATGAGAACTGTCCAGTTCTGCCCATGGCTGGATGCACTGTGGGGGTTTTTTATCACTGCTTCTGCTATCTGACAAAATAGTGTTTCATTCCATGGTTGTAACAATGTCCTATTACAAGGACTGATTGAAGTTCTCTTTTGGTCACTCTTCTCCATGCCTTACTTTTCTGCTCCACCACTATTATATAACATATAACCTCAGTAAGAAATATGTGCTACCATTTTAATTGTTTGCTTTGTGGAATTAACTTTCAAGGGTACATATTTCACCATATAGTACTGTACACTGTATTAATTTTACACTCATTACTTGGTTGTCATGAAAGAAAGAACAAAGTTGCTTGATGTACATGGAGAGAAAAGCAACTTCTTCAATTTTCTACAAATATTCTGCTATCCAGGCAGGATGGACATCCCAGGAGATGACTCACAAGCTGCCTGAATTACTGATGGGTAACATGATCTGGATCCTTCATATGATTCTTAACATTGGTTAATATATTTGTAGGTGGTTAACAAGAGTTTACCTGTTACTCATCCTCAGCAAAAATGCTTACAGCAGCTAAAGCCAAGGCACAAGTGAAAACTGCCACTCACCAGCCAGCTTTATGCATGGTAAAGATGAAGAAGGTTCATCCAGGCTTTTGCCTAGAYCAGCATCATATTAGGAAATGGCCATACTGAAGACATTCAATTTTGTGTATTTACATAAAATGTAGTAGTTTTTTACTGACATGCAGAGTAATCTTTGCCCCGCCTGTGACAAGGTGCTCTGTGAGTTTGGATGATTCTAGAAGTAAAGACTTTCTTGCGGTTATTCCAGAAAGAAATCTTTAGTAGGACATTTCCTCTGGGAGCAGAATTAATGTGTTTACTGCAGGTAAAATGCAACAATAAAACCTGTAAAGAGTAGTTTAAATTTTTGCTTGGCTAATTGGGTGGGCTTGAATTTTTCTAGACATCATTAGCCGAATGCTTGGAACTAAGACAGGGATAACTGCAGGCAAAGCATTCCTAGCAGTCACAGACTTTCATGAATGTTAATCATTTTGCCTTGGCTATGTCCAATCTTATGGAAAGAAGTCGTTAGAATTAACAATAGGAAGGTAAAGCCAGAAATTCCCATAAATTCCACTTCAGCAAGTGAGTAGTGATGTTTTGAACTGTCATATTCAATTCCCAATCCCCAAACCAATTCAGCTAGATTTAACAAATGCAYGCCTAGGGCTGAGATGTACCGATCATTCATTTGGCCTCAGATTAGTAACATTACAGATAGGAAAACATATTTGATTTTCTTCCCTAAATAGGAGACATTTCTGTCAATTGCTGTAATATCTGAGATTTCTACAGCATTCTATCCCAAACTGCTTCAGTTGTTAAACTGTTATACATATTAATATGAGGATGTGAGTCCCCACAGTGTTAAAAGTACCAAACCCAATCCTGTGCAGCACACTAAGTCAAAATTTAATGGTAGGGACCTGCTTGAATGCTTGTCCAAATTCTTCATCTTCGATCTTGGTCAGGTTATTCAGCCCACTGCACAGGTGGAGTCACGCAGTTTCAAAATTATTTTTTATCACCTTCTTCTTCCAATGTTATGTTCTTAGCTAAAATGTGTGGATTTGATTCTTCTATCATTGACACTAAAGGGATCTTAGAGATATTTCAGTTAAACCAAACGAATTACTGGGTATAAAATAAGGATATGTGAAAAGAAAATAAGTGAGTAGCATTCTCTCTCTTTTTTCTTTTTCATTTTAGGAACAGAAGAGAGATTCTTCYTAGATTCTGCCTTTCTTATTTTAACAGTTTTTAAAAATTATTGTTTCTGTTAGGCCTACTTCCTTGCTTGATATGTATCCCTGTTTAACTATCTCTTTATTGTACTGGATTGGTTCAGATTGGTTCCTTCTATCCCCATCATTTCAAAACACAATGAAGCACACCTCAGGCCAAAGGTTGTGCCAGGGCCTTGGTGCCTCCGTGATCACCTAGAATTGTACATCAGTCTTCAGAGCAACGTCCAGAGAAACAATAGAGTGAGCTGAGAACCTTGTCCACAGTGCATTTCACAGAATCACACAGAATTGTTGAACAGTTGAAGTTGGAAGGGACTCTAGAGATCATCTAGTCCAATGTCCTGCTCAAGAAGGGTCACCTAGAACACRTTGTACAGGTTCATATCCAGRCGGGTTTTGAGTATCTCCAAGGARGGATGCCCACTCTCTGGGCAGCCTRTTCCAGTGCTCTGCCCCCAGTATCCCACTCAGCTTGAGCAGCCCTTGCCACACATTTCCAATAGGACACCTGGGAGACAGCTGCAGGTTAGCAGGCCTCTAAGCAAAGGCTCACCTTGGAAAAGAGAGCTGTGAATTTGTCTTATTTAGATTAGATGATGGAAAAGCTGTTAGCAATAAAGGTTTGTACTTAGTGTTTGGTTGTGAAGGAATCTGTGGCATACTAGAAATTTACTAACAGTTGTTTGTTTGGGAAGATTAGCACATATTACTTGGGGCTATACAGAACAGCTGAAGAGGAACTCATTGCAAAGTGTGTCATTCCATTCTAGACTCAAATGTCCTTTTTTCATCTGCCAGTTGCTCTTCTCTTAATTGTGTACGGACCTTATTTACTCCTCTCTGTGTCTGGTGGCAGAACTGGGATGATAATTGGGATTTTCACCMTCCTGGATCTGCCCTCCATCTCTTAGACCTGCCTTGCAATCTCTGGTCCATGTTGAAGTGCTGGGTCATTTCCCTCTAGGCAAAGACCTTCTATTCCAGGTATTTTACAAACAGGTCATTCTCCTAAGGACYTGAGGTACTAGTAACAGTGTTAGTTAAGTGCAAGCTGAATATTCATGGAAAAGAAAGGCATAGCTACATGCYTTTCTGTTGGACAGCAGCTTTGAATTGCTCCCAGGGTCCCCTGAGCACCCCACCGGGGAAACCAATAAACGATCTGAACTACCAAGCATGACTAGCTTGTAGGAATTCATCCTGATTTCAGAGACTGAAGGTCACTTGTGTGATGAGCAAAGCTGGCAAAAGGCTAGGCTGTGTGGGTATGAACTGTGGGCACAGCCATTCCTTTAGAATGATGTTGTTTGTTTGCTTGCTTGTTTTCAAAACTCAGCCTTTAAACAGTGATTTTTTCTGCACGGTGGATTTTGGAGTTTGAGAGGGACAAGAGGATTGCTGAAGTAAAGCCAGAACGAAATTGTTAAGAAAAAATAATAATGATGACTGGCAACTCAGTTAATACATTTGAAACTCAAGGTGCAGCTACTGAAGCATTAGCTCAGGGGAAGAAATGGCATTCTGCCCTGGAGTCTGGAGAATATAGGAAAATCTTAGAGTGATCAGGATTTATGGATGCTTCGTCTCCCACCTGCTGGCACTGGGAGTAAGGACCCGCAAGTAAAAGTCTCCAAAGTAATTTTAAGAATTAGTGAAGTGAAGCTGCATTTTGTAAGAAAGAGTTTGGTTTATGCCTTGAAGGCACCTGTAATTTCACTTTAAGAGGAGGTAGGTTAATCTCTTCCTTTTGCAGGTCTTGGCAACATGCCATTAATTCCAGTGACTCCGACTTCAGTGAGAGGCTGGTTGCCACTGCATAAAATGAAGAAATGCACAGCGCTTGTGGAGGGGACGCTGGGAGGACAGCCCTGTGATTAGTGCTTTTGACTGGGGTTCCAGAGCGAAATTCCAGCTCTGCCACAAACCTCCCACCTGAACAAATCAATGAATTTGTCTTGCCTTCGGTTCTCTGCTATAGCAGATATAGGTGATAGCGCTTCCTTTGGTTCACCCATTGCGTGTCTTCTCCACGTAGACTTGCTATAGGGTTTTCTCCAGCKGAATGTGTGTACAGTATCCTGCTCACTGAGCCCCTGGGGCATTCGTGCACAGTTGTAATTAAATTGTAATTAAATTACTCCAGCAATGCAGTAATTGAATAACAACTTGGGTACTGCATGCAAATAGTAAAGAAATTTTAAGTTACATAAGTTACATAGTGTAAGCCCAGCATTGTCACATAATATTGGCACTGCCTTCCAACTYAGGACATTTTAGGCAGGATTTTCAAACATGTCAGTTATAGGCGCCTAATTCAGATATTGCAGCTTTTCTATCATAAACATTAGCCTGAATCTTTGAGTTTTCTCCAGAGATGGTGTGTCATTTTGGCAGCAACAGTGAAGTCAGATGCCATARGAGACAGTCTGAACCAAGTGTCAGTCCAGATGACTTGAGAGTCTTTTTGAAGGTTAGTATTTGAAAATTACACCCCTGTGCCCACAGCATAAATTAGGCATTGTGATACTGTTTGTGAGACTTTCCTGAAAGCCACAAACCTGGCAAGGCTTCAAGGGAAACATGAACCAACACCAAAGTGATCTGTGKGACCATTATTCATCACAATTCAGTCTCCTTTTGCTTTTACTTGTGTGAATGCAGAGATGCACAAGCATAATTAATACTGTGTTTAATAGCTGGATTAAACTGGGGGGAAAGCTTTATATAGCCTGTTACAACTTTGAATAGAAATTCTCATCCCAGCTGCATGGARCTCTTCCTTTTCTTCGGCCACAACAGATCTTGTTTCAGAATTTCCACATTTTCCTCTTCCTTCTGATTAAGCTCATCACATATTCCTGCCTTTCCTTATTGTAAGCCTAGCCTGACTTGACAAAATTCTGATTTGTTTTTCTGTCATCACTTCTCCACTTACTGCTTTTCAGTATCAGATTTTGTGAAAGCGATTCTGATATTTAGGAAACTCATAATTTGCCCAACTTATTTTAAACTTACAGATAAAGATAATGTATAAGATAAAGATAATGTACAGATAAAGATAATGTAATAAAATGTATTTCCTTTAAAAATTAATGGACTAGCATCTTTTTTTCCCCCACAAATAAATCAATACCATTTCAAAGCCATCAGCACCTGGCATCATAATCATCCCGGTGGTAACAAATACATGAACACATACAAAGAGGAAACTAAAATGTGTTAACAAAATCTACAAACTAGGGTTTATAATCAGTCTCAAAAAAAGAAAATGGAAAAAGATCTATTAAATTGGAAGAACTGAATTGTCATCATGCAGATATGGTCCCCTAGCTGGCCAGACAAACAAGGGAATAACCCATTTGAGCTCRGTGAGTGGAGCAACCTCACTTGGAAGGGGAGTGCTCTGGCCACAGCAGACACAATCAGCCCTGCTCCCAGGGACCATCAGAGATGATCACTYGAAAGCAGCACAGGGCAATTGCTCCATCTACACTGCAGACTTGCTGTGGTGTCTTTCACAGCGTGCCAGYTTAGGACTGCTATCATCAGACACACTCCTATTTTGTGCCTTAAAATGCATTCCATTTTTCCCCACGTTTTTTTACATAAATAGGCTCGGATTCAGGAAGCACGTAAGCAGGTGCCTAATTTCATGCTGGAGGTTTGAAGTCCTTTTGGCTTTAATAATGCTACTTGTGAGGATAAATTTAGCAGCACTGCTCTGATTACTCAGTGCCAAAGGCAGCTGCCGAGTCTTTCTTCGATGGCGGGTGGGGACAGCCCAAGTCCTGTCCCAGGTCCTGGGGTAGCCCCTTTGCATCACTTCAGTTTTGGGAGGAGGGCCCCCACCCTATAGGGCACAGCAGTTAAAGAGTTACCAAACAAACTTCCAGTTTTAAAGGGAATAGACGCTTCAGAGAGACTTGCTAATATGGGTTTTAGGAAGATGTCCTGTTAACTAAAAAACAAGTCTGTCGTGTTTTGATGCCTTTCAGCGGACAGAAATGCTGTTATCTAGATTATATTTTATTATGTTTCTTGGGTATTTCGTACTGATATGCTTTTATACAGGATCATTACATAGGAGAATAGATTTAATCCTGTTTTTAGTAAGCTTTAAGGACACTGAGGGATTATTTATGTAATAAGATGCAAAGTTGCTATGGAAAATGCTATAGCAACCTAACATCTTCACAAAACCAAGCAGCCACTTGTGACAGCAATCTAAATTTACGTTTATTTTAGTGTCATTTTATTGACATTCTTAGTATCTCATTTTGACAGCATGTTAAAATATGTTTTGCATTCATGCTAGAACAAAATTAACAGCATGTTGTTGGAATGATGATTGTTATAATTTTTTGAGATAATTTTAGCATATTTCATTTTGTGTAAATAGTATTAAAATAGTAGTGAAAAGAAGTTTTAGTGCACCCCTTCTATCTGTAATACAACAAACAATGCACATTAAAAGTAGCATTTTACAAGTCAGTGACAAGCTAAACTGTTTTTATTTGCTTCATATCTGAATGAAAATATTTTTCAAGAAAGAAATGATTTTGTTATCAGAATTTATTTCAAATCCTATATCTTTTATTATAAGTTTCCCGGTTCAGGATACAGGCTGTAATTTTTCATTAGGTTTCATAAAGCAGAAAATCCTCTCTGAGTGCACTGAGTTGCAGTTTGGTGGAGAATTTGYCCTATTTAAATGGAACTTCTCTAAAACATGGATTAACAGTTTGCACCGTAGGAGATTATAGAAAAAGAAAAGGAAAAAACATACACAACCCCCCTCCCCAAACAGTCTGAACCCTGTCCTGAGTTCATAGCAGTTAATAATAAAACTCACATTGACTTCAATGAGAGCAGAAGCAAGCTCTGTCTATTGATTTTCTCCAGCCCCCTCCATTAAGAATCTTGAAGTGTGGCTGTAACATTGTTGAAGTAGGATGTTGGCAGCAAAATCAATAAAAGACAATATTAGAACATATGCTGTTTTCAGCTTCCTCACAATCTGATATAGCTGGTATTAGCATCCTTCTCCAAATTACACTTCATGCTTTCTATAAAGTGACCTTCCTCGCAGTGCCCCCTCCAATGCTAAGCTTTTGTGCTCGCTCTCACTCTCGTGTTTAGCCTTCAAGAGAGTGAACCGTGTTTATAATAGCAAAGGTGGCTGGTTCTGAACAGATTCCCTCAGAACAGAAGGAACAGATTCCTACAAAAGCGGCTCCATTTAGCTCTATCTAAACGCTGCTAGCGGTCTGCTATGAAAGCTGTCTCTAATTCAGTCTGAACTAAGCTCCTGGATATGGGTTTTCTTAATTATGCTGCAGTTCCTGCCCTGTTGTTTTTAGGTCCCCTTTTCACTCCAACGCATCAGAGAAGATTTAGGTATCTTTTTATCCACTGTTAAATCTGTGAAACATCAGCCAATGCTGAGTTGCCACTTATCAGAATAGAGAATCTTTTCTGATGTCAAAAACAGGTCCTAAACTCAAAACCCCTCACTTGGAGAGCACCCTTATATCATGAGATAAAAGATTTCCAAAGCAATTCACAGTTTCCTCTTAGTAGTGTGCAGGATCTGTGTCCCCTTGGGTCCAGCAAACCTTGTAGTCCATGATGTGTCTGCCTTCCAGGAGTTAAAAACCCACCCTACTTTAATGATGGGATCTTAGATTCAGAGAAATTTCAGGATTTTCTGATCTTCGCTCTTGGCTTAAGTGTTATCTTAAGTGAAGGCTTAAGCTTCTTGATTATCTCAAGAAACTCAACTTCTACTAAATTCATATTATGAAAGTAATGCAATATTTTTGTGATTGATGTATTTTGTTCATGTATTCAAGAGCCAAGTGGAATCAATGCTGCTTGGAGGTGAATGACTTCCTTTTAGTATTATTTGGTTTCTCATTTAAGGCAGAAGGAAGAAGGAAGAGAAACCAGGAAAAATCATTTTTAGACGTGGAAAGAGAGACTGAAAAGAGCCTAGATGTGCTACCAAAAACAAAACCAAAAATATCACAATTTATTCCATTTCTCCACTAATTCAAACATGTGACCCCATGAAAACCACTACATAAAACTAGGAAAAGAGGAAAGGTGCTTTTGTGAAATTCAGAGTTCAAACTGCTACATTTTTTTTTTCTTTTTACTTTCAGTGGGCAAATAACTGATTATCTGATTATCTTTCCGTTTATTTATCGAGCTCTCCATATGGTGTMTATATAACAAGCTGTAACTCAGGTTTAGGAACTGTGCCAAACATGTCTTTGCAGCAGCTTCTGTATCCCAGTGATTACTGAACTGCTTCCACAATTGCCACAACGTCCACTTTACATGTTAACYGAAGAAGATCTCTTTCAAGAGATTTAGGTAGATGCTCATCTGCATCATCGTCTGCATTGCTGCTTTGACATGGATCACATACGGGCTAGTCTGCTCCCTCAAATTGATCTAAGCTCAGGAGATAAGTGAGCACTTTCAACAGCTCAGAAGGTGCATGATGAAAAGCAACAGCTCTCCCCATTATGTCCCATTATTGGACTGTTATCAGCATCATCATGTTCTCCTAACTGGTTTTGAGGCCTGTACTGCCAGACCTTCACTCTGCATCCTGCTCACCCGCAGATGCAGAGTCCTCAGCAGCGACCTACCCACAACGTCTGGTACCAGAACTATTCTGCAGCCATCTCTTCAAAGCTATTCACTTTTTTTGCAAATTTCAGTAAATTCTGAAAGGACTGGAGGTATCACGGACCTCTGTGCAGTGCCTTTTGTTATTCAGTAGCTCAGAATAAAACCTACTAAGGCTGTTAAACAGTGGAGAAGCATCTGTTTATGTATATTGAAGGTGCAAAAGGCAGGATGGAGGGGACGAAAGGAGATTTTTTTGGCTTGCAGATAAAACTCTTCTGCGCATCTTTAGTGGAAATACTCCCACGTTTACAAATGAATAAATTGCTCAAATATTACTAGCTCTGAACATAACAGCCAAGAAATACCAAGCTGCATGTGACTATCTGCTGATGCTTTCCAGAGGGGTAAAATCGTAATTCCTTATGTAAGAGGCTCATTTTCATCTAAAACCAAAGTAACTGAGGAAGTGTTTTAGTATCATGCATATTTTCAAAGAAAAATAGCTCAGCACTCCAGCCAGCACATGGTCACAGAGAAAGCTGGATACATTTTCCTGATATTTGCAGTGCACTTGGATTTTGCACAAGGTTATTTTTCCTCATATTTACAATATGTACTGATGATACCAAATGATGATATCCTCACAATTACACCTTTTATTTATGAACAGAATTTGACCATTATAAATCAGAGTAATTCAAAACACCACAGCAACCTAAGACAGGCCAGGGTCTATTGTTGAAATCTGAATAAAACTGAAGTGATTGCTTTTATTCCTATGGGATAATTGCCAGTAGCCTGCTATACAGAGATTAGCTATGTACAATAATGAATATCCTAGCTGATCTATGCACCATGTGTATATACACATACATACACATACATAGCAAATAGCAAATAGCATCTACCATATATGAAAAACTGAGCATTCATTAGCTTGTCCTGTGTTGCATGAACTTCRAAAATCTCTATCTTCAGTTACAGAGCACCATTAAAATGAGCAGAATTTTTCCCTATTGATGTGGGAAAGGACCATCAGTGCCACCTGGCTCCTCCTCAGTTATCACTGCTTTTCATACTCGAGTGAACATATTCCTTCCCTTTTGAGAGTAACATGTCCTTTTTYTTATTTCCTATGTTTGAGGAATACAGCCTCAGAAAAAAACATTGACTGCAGGAATAACTGATTTTGCTGGTATCTTTAAAGCACAGACACTGTAAAGTTGGCATAATGGTTCTATTTCTCAATTAGAAAGAAGACAGAGCTACTAAAAGGGATTCAGTCCTTGATTAATTGCATTTAACTGAGATAGCAATTTCTGAAGCAGTTATTGGTAAACATAAAGCATAAGTCGCTGAGAAATTCACCTCATCACAAACCATAATAAAATACTTTAATAAGCAGGAAGATGAGGAGTTACACTTTGCTGAATTTAGAAAATATCTGAGAACTACTATTTTTGATCAAAGTTACATGTACCTCTACATTTGCTTATGATGACTTGCTTTCTCTGCCTCTGCTTTCTCTTGGTTCAAGAGAACCAAGGAGGAAAGGCAAGGCAACAACCAGCCAGACTCACAGCAGTCCCCTATATCTCCTTATGTGCACGCTCAGTCTTTTAGTTAGTTGGCACATATCATGGAAGCAATACAGTCTATGGAGGAGAGAAGATAGGAGTCCTTTGCTTAAAAGAGGCRCCTGAAGAAACTGGTCTCAACAGGGCAGATTAATTAGTGACTGTTAAAACACCATTTACAAGCTATGTAGATTCCAGTTCTCCAAAGAAACGCTGTCAAGTGAAATAGACCTAATCTGTGACAGACTTTGATATTGTTGTAACAAGGTGCTCTCTTCCAAATTCCGAATATGCATTTCAGTAATAGGATGTGACATCTWTGTAGAAAAAGTCCAAAATGCTTTATGCTGTAATCTGTCTGGGACAGMAGAGGAGTAAGGGGACTGGAGAACATACTGCAAAATAAGTATGAGTGAGGGAAAAGAGAGACATCTGGAAACGTTAGGCAAGTGGGAATTACGAATTAAGCAAGAAATGGGCTGGTGCATTTTGAGCAGAAAAAGGTGATCTAAATGTAGTCACACTCTACAGAGGAAARGAAGAGGAAGGTCTGGAGAAAGGGTTAGAGAGATTGATCTGAAGTGGGAGATTAACCTGTCTTCAGAACTCCTTGGAGAAACTTGGTTCACTGATCAAGTGTTTTTCCTGCAGCCACAAGGTCTGCATCAAGGATCTTAAACTGTGCGCCTGASCTATTGGCAATTTGTAAGGCTATACTAAGTCGTCTGCAGCTGCTTCCTGGAACAGGCTAAAACAATAAGATTAACTTCCCTCTTTAGAGGTTTTAATTAAAAGTCAGAGTTTGTAAGGACATGGAAAAATACAGAGAGCCAATACTGATCCCACAGTCTAGAAAATTTGGAAACTACTAGTCTGGAAACTTAAAGCTAAGATTTTCAGATAATGATCTCTCTGGGGATTTAAATAAAAAATCAGATATAGTGAGGCTCATCATAACATCACAGGAGCTGGCAGCTCTGTTCTCTAGGGACATTTTTAGTCCACTGCAGAACCAGCATTTGCTTGCAACTTTTTGCCAGAGTTTTGTTATTAGGCCCGGCTGAGCCATAATCTTCCCCTTTTTCCCTACATCTTCTTCGTTATTTGCAAAGAGATATGCTTCATTACACAAGAAATAATGAGGTTTCATAAATTACTGGTGAGCCACACATGTAGCAAACATAGAAAAAGACAATGCTATCACCCAMGTCTGTTAATCAGGACCAACTTCTATGCTCTAATAAAATCCCTTCCCAGACAAGTGCTTTCATTTCTAAAATGTTACAACTTTACATATTGGGTGGGATAGAYAAAGCTACAGTTAAATGATGATGGAACTTTTTTTTTGGCAGCATCCTACCATTTACTAATTGTTCGCCAGTAAGTTTTATGTGAATAGGAGGCCTGAAAATAATTCTCGTGAGTATTCAGTTTGAACATCTGGTATCATCATGAATGTAACTTGTATAATGAGCTTCTCCGCATTGAATGTGGGCTGCCTGGTGAGGAAAGGACTTTGAAGTAACTGCACCTGAGAAGAGGAGGCTTTGCAATAATGTAAATCTCCCTCCCAGCGTGCAGGCCCTACCTCCCACTAACATTAATGACAATAACCCTTCCACGTATAGAATAATTTGTGCCTTTGGAGTTTAAATWTGCAGGTACTGAGACATTCAAATGAAGTGTGCCTAACAGAAGAAAAATATGTGGAAATTGCTTCATTGTTTGGTTACATTATGTCTGAACGGAGAAAGAAAAAGGAATATTCATGGCCAGGCTGGCTTGTAATTGCCCCAAATTATTTATTTTTAYACCATTCTAATTCTGTTTTCAGAGTTTATTCAGGCTAGTTAGTTAGCTGTTTTTGAGTTYTAACCAGAGGAATTTTTTAAAAAGCAAAGTGGGATAATCTGTTTTTGTGGGGAAAAAAAGGGAGAACAATGGAAGAGGCATTAATTCAAAAATGCAGTGTAAGAATAATGCTGCTTTTATTTGTCAATATCAAGCTCCCATTCACTGACACCTGAGCCCTATGATCAGCTAATTAGTAACTGTCCCATAAAGAAAAGAGCCTCATCCAAGAATGCTGGTAATGGATCACAGCCACTCTGCATGTCAGAGGACTCAAGAGCCTGACATTGTTATAGAATTTGGCAGAGAAGATGCCTCGTAGTGAGCAGGGTGTAGTCCAGTGGCCAGAATGCTTCTTGGAGATCCTGCCAGCATTTGCCTTGAACCAAGCACATAGTATGCATAACTAAAACTCGTATTCAGAGCTCAGGTTTACTGCAGTTAAAGAAAGCTTTGGGATCATAAGGTCCTCCAGCTTCATTCGTGAGTGAGCTGGTAAGYAGTGGAGAGGGTCAGCTTTCATGGTTAGTGGTGGATGTGTCAAGCAAGGCTTCTCCAGCTGCTCAGTGGTGTCACTGCACCTCTGAAACCATCAGTCCTTCAGCCTGCAGTCATGGCCAGGCTGCCTCACAGATGTGCATTGGACCAAACCTTTCCTAAGTAAAGCTTTGCGGGTCAAAAATGAGTGAGGTTCCAGTAATTCCTTTTCATTTATGAAAATTGGAAAGTTTTCTWCTTCAGGGCAGAGTCTTCTCCCTTGTGCTAGCACATGCCAGCACTCACACACCACATGTCATTTCTCACACTGGTGCTTCCTTTCACCAGTTCACACTCAATACAAAGCTGGTCCCAATGCTTTTCAGTCATCCTCCACTGCCACCTCTTGCTGTTTCACCATGAGCAGTCCTTGTCCCTGGCAGTCCCTAGATTTTCCCTTAGTTGCACTGCTTGACAGTTCTCTTACCCCAAAAAATCTCAAATGAGGTAGAGGTTAAGGACAACTTTTATTGTCTTTATATAGATGAGCCCTGTGTCCTCATGTGTGTCTTCTCACATTTGCTCATGCCCCCAGGCTGAAAGTTCTTTGGAGAAGCAGCTGTGTCTTGTAAGGTTTTTTTGACATTGCAAATGTTCTGCAGTGGAAATGGTGCAGGCAAAAATTACCATAATAACAGCCATCATTTTGTCAGGTATTGTTGCTTTTCTTGTTGTTATCAAAGGGACATTTTACCATTTTAAACTATTTTCAAGTCAGGAAATTAGGATAATGGCATTAATAGAACTCCAATGGCAGTGCGATTTGGGAATATATTCATCTCTTTTGATCCACCTCCTTCTTTCAATACACTCAAAACAAAGTTCCCCAGCCTTGAGAAAGCTAAATATCTTAGACCAAAAATCTGAAGATAGGCAGATAAACACAGAGGTTTTCAGTTACATGATTTACTTGAATGCCAGATCTTTCTCTGTCTCAAAAAAAGAAAAACCTGAAACAAGCAAACAAACAAACAAACAAACAAACAAAAAAAATCCTAAAACTTTCTTCTAGTAAGACAAAAGATGAATTAATCTACATTAGGGATTTATACTGCTGTTGCTACTGCATGCTTGGGTTTTTTTCCAGATTTCTGCAGACTAATAAGCTGGACGTGCATTTCAACTAGAAATGTTGCCAATATGTGAAGTATTAATTTGTCATTAGTGTTAACAGCGGTGTTATTTGGATATCACCTAAGAAATGTACAGTTTAAGTGTACAATGAAGTGGCTGAAATTTTTGAAACTCCTCTGAATTCTGTAATAACTAGCTATATTCTGAAATTTGTTACTTCCAGGCCACTATCAATCACATGAGTCATAAGTGTTACAGCTAGGCTGTATTGCCTGCTAAGACCTGCTGCACATTGGCACCAGGGGGAATTAATATAGATTAAGTTAAATTTAATCACAGAGTACCAGCTCAGAAAAACAGGCATAAATCAGCGGTGCTCATTAGTAGAGCACATGTCTAACCTTATCTGCAAGAGRTGCCCTAGAAAGGCAAAGTCGTCGTTTGTTTCCGCCGAGTCAATAGCTACGCCCTTAGATTTGAGTGGATTTCTAATCAGAGCATCTCACTGCTTGGGTCTAACCTCGCTCCTGCCATGGATGCACCAGACGGAGTTGGTGTTTGTCACCAAGTTTCTCCCCAGATTGCGTCTAGCRCTTCTGCCTTGACACAAGCAAATCTTACTAACCTTCTCGGTGTCCTCAAACCCAGTGAGCCAGCTTCTCCTCTTCACATATGTCTAATTTTCCTCCGCCTGTTTCTCTTCAGATAGACAGCGRAGGTATCGCTTTGCATCCCTCCGTCTTGGGCACACCACCAGCTCTGCTTGTTTGGGTACAAATGTTCTCTTCCATTTGCAGCACAGGCGGCTATTTGGGATTCTGGTCAGGGGTTTCTTTTGATTTAGTTTCCTTCAATAGAGCTATTCTGTAAATGCTTTCAACTTTCATTGTCTTTACCCTAAGAAGCTTTTTAGTATGTTTCACAGAGGGATTCTGTAGATGAGTATCTGAAYTACTGATTTTAAAATGGCATAAAAGGCTGGATTGAGAGGAGCTGAGTAAAGCTGGGAGGTTGAAACATTTTTTTAACAAAAAAAAAAAAAACACTAATCAGTTTTACCAGTGAGTAAAAAATACTGTAAATYTTGATTTTTTTATGTGGATTTCATTTTCTTGAAAAGTCTCTTTCTTTTTCAATGTGGTAGTCAATGAATACTATTCAAGTATTCTATAAGGATAAAATTCAAATAAACTGTTTCATCTGGAATCGAAGAAAACAGGGCTCTGATTCCAGGATGATTTAAATTTTAACTTACTAAAATATAACATCTTAAAATCGTGTTTGCTTAGGTCAGCACAAAGAATATTTTGATTTTTTTWAAAACAGTCAATGCTAAAAGAAATGGACCCCAAGGTTCACCAGATGTATTTATTTGTTTTATTCTCCACTTCACAGCTTCTTTGCTAATCACCTTGATTTCAGATAGTAGTGACCTCCTATCTGAAGCTTTAAATTATAGAGAACTGTGAACTCCATATAGTTTTTGTACTCTTTTCTACAATTTGCTCATATGAAAGGCTGTGACATTTTAGCGTACTGATGCTGGGTGTATGGCATTATCCTTATTTAAGGGCATATTYCTACCACAGTGTCTGTCTTAGGCTCTGTGTCCCTAACCATGAATGGCTAGGCAGAAGGTGTGACAATACTGACATGCATTTCGGACACCTCTGGGGATACTAGCAAATGTCTCAAAGTTAACTCTGCTGTACTCTCACTCCCACACATCACATTGRCTGGGAAATTTTATCATCTGTTGGTTGCTTGTACTTACTGAAGTAGCCCTTTCCATTTTGCCCAATTTGCTGCCTTTCTAGTAGACTCCCCACCCTGTCCCTGGTCCCACTCAATAGCCTGAATTACCCRGGAGGAAAAGAGCAGAAGGAATTGGACCATGGTTCAACTGATAAAATATTCCATGGCAGCTTGAGCTTGAGCCGACTGTAGGCCTAATTTCCTCCTATCCTCCTTTCAGTTGAGGCAGTGGTGAGGATGTAGGACTTGCCCTCTCCATCTCGACAGAGCAGAATTCTGAAGTTTTTTCAGATCTAGCTTAAGTGATGCCAAGCAGATGAGTTCCAAGACTGTTAAAACATGATTACGTCCATGTTTATCCTCTTTCATGCCTGCAGAGAGCAGAAAGATACACAGTTTTAGGATGGAATTGAATAAGCAGAAAGATACACAGTTTTAGGATGGAATTGAATATTGCATAATATATTTTTTTTAAATTGGAAAGAGTCTGATTGGCTGGAGGAAAAGAATACAAGTGAAGGTATTATTTTGTCCAGTTTTTCACCTGTAGACGCACCAAAGAGGACTCGCAGTGTAATGGATTCAATATTTGAATTCAAAACACAAATTTTTAACTACTTGCTAGACTGAGGTTTTTGTTTGCTTGGACTCTTTTTTTTTTTTTTTTTCCTTCTTTTTTGTAGTCTAGTTTGTAAGCTTATACCAAAAAAAGAAAAAAGGATTTCTTTTTCTATTTGCCCATTGGACTCATCATTGCAAAATCTTGAGGGCAAATTTTGTCATGGGAGGATGATTACATGCTATTCAGAACAATTTAATTGGATGTAACAATACAGTAACTGTTGCTAAATCTTCCAGGGAGATGCTGTAAAATAGGCAAACTAGATGCAATGACCAATCAAAGTGTGTATTTGAGTAGCTAACTGTACCTTATTTCAGATAATGTWTTTTATTATTATTTCCAAAATAGTAAAATTTATCCAGAAAAAAAAAAGACAAATGCATCCTCCCAGAGTTATATATTTTTATTGGTAATGAAGTGCTGTGACATTCTATCTAAATGATGATATAATTTCATAAAAATGTTGAATCATGTTATCACAGGAAACAAGGGACTCCTCTGTCTATGGAAGGTCTAGTCAAGAGAGGCCTAACATTAAGTGGAGTTAATACACAATTTTGTGCAATTTGGAGTTTAACTATATTGTTATTGTAGGTAGGCAAGAAAGAATTCTGTAATATCAAGCCTGAAATCATTTAATCAGGAATGTAAATCAGTTATGTGGTTCRGTTACCAAATGCTGATAGAATTGGCTACGGTAGATTGTTGTTTTTTAATTACAGCTGCTCTATAATGGTGTTGTGTTATCAGGTTCCAAGAGGAAAATAGTACAGTATCATAGTTTGCTATGCCAAATGACCACTGATAMTGCCAAGTATCCAAGAGTGAGTTCTTCTGTCAGATGATAACCACCTCCCTAAAATAATGAATGCCACACTTCCCTATATGTATTTATGTTCAGATAATTTTTTTAAATAATGTTTCTCATACATGCTTTATAGCCTTCTGCCTTTTGCTGCACAAATTTTGGCTTGTATTGCAGACTGTGCAAGTCATTTGGCAAATGTAATTTCCATCCCTGCATACTAATCGATTTCTTCACAAACACCTGCTATCAGTTATGATAATAAAAATGCCATTCTAAATTGAAAAGGGGCCAAATGGAGCTTCCTAAGGAAATGACTTAAGTGTCTTTCAATGTCTTTAATGTAGTAATGTTCTTGTAGTGCCAACACTTTTTTTTGAGCATTTGCATTTTATATAATTTTACTCTATTACATCATTTTTTTCTGTCTAAATGGTTCTTCATAACCATTGAAGTAGCTCATGGGGAGAATGGAGAGGAATTTCTGTGYTTTCCCTCTCATGGGATTAAATCCAGAAAACTTTACATAGTAAAAAATTCTTAATGCAGATCTGATTTGAACATCTGGATGCTACATCTGTGTATATACTAAATAATTGCATCAGATACTGTAACATCACTGTTAAAAGTTCCAAGTTGATGGGTACTTTTCCTTGGACTGCATGCTGGTTTCTCCTGAAATTATAAGTCTGAATTTAGCAGCTGGATTACAAGTAGCATCTGAATTATCCAGCATTGCTTTATGGYTCCTTCCACCGCAGAAAATAACTTCCCAGTGACAGTCTTTGCCAGAACCTCATCATTTTCAGTTCCGCTAGATCTTCCCTCTGCTCTGAAATGTCTTGCTGGCTTTCAGCTATTTTGTTGCTTCCCCTGACAATGTCCTCTGCGTTATTTGTAAGAAAACAACCCATTTTACTGACTTCTCTGCATTTTCATTTTCTCYTAGCTCTAGCCGCCCAAGCTTATGCACTTAAGGAAGAGAATGATAGTCTACGGTGGCAGCTGGATGCCTATAGGAATGAAGTGGAGCTTCTGAAGCAAGAGAAAGGACAGCTCTTTCGAACAGAAGAAAGCCTTACAAAGGACCAGCAGCTGCAGTTCCTACAGCAGACGATGCAAGGCATGCAGCAGGTACTGCTGTGCAAGAGTAGCAAGGGTTTTCTTCTCTTAGGAGCGTGTTCCATGAATCCATACTGTGCACAGGGCTATGACTCTTGGAGGGCCCAATCCCAACTTCTTTTCAGAGTCAAAGTCTTACTGATTTTAGATGGGGGAATGGAGATGAGGAATTGAGTCATTTTAGTAATCCATAAACTATAAACCCATCATTCCTTCAAGGAAACTATTTATGCTTGCTCTGCTTGGGAATGAACCATTTCCCCTATTTCACTCCTCACTTACTGAGCCCAGCTCGCACTAAATCTAACCAAAAGTTCAAGCAAGTTTTTCTGTGGCAGCATAGCATTAATCTGCATCTTTAAGTACATCTCCACTTCTCAGCACTGTCTTTTATTCTGCTGACTCTTGTTTGAGGATGATTTGGATGTTTCAGATTGTCCAGTCTGCCTGCCTGCTTATTTAATAGGAGATAGGAACATCAGTGTTATCTTCCAAGCTTTTATTATCGATCCTATCCCATGGATGCCATGTTTACATTCAGGCAATGCTTTAAGCAATGCAGTGCAGGAACAACACTTCTTCATTGATTCCAGTCAGCCAGAAGCTGCAGTGTGTCCTTACAGTGGGTGCTCATATAAGCTGTCATAGGTACTCATATGTATGCTCATATGATGTTGTGCAAGGCAGGTCTAAGCAAGCACATCCAGACCGTTGCCCCTGCTTTGTCTGTGGTATCCATTAACACATATGCATGTTTCTTTCAACATAAGCTTGTATTAACTACTGTCCTRTGCCAGCACATATAGTCACGTACAACATAAGAGATCATGAGCAGTGTGTCAGCACATTGCTGGTTTTTTTTTAGAACTGATATTCCCATGTATGTCACTGCAAAGATTAGCTTTGTCTCCTTCATGTATGCCCTAAAGGCACATGCAYGCTTCTGTGTCCTTCCTGGTTAGTTACATGCCGGCTGGGGACATGTTTGTACCCCATTATACTAAATTATACTAAATTCTTTTAACAACTCAAAACTCCATAGCCAGGAAGCAGTCATTTCTGTACAAAATGCCTGGCCAGATTAGTGATTGTATTCCCGTCAGAGAAACGGTCAAATCCAACAAATCTGAAAATCCTGCTTAACACCTAGTAACAGAGCTGAAGRCGTGCCTAGTCAGCTCCACACATGTCTTTATGAACATCTAAGCCCAGCTTAAGCTCACAGACTTTTAGCAAATTAGGATGGTTTGTGTTATAGTGGAGTCATTCGCAACAAAATATTTGAAAGAGAATATAAGCCATTGATCATTCATGGGGTAAAATTATTTCTGAACTCAAGAATAAAGTCTTAATCAGAATTTCTTACAGTTTCAGTGTACTTTGAGAGATATACTTGAGTACTATTGATAGCCTTGTTTTTATATAAATGAATACTTTTATAAATGAATTATCACCAGCTTCATTAAATCTACTCACATATATAATGAATATCGTGCTAAATTTCAGCCTGATGCTAATTCTCCTTTAAAACCAGTAAAAACTRGGCAAAAACATTAAAATACTAGAGSACTTGTGCTCATTAGAAGTTTTCTACTTAAGGTCTGGATGAATGATAATCAAGTCTGTAGAACACATGTAGATTGCTATTATAACTTCAAGCAATGTTAATATTGTAATTCAATAACCAAGAAYAAATTATTTACTTATCTTTCCATTCAGCTGAACCATCAGCACTGCAGTCCCCATTCTTCTGAGATTTTTATGTGTGTGGTGTTTTTGCTGTGGGTTCTGAATTTTTCTAGTTTCCAACTTAGGGTCAAACCRATATCCCAAAGGGATATAATTAGAGATGGCCCAAGGAGCTGGAGAAGACATTGTAGATAATCCAGTCTGACAATATGCTGAGGAGGGCAGCAGCATAGAGGCACCRGAGGTGGAGTTCAGAATATTTGGTGGGACATTATCAGTGAATTAAGCAGCTTCATGATTACTGTCACGGCTTTGGATTTCAATTATTAGCCATACTCATGACATCCCATGACCTTTTTGCTTTTCATGCAATTCATCCATGAATATTTAGAAATAAACCTTTGATTTAGGTGGACTATTTTATCACAACTTGGTTTTGTAAATGCTAAGAGCTGACAACCTCAGCTGAAATCCRWCAGTAGAGCAGGTGCTCAGCATCTATGGAAATCAGTCTATGAAATATTAAACAAATACGCAGAACTTGAGTGGTAATAATTTAACAAGAAAATCWGTATTCCCTTTTATCCTTTTGTATATATTAAAATTAATTTCAGACAAGGTAAACTGAATATCAYTGAATTTTTGAAGACTGTATGTACGTCAGGATTAAAAGCTGTATTCTCCTTTCTTCCTCTCTATTCTCTCTTGCTCTTTATAAACCTCYCCTTCTTCTAACTTCAAAAACAAGAGAACAATTGATTTGAACTGCAGTCTGAAAAGCAGATTTATCTGAGAAAAATAGATCCATTTTTCGAATCAAAAGAACTTTTGTAAACATATTTGGTGCCAAACAGTAGCAAATAACACAACATCAATRTATTTTTAATATACTTCCACCATCTGGCCGTTTTTCAGGATTCTTTACCACATTTGGAGGACTGATGAAACGATTGTTTATTTTCTCTTCTATCGCTCCTACTGCTCTAAAGTAGCATCAGCAAAATGACATAGATATTTACTTGTGAAGGGTACCTTCCAGACCGTCGTAGCAATATGCTATTTATTGTGCCTAAAAATGAAAATCCTTTGGACTAATGACATTGAACTTATGGGGTTTTGAGTCAACTTCCTCCATAAAACTGTGTCACAGTTTAATTTCATGCCCACTGTGAGATCTCAAACAAATGGAAATAATGTCCTGTATCCATGGTAACAAATGAGATACACTTTACCTGAATTTGAGTTGGAAATTGAATTAACTTGTCACTGCTGCATAGGTGGTATTGCCTTCAATTTATTTCTATATGAGAACACACATACCAAGGAGATCACTTTTTGAACCGTTCTGTTTTTTAGCAGGGTTTGATATTTCTGTAAGAAAGTCTGTGATCATATGGAAAGATGTTTTAGTTGTAACTATTTTTATAATACTTCACAACACAGCTGTATGAAATTTCTAAATCTAGTCTCCCTTTCTAGACTGTTTTACCAGATGAATGACGATAGATAGTACAGAAAATATCATCTAATAGTGTTACTTAATGCTTGCAACATATTTTTAGAGGATATATAACCTCTCCAAATTGTAAATATTTGCATTAACATAAACCACATGGAGTAAAAATTCTAAACAAAATATTTCAGCTTGTTCAAGAACAAAACAAGAGATCTACATTTAATATTTTTATTGTCTAGTAAATAAAATTCTTGAGCGAACACATTTGTCACATTTATGCTTTGAAATATGGACTGAGAATTTGATATTCAGTCAGTATTGAGTCAATGATGAGGTTTCCACATCCTTTCAAAGATCTGCCTCAAATCAGCAAAACTACAAGCCTTTGAAAAATCTCACCTGTGTAGAAGATGGTACTCATTAGCACTAGTCTTTGCAAATTTTGCATTTTTWCTGTGCATACAGATTTATTCATGAACCATCTCTGTAACATGACCACCAGTGCAATATTGTATGGTTCAAGTTGGTCCTACCTCCTCAGAGCACAGCTCTAGTTAGCTCTAGCTACTTTAGCATCGAACTAATTAGCTCCACTTTTCCATCAGGCTCACTCAGACAGGGTGTAGTTTGAATGTTTAAGRGGCAACTCAACGCCCAATCCTGCAGAAGTCCTGATTCATTAGCTGGGCTCATGCATCAACAGCACTCGCTCCCCTTGCTTAGTGGCACATAAGAGCCTAGCTGTGGGGCCACTGCACAAGGAGGGGACACGTGTGGGCACCTGACATGAAATTAGTGCTTAGAGTGAAAAGCAAAAACAGTAGGAAGAGTCTTTGGTGGAAGGCACAGAGCTGACATAARTCACTGGTGCTAGGGCCTGCACTAGCTCTGGATGTCTCAGCAGGAGGTTCACCAGATTCTGATCATTTTAATGACCCACATGGATGGATGTCACTTTGATACAGTGTGATGAAAGCTGTCCTTTCTCTTCCTTTTTTTTTTTTTTTTCTCCAAGTGGTATAAATTTCACTCAAACAAAGATACAGACTGCAGACCTGAGCACTTGGAAACCAGGAACTGCCAGAACCACTGCCTGTACATTTTGCTTCATATATCTCAGGAACTCTTCCTCGCTCAGTGCTCCAGACAAAGTGCACAATAAATCACCACCTATTCAATATTTTCCTATTTTCATTKCTCTGTATGCAACATGGGGTCTTACTGGGAAGGCCACATTTCTCCTGACATTTCCTACCTACTGATTTCTAACTTAGAGTTTACTTAGCATTTAGCAAGTACAATAAATAACACATACATGTGAGAATTACACACCTCATTTGAAAGGTCTTTGGTAAATGCCAGGTGACTTCAGCTGGATTTCTGAACTGTATTTCTACCTTTCTTTTTSTTTCCATCAGAGTAGAGCTAGTGCCAGGCCAGGTTCAAATCTCCTTGCAGAGTTAACAAATTTCTTTCCCAGAAATTTGCTTAAGCCTTTCCTGTCTTTATCCTTTCTGAAAATGTTACCACAGAGTCACAGAATCAGAATCACAGAATAGCTGGGGTTGGAAGGGACCTCTAGAGATCATCTAGTCCAACCTCCSTGCTCAAGCAGGCACATTACAGCACGTAGCACATGGTCCAATCCACCATCTATTAAATTCCTGCAAACTCTTTTTGGTATTTAGTTCTGCAGCTCTCAGATACTTCACTCTTGTTCAACTGTAAAATGTCTCATTCCTTTCTTTCATATGCAGCCCATCCAAAACGCTGAAAGTCACAGACACATTTGTAGATGGCTGAAAACCGATGAATTYGGTGCTAGGGGGTGCCATGACCAATAGTGACCGTTCACCTTTAAGTACACAAGAGCTAACTGCATTTTCATGCTGAGATTAACATCACTGTCAGGTAGATGGAGCATGTTATAGTTATATTTATTAATATATTCTGAATGCAAAGTGGCTTTGTAATCTTCTCTACCCACCAACCTTGAGCTCACCAAACATCAGCGCACAACCKCCCAAATGTACCTGTGCCCAACTGAAAACGGATTCTTCTCCAAATGCAGCATTAAAGAATAGAGTAAATAACAAAAACAGAGAGATAAAAAATATGGCTCTCTATGTTTGCTTTCTACTTGCTGAATAAATAGGCCACAATAACTAAGTTGGAAATATTTCTATTACTYTCACCATAGGAGTTCCAATTAGGAATTTTCCCATAAAAGTAGCACTGGGTTAAGGGCAATATTGATAATCACAGATTTTTTTTTTTTTTTTCAGGATATAGATGAGAGATAAATGCAATGAACTGCCCTCAGTGCCTGGAAGTTTTCTTCCCGGCCTATCTCTTATCTTATTCTCTTCATACAGTTGGTRTTTGGAATCTAGAAATAAATAGATCTTTCAAGACAGGGAGAAACTTTCCCTTAAATATTCTCTTCATTCCTCTGTGCTTTTCAGGGTACTGTACTGAACACATTTTAACTTTCAGAAAATACTTAGTCTTTCTGATTATATTAAAAAGAAAGAGCAGCTGGCAATTAAGTGCTAATTATTTACCAGTTCTCAGACAAGCCAAATGGTTCTCCTCTGCATTTAACAAGACTTCCTTATTGAAAGTAGTGTTTAATTTTCTACTTCTGCCACCACCACTTCAGCAGTGTTAGAGGMAGAGTAAATAAGGACCTGCAGATGCTTTAAGCACCATATTCTCTATAGTTGCTCTGAAAGTGGTAAAATGGTGGAGAATTGATCTATTGTAGCATCTTGCCTGCTATCACTGGTAGAGCTAAACAGAGAGTGACAGCACAAATAAGCACATCGGAGAGAAATAATCTTGTGCACACATTTCATTTCAAATACGAGACAAATCAACTGGTATCTGCATTGACATGATAATGTAGTCTCGTGTTGGTGAAGTACACTGCTCGTAAGTTTTACAGTCTAGCAATTGTACACRAATTCTCTAAGAGATCCCTAAATACTAGTGATGTCTTGCTGATTACACAGTTTCCAAAAGYATTTGATGTTTTCATTACTAGTATCTCTGCTTTCATTACTAGGAACTCTCTTTCAATGAGAATAACAGAAGACAAATTTACTCTCTTCCTTGATTTGTTCTCCTAGCCAAAATGTCAGGTGTATTTTTTTTTTTAATTCTTCTTTAAAAAGAATTAAGTATTTCTTCTTGAATATTAAAATCAAAATTTTTTAAAAAAAACACTAATTTGTTTTGCTAAAAAGAAGAATGCTTTATCATGTGCTTTTGCAGTCCATGAAAGAATAGATCTACTACTACATTTCACATGCTGTTGCCTGGTCAGGTGATTATTGCCAAAGGATGGGTAAAGGCAGAACACTAGAGAAGAGAACGTTGCTATGAACAGATGATCGTGTCTTGTTTTGCTTGTGGACCATACGTGGTGCCAACTGCTTGTAGAATAGAGGCAAGGGCAAAAGCACGCTGCCTTTGATCAGGACCTAAGCGAATTGCRAGTCCATCTGTTCACTCACCTGTTGCTAGTAAAAGTCAGGGACTTTTGCCAGTCACTTCATTTAACAAAGGTAGATGGGAACTTTACTGATGAGGTGTACTGAGGTTTTTTGTTGGCCAGACGTCTCCCTTCTGCCGGGCACCACCTAAATCAAAGACTTCATGTAATCTGCTGTGGGATTCAGATCTCAGAAGAGGATCCTGATTAAGTAGACACTTAGATATTAATGGATATTATCAAGATTGAAGGATTACACTTGTGGGAGGAGGGACTGATGCTTTAAGGTCTCTAAGGTCTTTGGCTCTTTTCCTCATTTTCTGGCATGACCCATAACTGTCCAAAGAAAATTTCACTTTCTTGACTGGAACAAGAGATATGCCTAAAACTTACTTGATAAATAACAGCTGTAGCCTGCCATGCCAGCCATGYTCTCTGTTAATAAGCTGTCCATCCCAAATACAACCTCTTGCAGTTACCATGGGTGAATTACTCTGCCTCACAGAAACAAAATAAATGAAATCTGATTATCTGTTAACTATTAAATATTCATTAGAATCACAGAATAGGGTAAGTTAGAAGGACCTTTGGAGGTCACATACRCCAATCCTCCGCTCAAAGCAGAGTCAGTTTTGGAGTTTTATCAAGTCACTCAAGATCTTGTCTGGCTGAGTTTGTTTCTAAGGATGTGGACCCTTCCTAAGCCCTTGTTCCACCGTTTGGCTACCCTTGCTATAAAATGTTTTCTTGTATGTAGTAGAATTTTTCCTGTTTAAGTATGTGTCTTTTGRCTATCAGTCTTTCACTTTCTGTGTAGAGCCTCACTCGATCTTCTCCGTTACCTCCCTTTGAGTATATTCAGTATATCATTTGTCTGTCTTCTGGTTTGCTCTTTCTTGGGGTTCAGTCCTGCTTGCTCTTGTCCTGAGTGCAGCTCTGGACCTCTGCAGTCCCTCTGGTAGCAGCAGGAGGAGAGGACAGCAAACAKGTCCCTAAGGAAACTGTGGGATAGTGTTACTTGGTAGTGCCCCAATAAATCCTCACTCATCAGGTATGTTCAGTGCCCTGTCCCCCTCTCAGGGTTTCACTTGCTGATATGGAKCAAACATGTTTAGCATGAATCTTTTCTTTGGTCAGAGCATCAGGAAATCTCCCTTCACAGGTGGATTTTGGTGGAGCTGGATTGTTGATTCACATGCAGCTTTTCATCAGCTCAGGTCCAGATTTTGGGGATCAGGGCTTTCACTGTCTTATGGTAACAAACCCCAAGATCCATCCTAATGATCCATCCCTGTAATTCATACGATACAGAGATCATATGAGATGGGAGATGAGAGATGGGAGGGCTGAGAAACACTGCTCTATTATGTAATGTTTCATTTTATTCCCTCAAGAAACCTGTAAAAACACTCTTTTTTTTTAAAAATCATGCCTTGTCATACATTAGAATGGCAAATATGTTACCGTCAGCGTGGCAACATGGCTAACATCCTTGAGGGCTCATTTCTAAAGCTTCTTTGACTTGTCTTTCACRTTCTTCTGTTTCCTTGGTGATTTGTCTGGCCTCATCAGTGTCTTGTTACTAACGCATATTTGCTCAGCTGGGAAGTCAATTTCTCATTATTCAAGCCTGCCATGTGCTGGCCATTTGTGATATAAAATCTTATCCTAAAAACAGAGAAAAAACAATCTTAGAGATAGTCCACAGAAGTATCGACAGAAGTATCTGTAATTTTATTTTGCAATAGATTATGTAGCTGGCATGTCACTTGACTCCTTATTTCTTTTCCTCCTACCTGGTGAGGATTCTGCCAAGAAAAATATACCATGCCTCCCCTATTTATTTGTAAATAGTTTCATAGACTTTTGAAACATATTTTCCCTTGCTGATGTTTGCCCTTTTCCACTTGGCAAACTCTAACTTCTTTTTCTTTCTATAAAATAAAAACAGAATTGACACAGTCAGGTTTSCTTTGACAGAGATAGAGGATAAAAGGACAGAAGAATGAAACTCCAKAAATTGCTAGCCTAAGTGGGCTGTCATAATTTTTAGGTGGTTTCTGAGGTCCTTTGAATGCCTATAATTTCATACTTTTTMGATCTCTAATTCCAGTGTACTATAGAAGAAATGGCTGCCCCTGTTACATAAGCAAAAACTGTTTCCCAAAGTTAGTGTTTATTATTCAAGCCTTAGTGTCTTCAGGACTGAAAATGAAAAGCTGGCTGGGATCTAACCTGCCTAGTGCAGGCACATCATTTTAGGCACCTAGTAACTCAGATTGACTCATTTTTCCTATATGGGGATGTACAAATATTTCCTATACGTAGCTAATGGGGAATAATATGTTGCCCACCAAATATTACACGGATGAGAGAATTTGTGTTGCTTCAGTTCACTAGGTGCCCAAGATGTCCATGCAGCTGAGTTGATTTTGTATTTTGAGTGACACCATCCCTCTCTGACTGACGTTGTCATTTTTGAAGTGTTTGACACAGATCTTTTCTGGACACCCTGTAGTTCCTCCAGAAGCTGGAGGAAGAGACTGTGCCCCCTTCCTRTGGCTGAACTGGACAGCTTTGCTGCAACTGTTACCTGTGATCAAAGTCAGTGCTCCCACCTCGGAGATGCCCTTTCGTCTGATCTTCTTCTCTTTCTTTTAAGATCTTTGTAACCTTTTCATTTTTCTTTTCAAGCAGCGGGAGAGAAAGCCATCTCCAAAATAGCAGGGGCAGGCCCATTCAGCTGTATAACTGTTAAACTTGTGGCAAATGCTGGTTTTCCTTTTTTATTATTCTGTCAGCCTTGCAGTATCTTAAGTACAGCCTCAGGCTTTGTGCTCTCTTCTGATCTGGCCCGATTTCATAGAATATTAAGTCGATGGTTTCATGCTGGAAACCACGCTTTCCTTGTGAGACACTTCTCTGTCGCGCTAGGCGGTGGGTGKGCCTCCACTTGCACACACGACCGTAATTTGTATTTAAAAGTATAYATGTAGCACTGCCTTTTGGGGAGAAATTAAAAGCTGCAGGCAGGGAGGAGAAGAGGAAAGAGGAGGAGTATTTCATGGCTGCACAGCGATAGGAAACAGCAAGCTATTACTTTCCCCTTAGGGATTCTCATATATTTTGAGTCATTGTGTGTTGTTCGGCCGTTAGCATTCCTGGCCACCCTGGCACCACATAGTACATAGTCTGAGTAATTCAGCTGCCTTCCATAATGCCATCTATATTTAACGCTTCAGACACTGTGCAGATTGGTTTAAGATGGTAATTTTCTGTCTGCATGTGACATCTACAAAATCTACATAATCTTTGATATCTACAAAATATGGGTGGTACTGAACTGCTTCTGATAGACATTCAGCATTGGAGGTAGGAATATGGTAAAAAACAGAACTAAGCATATTCCTCTCATATAAAGAAATGAGCTACCCACTTATACACTGGCAGGAATTTGGTTCTCATGAATGAAACAAGTTTAGGACTGTAGGGTGATGTTTCTGTTTCTCTACAGAGCGGCCCCAGGGCTGATGCTGGAAACAAGCAAGCTGCCTTGCGTTGTTTGCCTAGAATACATGGATTTAGCTCTGGAGATACCACCTGTGGGTGGATTCTGTGTCCTTTCCTATATTCTCTCTGGGAATGCCAATAATGAGCTACCAGTGATGCCTACCAGTCTGACATGAACCTGTCCTGGGATTTCATCTCTTAGGGACCACCTGGCAGCCACCCTAACAAATGGCTGTGGTTGCCTCCAGGGCAGTTGAGCTTGCCAGTTGAGACTGGTGCCAGTGGAGCTCTAGGTTATGTGAATGCCTTGCTGCAGAATACTCCGAGCTGTTCCAGTGAAATACATCATTGGCATTGAATGACATTCTCCAGACCCCTTTCATGTACCACTCAGCCCTGGACACACTTCCCTGATGATTTCAGAAGTTGACTTCTTCCTTTTTTCTTACTCATCTGTCCTAGAGAAGTCTGTCCGAGTGTAATGTTTAACACTCTCTGACTTTTCTCAAAGGTCCTGTCCTCACAACCACCCTCCCTAATCAAGATTTCTTCAGGTCAGGTTTGGTATGTGCTTTGGCAGAAGGCTACAGTCAATTCCCACCATGGGCATGCGCCCATATCCCACCAAAAATAATAGACTAGAGCCCTGCATCTCCACCAAGAGATGCTTCTTTGCCTCCTGTCACTGGGATTTTGGCTCAGGGAATAAAATAATGCATAACTTGTAGCAGACTCCCAGAGACACAAAAATCACATGAAACTGCAAAAACACTGATCTGTAAGACAACAGAAAAATAGCATAACCAGGTATGAAACCAAGAGGTCCCTCCTTTCCCTGAGAGAACTGAGGAACTGCTGATGACAGAGAATGTCATGTCTTGGCAAAGTTTGGGGACAGCAGGATGTCAGAAAATGGCCAGACACGTGAGGTGAGATTGAAGGAAGGAATATTTTGATAGCAAAGGAATAATTTCTGCTGCCAAAAGCTCCAAGACAAGCAAGCAGGACCAAACAGGTGGGGAACAGGGTAGTAAATGTTGTGTGTGGGTGGACAGGGGGAAGCTCTGGCAGAAGGGCTAGATGACATAGTGAAGAAAGAGAAGCAGGATCAGACAGCACGAGCAGTAAAAGCGAATCAGACTCATTTTTTATTTTAATTGATTGTAATATACATTCACAAGTAATCTGAAAGGCAGAGGAAAAATCTATAGGATCAATTTTTAATAAGCACATTTATGTGAAAAACAAAATAATTCTGAATAATTAAATATCAGTATCCTGGCATCATTCCTTACAATGTTTATGGAGTGGCTGTCTCTTTGCAAATGGGCATGACAACAGTCTCTATTAAGAAATTTGCCTCATTTTTCCCCGTACAAGATCCATATTTAATTTGCTTTTAATTTTGCCCGACTTTGTGTCTGATTTTTTTCATGCCAGTTGTCTGTCTCAAATTGGTATTTTTTCAGAAATTTCCCAAAATAAGACTAAGAGGGAAAGATAAGTTGCTTGGCAGGTATAATTTTCTGCTATAACTTCTTCGTAGTGATATGAGCCACCCAGGGAAGCAGAGCTCAGCACCTGACCCATGCCAAATGAGTAGGTTCTGCAGCTTTTAGAGAGGGAAGGGAAACATATGAAGGTCAAAGGTCCACAGAAAGGCAACCAGCAGTTGCAATTCTGGCATATTAGGGGGTTCAATGGGTAGGTCTCAAGGCTGTGAAACCTTACATGTGACAGGGAATGTGGTACTCTAGTTATAGGTACTGCCTTTTCTATCTCCGTGAAAAAAAGACCTTTCAACATAGTCTGTGCACATATGGTAAGCCTGAAATAGCTGACAATTAATTTAACCATTAAAACCTGGAAGTTTTGTCTCATATACAGTGTTTCCCAGCTCATATTGTGACCAGAATGTTTGCAGTCTTCTGCCATGGGAAACTGAGCACAGTGGATGTTTTGCTGCTGCTCCTGCCTGATCTAGAGCCAAGTACAAGGACGCAGAGCAGTGAGAAGCTCTCCTGTGCCTTCAGTGACTGTCTTCCACTTTCTGCTGAGCTCAGGCAGTTTTGGAAGTTGTGTCCTCAAACATAAAACAGATAAAGTCAGGATCAAAGGAAGAGGGACTAATTGGACTAAATCACAGTGGGAGATGTGAGATTTAAGCAGTGGCAGCTTGAGAGCTGATTTGCTGTATAAAGGAATGATCCATGGGAGAACCATGGTAGGGTAGGATGGGGAAGGGAGTTTCAGTCTTAGTGACAGATGTGATTCAAGGTCACCGTGGAAATGGGACTTGATCTTCCATTTAAGACAGACACTAAATAATGAAAAGACTTTCCAATAGCAGAGGGCTTAAAACTCGCTTGAGGTCTTCTAGATGAGGTTTGATATTGTTCAGATGGATGGACTCTAAGATGTCTCCCAGGAACTGGAATAAAATCTCTGAAAAGAAGATGACAGCAGAAGGTGATGAGGTTCTCCTCAGTTCTGAATGTCCATTCACTCTTTTCAGAAGTTGTGGGGCAAACAGGGCCTGCACAGTCCTCCCTGTACTCCCTAAACCTAGCAGCGCTGCACTGAGACAGTGATGATTGATTAAATCTCATGCCTCAAGATTTTCTGTAGAGAAGCAACAAAGCACTTCCCCCAGTACAAAGGTGGCTAGATGCATTCACAGTAAATAGGTTCTTCACTGTGAGGGTGGTTGAACTTTGGAACACGTTGCTGAAAGCAACAGTGGAGTCCCCACCAGCTGGACTGTAGAGTGCACAGGATACAATCAGCCATATACCCTCATGGATTTTTACTACAGTAGCTGAATATCTTGACTCAAACCATCAAACTTGTGTTTACTTACACCAGTACACTACCAATAGCTCTTCCAAGCCCTGAAATGTCAAATATTTCCAAGCAACTCTCAAAACATCCTTGATGCTGCAGCAGAGACTGAGTGCTTTGATGCCTGGGACTTCCATCATGCTTGGACATGGCTTATGTGTGTCTCTTGGTTACTGGTCTGTGACTGGCCAAATGCTAAACACCTGCAACTTCAGCTTGAGTCAGAGTAATGGAATGTCAAGCAACCCGTAAAGTAAGCTTTGGATGCTAGCAAAGTGAAAGATCAGTAAGCCAAGTTATTAAAGCAAGTGTTCATTCAAGTAATCCTTTAAAAAGAGTGTAAGCAGAGCAATATGTTGCCCCAGCAATTCAGACTTTCCATTTTTGATTATGAAAGGAAAGCACAATAAACTCCCTTTTTAATCTCTCGATTGTCTTCTATTGCTCTTTAGCAGTGTCTAACATACATCATATCAGTACAGAAATATATAATTATTTTGGAATTAATTAAATCTACTGACCTGTTCTTGACAGTCATGATAAATCTGTGCAGAACATAGAGCTGTTCAAGATGAGAGGCTGTGGACTTCTAAATATGCCCTTACATTCCAGAAACTATCTTTACAAAACAGTTTTTGGTCATAGCTTTTTGTTTTGATGATGCAGATCAGCAGACTTCATGGCTGATGTGTTGATTGTAGAGTGTCAGCAGTACTGATCTAATAAAATAACACAGCACAAGGGGAAAAAGGGAAGCCTTCTTCTTGGCAACTCAGTGTGAAAGCTTTCCAGAATATTGCTTTGCATAGAAGGAAAATGGCTTTGGGCCAATGACTAATTATATTAAAGGGCTGTGCTTTTAAATTATTTATGTACTGTAGTGTTTACCCTGGTATTATTAAAACCACCGCGTATACTTCTACAAATAAGATTTTGGCTCAGATGAATGTGACAGTCCCTCTGTGGGTGATATACTGTACCAAGAGTTTGTGCTTTAATGTAACAAATAGCTTAATGCGCATTAACAGATGCATTACTCGTGGAGCACTGCTGCAGAAGGAGATGCAGATGAAAATAATTTACCTCTGGCCCATTTAGGCACAGCAGATTATGCAACAAGAATAAATGTAGGAGCATCCTGCAAAGTATTGTTTGAAATTAGGATTTTATCAAATTGTGCATTTAAATCCTCTTTGGATCCAGACTGTTCTAACCACAAACCTCCTTTATTTGTGCAGCAATTGCTGAGCATACAGGAAGAATTAAATAACAAAAAATCCGAACTGGAGCAAGCCAAGGAAGAGCAAACGCACACACAAGCAATGCTTAAAGTCCTGCAGGAACAGGTGAGTGGGTTTGGTGGGAGAAAAAGGCTGGCCTAGGTGTACTGAGGAGGCCTGAAGGCTTCTTCTCCAAAATCCATAGGAATCTGACCACAGACTATGCTGACCACTGGCTATGAGCAACACATAACCGTGTGAGGCCTGATTAGCATTTGTGAATGCAGCTGAGGGTAATAGAGAGCTTAATAGATTAAAAATGGATCCTTATTTTACACTATGCAATATTGAGTATCCCGTAAAAATATTTCAAAAAAAATTCATATTTCTTTTAAAGTTATTATTGATTAAAAAGAGCTTAAAATGTCCTGTGTTTACACAGATGCAAATATACAAAGAAAATACTTTATTATGATTATATTAGAAAAAATATTTCATAAATGCACTTATTTAATCAATGAAAAACAAGCCTCTATGAATCAGATTACTTTATTTTAGATTTCTCTGACACTGAGATGCTCTGTGACATTGGGAAGTATATGTGGTAGTGTTGTCTTAAAAGCAGAATAGAATCTCCAAAAAGGAGATCTGTAAATCTGTAAATGAAATATCATATTGTGTGTAACCATTGTGTGTGCAAATCAATATTGTGTATAAAACATATGGTGTTCATATGTTAGAATCACAAAGTCACACGTGCTGCATAGGCACATTCTCTGCTTTGAGACCTTATTTTGATTTTTTTTTTTTTTCAGACTTTGGGCTAAAATATTTAGTATCTTGGATAAGTATCTGCACTTTGCAGATGGGGGGATATGAATTATTTGGATGCTAAAGATTCAAAGCGTTGATCTTACATTAAAAATATATGTCTGAAAATAGATATAAGCTATTTAGCACTTATTAGGAAAAACAAGTATTTCTTTTTTTTCTTTTAATTCTCATTACAAAAGCTATGTCACAGAATCCCAGAATGGTTGAGGTTGGAAGGGACCTCTAGAGATCATCTAGTCCAACCCCGCTGCTCCAGCAGGGACCCCTAGAGCATGTGGCACAGGGTGGCATCCAGGCGGGTTTGGAAGATCTCCAGAGAAGGAGACTCCACCACCTCTCTGGGCAGCCTGTGCCAGGGCTCCGTCACCCTCACAGGACAGAAGTTCTTCCTCACATGGACATGGAACTTCCTGTGTTTCAGCTTGCACCCTCATCATTCCCCCTCATCATTCCACTCCTAAAATTTGTCATTTAGTATATATATATATAGTGACAAATAAATTCTAGTGATAGTTTAGATTTTGGGAAAAAAATATTAATTTCAAATCCATAGTCTTAGCATTTATGCTTACAAAGATAACCTTCTAAATAAGAACTGGTGTACAGGGTATTATACAAAGTGCCATGAGAAACAGTGGATTTGACGCAGAATGCTTACAAGCATATAATCTATTAGATTTCTTCAGTCAATGTCACCTTGTTCACCTTTCCACATTGCAATCAAGATACAGTATTATAAAATACTATAATAATAATAATAATGAAATTATTTTATATTGCAATAGAAATTAATACACTGCAAAAATATATATGGAGCTCTTGCAAAAACAGCCCCAATAGGGACCACCAGGACAGACTTTTGAATCTCTGCAGACTCCTACTAATTTCAAATCAAATGTGCACTCATGCTAGGCAGATAGACAAAACAGTAGCTGGAAGAAAAGCACAATGGATCTGCATTTCTCTCGAGAATTAACTTTGAAACATGCCTAAGGCCGTGGCTGCGAGTAGCCAGAATTCCTAAGCAGCACAGCACAGCTAATGTGCCTCTCCAACAGCCCTGAACCATTTCCAAAACTTTTCTGGAATAGCAAAAGCCCTCGCAGTAATGACCCCTGCTTGCCAATGCTCACAGCTTTCCTTTACAAGCATCACAGCTCATCTGTATGTTTTATCCACGCTGGATATTGAAAATCATATGGCAGAGTCAAGTAAATATGAGCAGTTCTTGTGAAAATAAATAGCAGTGGGCTCCTGCCTCTATGGAATTGCTCCCGTTTGTAACACATTGGGTAAAACGTGCTGCTTCCTCTCGGGTTGAGGRAGGCATGTTTGCACAGGAGGTGCAGCAGTGTTTGAGCACGCTAGCCCCCGGCCCTGAGCCAGCCCACCAGCCCCGTGCTCTGGTTCCCCTGCGCTCACCCAGGCACAAGGGTCCTGCTGGGGAGGCCGTTTCCTTGTGCCCCGTGACGCACTACTATAGCCAAGAGGTTTCTAGATCAGGTTTGGGCTCTGGCCTCTGGCTTGGGTTAATGAAGAGCTTGTTCATGGATCAGGCCAACCTCAGGTTGCAGTCCACCCAAGTGCTACAAAGAAATGGAGCTCCCTCATGCAGGATTTTGGTCTGGCGGCAGTGCGTTTTCTCTAATCTCTTGTGTTCCCAAAGAACGTGTCCTGCTAAATTGGTGCATCAGGAGCTTCTATTTGCTTAAGCCTTCTCCTTTCCTTTCAGGTAGGCCCTTGGTTGTTAGAGACACTAGTTCAGTGGGTTGGTTCTCTGCTGGTAATGTCACACTCACTGCCAACCTGCAATGGAGCCTGCTGTGGGGGCAAGGCAAGTCCTGGTTTTCCAATATTGTATGTTTTTTGAGGTTTCTATGCCTACATTTCATTATTTAGGATGTGACAAAGGGGTGAACTTTCTACTTAAATTAAATGAAACAATATTGGAAAAAAAGGACTATTACCCTGTTAGTTTGGTTGGATATTTTGTCCCCATAAATTTTCCACCATTATCTCCATGGGTTCTCCTCCACCACCTGCCTTGTTGGTCCTAATGTAGATGTGGACACTAGCACCTTCTTCTCTGAGCTCTGCTATCCATCTCAGATCATGTCTGGCAAAAAAGGATAGAAGGACGGAAGCATCCCGTTTTCATTAGAACTAGATTATTGCTGCTTGCACTGGTCAAGTTGTGCTAGGGCAGTGAGGCTGGGAAAAGGGGCTGGAGTGAAAGTCCAGCAGACTAGACTTGGATGTAGGCTGGGCTCCATCCCAACAAGCATAAGGSTGATGGGAGAGTGGTATGTCACCAGCAGAACACGTGTGGAGCATTGCCTAAGGAGCCATTTTATGAACCTGAAAAAGGAAAGGTGAAAGGTAAGCAATGAACAGAACTCCCTGAGCACTCRGGACATGGTATTAACATGCAGAACAGTTTTACATGCACAAGCCTGCTTCCCTAACCTCTTATTCAGATGAGTAACCCGGCTAAACTCAACAGGACTTCYCCTGTGAGGTCAATTTGGATACTGAAGAACTGGCAGAATTAGGAAACAGCGCTCTCAGTGATGCCACTGTGCAGGAATACCTAATTTTGGCRCTTGGCTTCAAGTAACCTTCTCATCTTATTCCTAACGGCCATCCTCAAAGTGTGGCAGTTTTTCAAGCAAGATTATTTTTCAGTGCAGGAAAATCACATAACATTCATTGGAAATGCATCACACTGCTTTAAATTGTAGCCTTTTCTAGGATGTTGAAAGATGAGCATCAGTGAATTGAACTGGGACAGCTGRTGAGTTTGCAGTCCCCAGCTATCATTTGCACCACTTCCTTGGAGACTGTCCCCCACTTCCCTCACCACAAGGACCGATTTAACTGCTGGTGCAGCAGCTTCTGGTGTGGTCTACAGCCCTGCATATTAAGGTATGCAGAGATCATGCCCCGCATACCTTAAAGCTCAGCATGGAAACTGTGAGAATTTGATGATTCACAAGCAGTTTAGCTGTTGCTGTCCAAGGCAGGATGATGATGGAGATAAGCTATGAAGCCCTCCTGGGGTCAGCAGCCAGCGCTTCTGACTCAGACACCTAAGTGAAACAGAATAACACTCATATTCTCTGAGATTTTAGGATTTTTGTTCAGCATTACAGCTGTGTCATCAATGGGTGAATTTATCCCAGTTTGGCAAAAACAGGTGGAAACCCAGGAATACAGAAGAAGGTTCTGTTTACTGTTCTCCATCACCTCCACCTCGAATATCTTCTCTGAATGAAGATAGCATAAACACATGGTTCTTCAGAAATTCACCTAGAGGGTAAATGGCTTTGTATGCTTCATTTAAGCACATAAACCTCCGTGGTTTACCAGCTCGTGACAGCTCCAGTGTCTCCTCCCTGACGTGTTTGCTCAATGAACAACTGTGTGTTTCCGTGTGGCCAAAGTCATGAGCTTGGACATTTCTGGAGTCTCTTGGCAATGATCTTGTACATTTCCCCAACAAGTAATTCTGAATTTCCTCACAAAAGCTAATTCGGAGGGCAAAAAGGCTATGCTTCAGCTCATGGATCTGAAATTAACAGGCTTCTCAGTTCTTCCTACCAGTTAAACAAAAAAGATGTTCTTCTCTTTGCCTCTTTTTCCATCATACCCAGCAGCCATGACAGTTATTTAGATTCTTCCTCAGGAAGGAAACATACAGTATCACTCTGGCATCCTAAACAGCTTGAAATATATCATTCAAAAGTAATCATTAGCAAAACACTATTTAGCTAGTGGCAACTTGCGAATATTCCAAAGTTTGAATTAATAGCAGCAAGACTGGGAAATGAAATCATTTATTATTCTTGAGAGCCAATTCTGTACACTTTTTATGCCTTGAAACTACTTTCTAATCTTATTATTTCAAAAATAATGACCAAGTCTTATTATTTCCTTTTTTTTTTTTGCTAACCTATCAAGCCTTAAGTATGTTKGTTTCAAAATGGTTTGAACAAAAACTCATTAGAATTATATGCTYCATCTGTTTTTCTCATTGGAAGCTTTATAAAATGCTCCTTCAAATAAATCAAAGATAACTATGTGAAATGCTTGAATAATGTACTTGTTTTGTTTTGTTTTGTTGCTTACTCTTTGCAGTTAAAAAGTGCCAAGGAATTAGCAGAAATCAATGGGCATGATGAATCTCAGGCAAATGTAGGTACTTCTATATATGTATAAATTTAGAAATACATGTGCATGCTTATGTCTTGAATTTAATATTTATGTCTTAGTGTTAAAGCTGATAGAATGGCTGAATGACTTGCACATCATGTTGAAATGCCTGGGGTTTTTTTCCTGAAGTCACAGGTTCAGATCCCAGCAAACTTCATTTCGAGGTAGATAAATTGAGTTCCATGCAATTTACTTTGTGGGATTTATTTGGATGAGACTTTTAACAACTGAAGTCCTACTTGCTGTGTGTGGGTGTTAAAGATACCATGGAAACAACTGCAAGAGAAATGCTTTGCTTTAGTGTCCTGTCCAGGATTACTCAACCTACAAACTTGTACTGTTTGTCTCTAAGGCTGCCACCTTGCAGCTGAGCAAGTTTGGCTATAATTCAGTTCTGTGTGGAGTGATTCATATATGTGTATAATTTGGAAACAGCTCATTTGCACCAAAGGGCTAAATTAATTCCTTGAATTATTACTTTGTCCAATATTTTTTAGAGGACTTGTTAAGGTCATGTTTTGTAAAACTTACTGCCAATAAAAATGTGTCTATTATCCCTTTAATGATTGCAGTCAAAACAGCAATTTAAATTAGGTGAGAGAAAAAAAAAAGAAAACTATCCTGCTATTCTTATAACCCAAACTATGCAGCCTTATGCTTTGTCATAGGCGTATGAAAATTAAAATTGATTATACACAATATTTTTGTCCTAGCTGAGAGAACTGATAGCAGCCTGTACACTAATAAGTTTTAACATCTTTTCTAGTCAACTTGAAGAGTTGTCTAATGGAAAACCAGGAAAACAGTTTTATTTTAAACCCGAGAGAGACTCTCAAATTTAGAAAACCGCTTTGCAGTGAGGAAAATTTACCCTCTCCTTTTTTAATCTTTTCTTCAGCCTCATTCGTTTTGTTCTAATTCTGCAGTGAGGTCGATAGAGCCTCCATAGCTCTCAGCCTTCAGACAGGAGACATTCAATATTGTCTGATAGCCCCAGCAATCCTGCAGCTGCAGCCTGTCAGCACGTCCCGTTGGCACTCGTGTTTTGCACACCAAAACAAAGACAGTCTTTCAATGATCGTGAAATGATCGCATTTGTTGCCTAAAAAACTCTTTGTAAAACATCTGCTTGCAAGTTTTCTAAGACAACTTAGAAACTTAAGACTTTTTCACCTTTCTCAGAGAACTTAGAAAATTTGCTTCCTCTCCAAAATGTGGATGAAGCAATGTTTTGAGGGTGGGAATTAAATGAGAACTGTATAAATGCTTCACCTKTATCATTCTCACTCTTCAGGATAAAATAGGAGGACCTAAAAGTTTTACTTTTATGTAAAATAAATGTCAAAACAGTATTGTATACAACATATAAACTGTGTACAGAGAGGGCATTTCAGAAGGTCATTGTCATGTGTAAAAAGATTTCAGAATCATCTATTAGTTGTAAACTTTTCAAAATGTAATGCCTTGTCCCAGTTCGCAGTTGTGGTAAATGTTAAAATGCCCAAGTGTTCCATAGGAATTAAATTCTATTTTCTGCCTATGAAGATCTGATATCAAATTAGAATCCTAAGAACAGAAGTCAATATTTGAATTAATAGCGAAGGAGAAAGCTAGACAGCTGCAATTATCAAGTCACAGCTGCAGTCAGGTATTTAACAATTATGCCACCAGGAAATCAGAGGAGTTACAGCAGCACAGATGGAAATAGCTAGTGGAAGAGAAAGGCTGTTAAAGCATTTACTACAGTAGTGAACTTTGTAAAATGGAAGTTAAGGCACCTTTTAAACACTTGTCATTTACATCGAATATGTAGCGAGACACCTTGCAGATTGCCTCCGCTCACCTCTTCTCAGCAGACTTCATGGTTCTTGCCCTTGGCCAGGGTGTAAATCTGGAATGATCAAAGAGAAAAAGGCTTGGTGGCTCCTACGTGGTTGTTAGTGAACTGTGATGCATATAATGGGATTAGGGCATATTTGTTACAGTTGACGGGTTGAATTCAGCAAATGAAATACCTTTACATGCAGAGCAATAGTGGGAGGTGTTGGTAAGGAGAAATGACAATGTATGTCTCTGCACTGAACTCAATCTAATCTTCACACTATGGTGTATTTAGATTACTTGCTCTGCAGAAAATTAGGATCCTAAAAAGGATGGTATGAAAGTTTAGGTACATTGCATATGCATAAGAAAGTCCATACTATAATCTTAAAATGATTATTTGTAGCCGTTATCAGGCTTTGTGATGGGACTGGTCTCTATCATCTTTTACATTAAAAAAACATTGTTTCTTAAAATAAACCTTGGAAATATTATTTCATAGCAAAACCATATAGAGATGAAAATATATAGTTGACCCTATTTTAGGGCAGCTTTTACTTTTCTGTTATACCATCCTGAAAGATAACATAGGAGCAGGGATATCTTTGGAAACAGAAAAACATCCCTCCTGAAATGTACCAGTCTGTAAAACATGCAGATCTTAAGAATTTTTCTGTCTTTTTTTTTTCTTTTTTTCTTGTCAGGATAATTTAACACATTTAATTACTACACTCCCTGSCATGACAGTACACACTCAAAGTTGTGGGAAAAAAAGGTAGAAATTTTAGTGCACATCAGTTATCTCCAGTAAGCAAAACCATCTTACAAGGCTCTGTGAACGGTCGTAAGGGTGTTTCATGAGTGACTTGCCAGGTCCATATGATAACATTTGTTGCAGTTGTTGACATTCCCCAGGTRCTCTGTGGCAGGAAAGCCTATATGCCAAGTTCATGTGCCCAAAATCCTGGCCTGGTACTAACAGAGATTTCAGCACCCAGCACTGGCAGAGGTGCTCTCACTGCATGCTCATTTCCTTCAGCACTGGGATTGGGAAAAWACATCATCCTGTTCCARATCTGTGTCCCTTTTAATTTCCTCYTCATTGCTGGACATAATGMTATTTAATCCACATCTCTGCCTTAAATGAAGAAAAAACAGTGACCAATATACCATTCTAATTTCAGACATAATCCTCTTCCAGGATATGCCCAATGTCTTGGTACTTGATTAGTCCCACCTTGAGAAAAAAAAAGAAAAAAACAAACTTGCTTGGGAGGTGTATTCAGGTACAAAACATTTTACAGAGTGAAAAGGTTAAACACAAGCTTTGTGATTTAGTATATACATGCAGTTTATTCCTCTGCCTTTTTTTTTATATAAATTTAGTGTCTTCCTGTGGAGCCTCTTGTGTGAACAATAATTCTGTGTTTTGTCAAAGACTTCCTTTTACTCATTGCTAAGTGCAGCAAGTTTAGGACACTTCCTACAACTATTACCATATATGCATGCACATAGTTTTGATGAATATTTTGGGGGTGAGAAAGTCAGTCTACCATGGTGTCCCTCAATTGTTAATGGAGAAGGAGAAGTTTTGAACCCAAGCCTCAATTTAAAATTCTCAGTGATCTTCCAGGACTTTATCTTGCTGCATTGGCTGCTACCTTTCTTCTATGAATAGAAGACAGCAAGTAATCTGCCTTCAGTATAAGTACCATGAAATGATAGTCAAGAGTAATAGTCATCCAGATTCAGACCAAAGCAAGGCATGGGACATGGTCACCAAAGTTTTTTGAGTGACCAGACTATATTTGCAAGGTAAATTTTTCTGCTGAAGTCAATAAATTCCCATCAACTTTAATAAGTCAGGAGCTCACCAAGGTATTTGAAGGGTTACAATAAGCACCTATATTCCAGAGAGAAAAAAAAGTGTTTTAGTGCTTTTTTTCCCTGGACTTTTTTACCATTTTTCCTTTCTGCTTCAGTGTCATTGTTTGAACGAAGTAATGAATTGACCTCATTTGGCTGTCTCCCTCCAGTCCTGTTAGCATCTCCAGCAGCCTGGACACATTTTTTTTTTTTTCTGCAGACATAGAATCAATAATATTAAGTAGGGATGCGTTTTTCCATTTGAATGCTTGAAGCTATTATCAGAGCACTTCTCAAGTTCAACCAAGCATCTTACATTTGATGTTGATTCTTCCTTTAATTTTTCCCCTCTGTTTCTGCTTTTCAAGCAATTACTAAAGGATCCCTGAGTCAGAGGAGGAGTCTATCTAGGGTGAAATATGTGAACCATTTCATTAAATTACTCACTTTATGCAATGCTGAAAGCAATCTTATTTCTCACTACATCCTAGTCCTTTTTTTTCCACATATYATCAGTTAATCACTGATAATCTTTACCAAAGACTAGTAAAAACAGATCCTAAATAAGGCTCACATTTGAGATCAGCCAGTCAAACTCCCTTAGTTTTTGAAGAATTCTGTAATTCACCCGGCTCCCAGGACTCAATTCTTGTTCTTAACTGCACACATCTTTAATGGCAGCRCTCAAGAGTCCTTGCTGTGAGTATCCCATACCAATATACACRCTGGTTCGTATCTGCCAAAAGATGGGGCTGCCTCATGGTATTTATGTGACTGCCTCATGCTGAGGCAGGTGAGATAAAAAGACTTTGAACACATGCAGAAAAGTGGAAGGTGGTGGAGATCAAGTCCTGCTTGAATTGTCCCARTGTTTCAGGACTCTGAAACAAAAATTGGGCATTTTAATGACAGAGAATTCCAAGAAAGTGATAAAATGATTGCTGCATTTCTTTTTTTAAGGTTTACTCATCGAAGAACAGCACAGGCTCCAGATAAATGATACCTGTAAATGACTTTGGGAGAATTGGGGTCTAACAGTTMCAGGCCAGAAAAAAACTCTGTTCAGAACCTGCTTACATAAGGAAATTGTTTCAGTTCCTTTCATATTTGAGTTTTCCTGCTGCCTAGGGTTTGTATGCTGTGAATCTCAGTCTCAACAGGCTGGAGCAAGTCTAAGCTGAGATCCTCAGTCCACGCAGAAGGCATTTCTGGAGCATGTTGGAGTGAGTGGGTGCTGCAAAAACTGAAGTGATGGCAGCTGGGTGCATTTAAAGAGATTGAGGAGAGGGTGCTGGCAGTCTTCCTGTGCCCAAGAGCACAGGAGATGGAGCCCTGAAAGAGGGCACAAGGAGTTCTGATTTGTTTCTGGTTTCTCTCTTCTTCCTGAGAAGGTTCAGAGACATATTCCCTGTTTCCAAGAGAAAGGACTATATCCTCTCTTCCACCCTTCTCTTGTAACCACTCCATATTCAAAAACTGCATTTGGTCCACCARTTCATTTAACAGGTTCAGATAATTGTCTCAAAAGAACACACAAARGTGGATACAGAGGAGTCGTCAAGCCTCTTGCTCCTCTCTGTKCTCCTTTCTCCATTCTGGGCCTTTATTTGGAGGCCTCCCATCAYTTATTTCTTCTTGTATTCCTCAATTTAGGGCATGTGAAGTAGGATAAATTAAAGCAGCTGTGAGTGCTTGCAGATCAGCAGCTTTCCTATTTACCACTGCAGGAATGAGGAATGACCACCTCCCGGACTCAATGCTGTGAAAAATAACAAGAGCTTAAGTGGCTGTTTAAGACCATGTTATCRAAGGCCATGATCAACCTTTTTACATACTGAAAGATCAAGTTGCCCTAGGTTTCTCCTTCATGAGCTCCTTGATTCAGCACSTTAGAAGATATCAGTACAGAGCCATTAGCACAGCGTAGACTTATCTCCTGACACAATCATGATTTCTACAGTTTCAGCTATGATCTAAACCCTATATCAGGCACAAAGTAACACAGCAGACTGAGGTATGTTCTGTCATGGCCTGTGTTACCTGATGTTCATTTTGGCTTTAGCAAAAAAAACTTTGTGTGGAGCAAGAAATCATACCAGCTGCCAGCAAGARCACATCACTTGCCTTGGCCCTGGTTGAAAGTGTCAGAGTGGCACAGTAACTTGTGTTTTTATTGAAGTGAATTCCTTTAGTACTCAGGAAGAGAAGAGAACACGGAGACATGATGATAAACATTCAGCCACCTAGTTATGACAAATCACTAAAGTTTTTTGACTTTAGTTTTCGAGCACTCTGCAGAAATACAGTTCTGCAATGCCCAGAGCAGATGTCAATCTTAATAATATCTGATAATTATATACAACCATTCATTCTAAAGCATTTTCATAAACTAATGTATATTGAATATATATATATGTGTATGTATATAGGAGTCATCCCATCATCACTAGTAATAACATTTGGTTTTATACTTACACATCCGTGTGCTTAACCCACACTGTGCACAAAGCCTGTTWTCACAGCACTCATACTCCTTAGCAGCTGCCCAAGGGAAGGAGGATGTCTCCATCTGAGCTACCAGGCAATTACTGCAGTAATAATGTGTGGTACACACACCACATTCACACACCTTCCAACATGCTGAARCTTCTTATGAAATATGAAACAAAAAGTGACTGATGTAAGAAAGGAACTTAGATATCCCTGGGAAAAACTGATCCTGGAAGAGTTTATCACTGTAATATGGATCTTGAAGATCCATGAGAATGCTACAAAAATGCTCCAAAATGTTTGCTTCAAGTACTTCTCATGAGTATGTACATGGAGATCCCTGTGAATATGGAGGCTGCCCAGAGTTTTCAGGTACCTAAAATGGATATMTTTCAAGGCCCAAATCATTACTAAAAGCCTAAAAATTCATTCAGCCTCATAAAACAGGTTTTTTTAAAAAAATTACATTCTTTGATTTCATGGAAGAAGTTTTAAAACAATTCTACATGTCCCATGCGTCCTAGAATTGCTAGAATTGCATTCTTTTTTTTTTCTTCTTTTTAACTTCTATTTTAGAAGTCCATTGTTATAGAGGAGATAGCTGGAGTAATTTGTGCTAAATAACTTTCAAAACAGCTTTCAGGAGTCCTTGCTCTGAGAGCCTGACTTACCCTCTTCCATGAGGATTTCAATAGGGTTGGAAGGCAGGCAATTCTSTCGTTCAGCCAACCATTGGTTTGTTGCAGGGTGTGAAAAATGACAATTCCCTTTTCCTCTGAAAAACAACCACCTTCACATTGCATAGAACATCTGTGTTAAGTGATCAGGAACCGATAGATAAATTCAGCTTTTGAAAATGAAGCAACCTAACCGCAGTTTTAAAAATAAGCATGAAGTAACATTCATATTAGTCATCCCTATTTTGCATATGCACATTCTCATAAAATAAATGTGCTCAAACACAATGAGAACAATATAAAAAGATAGTTTCAGGGAGAAAAGCATTTTCACATTATTGCTAGTTGCCTAAACTCAGCAGGTGAAAGTTATAATAGTAAAAGCATTGTAATGAAAAAGCATCTCTCTGGCAAATGGATTGGAAAAATAGGATGTCAAGAGCACCATAATACAATTAATCTTCACTCCGGAAAACATTTCTATCATGTGGSATAAATCAGACAAAATAATCTTAGATGCATAGGGGTGTATTTTGAAGTGTTTCATTTGCAAGGTCTTGTATTCACTCTACTATTTTTTCTTCATTGTTGCTCCTATAATTTTAATGCTAGCTAATTTTTCAAGCCAATTGTCAACTGTTTATTTGTTAATACCAGTACACTCTTAAATTTACAGCCATGGTATGATTTGCTATACTAGTGTATCTTGAAAGTGCTTACAGTGTACTGTGGCTGACAAACTCAACAGGGGGTTCTTGCACTGCACAAAATAAGTTATCAAACAAGTTTAAGCTTGATCTGAGTGAAAGGGTGACACCTAATCTATAAGCTTTCTGATGATAAATCAGTCACTATCAAAAACTGTTATGATACTCACCAGTAGCATCATATATTGCAAACATATACTTCTGTATCGCTAGTTAGATAGAATGGAATTCTCTGAGACCTTGGGGAAAAAATATTGAAAACCAAGTTTGCTTTTTTGATGACTTGTATGACCTATTGCTGTTCACTGCTTGTGTTATGGGCTGCCACGTGTTAGAGCTCTGGTTCTGGGCAGATGGCTGGATGTTTTAGATGGAATAGACTCATTCCTTGTATACTTTATGCGAATTGACTCATTCCTTGTATACTTTATGTGATGATATAATTTCTTAGTTTAAACTGAGTTATCCCAGTGCCATAGAGTCCAGTAAGCTTCTTTACATGTAGACAGTGTGTCATTTGGCCCTCCTGCTCCAAATACATGGCAAGATCACCTAACTTAAGGTTAGCCACTTCATTGAAACCATTTCTTAGGCTGTGGTGAACCAGGATTATGTGAAATACAAGAATCCTAGGAAATAGTCATTTTTATAACATAGGGCCAAATCAATTGCCAGGCTTTACTGCAGCTGCAGAAGCATTATATTTATCAAAGCTTGTGAGTAATTTTCTAGTAATTAAAATATTATCAGTGAAGTAGCCAATAAGGGACCTAGAACAGTTACCGTATGCCTTGTTGAACAAGAAGATAACAGACATGGTGTTCTTGGGGAATTTCAAGTTACTTTCAGAGGTCACCCATCCAGATTGCCACGCACCACATAACATTACAGTGCCATAACAGCCAATGAAGGAGAACAAGCTCCATTTAAGGAGGACTCACAGTCATTTGGGCCAGAACTGAGTATTAGCACTATCAAGAGCTGCTGAATCTGGCAGCCTGAGAGGTGAGGTGCCGCAGCTCCAAACCACCAGGTCCAACCCATAGAAAAGCTAAGTGTGTGTTCCCCATAGCCACATGCATACAACACATATATATACCCATATATAGCCCACATAGGGCTGGCCAAACAAATCAACACAAATACACAATGCTCCTGTAAATACATATAGCACCAATGATCTCATCTGGCCCCCTCCCTGGCTGATCAGGATTAAGTTCCATTAGTGAAGTAAGGTAAAAACAGTTTATGAGAAGGTTTCTCAACTTGGTGAGGAAGGCTTAAAGCTAAGTATGTATTAAGGAGGATTGTAACAGCCTACAGAGAAGTTGGGGAAGAGAGGTCAGATGATTGGTAAGAATATCAGGATGATGACAGGAAGAGACTCTTCACAACAGAAAGAACAGATCACACAGGGACTCACCTCAGGTACCCACACAGGTACCCACAAACAACTGCAACAAATGTTGAAAAACAAACAGGAGGATATGGAGACCAACATGATGGTGCAGAGCCACTACACTGTAAAGATTCCTGCAACCTGTGGAAAAGTGCTTGTGAGTGAAGCTCTGCGATATATTGGTCCAACGTTTTTAGAGAAGTCAGGAAGAGAAAAAGAAGAAAGCTTCTACCTGGCGCTCAGATAAAAACAGAAGTTGGGTGTATGGAGCTCTTCTGTGGAATGGACAACAGGCAAGCTCAGCGCTGAAGGTCAGGATCAGAGGACAGCCTTTTTTCATTCCCTCAGAAAATGATAGAGAAGGACTGTTTGGGAGCTTTCATTAGGCACATGAAGGACAAAGTGATTGGGAGTGACCAACACGGATTTACCAAGAGCCCTGACCAGCCTGATTAGCCTTTTCTGACRAAACGACTAGTTCTGAGGCTGAGGGAAAGCAGTGGATTGCAGTTTACCTTGACTTTAGCAAGGTTGCTGACATGGTCTCCAGCAGTACCATGTATTTTTTTTATCCAAGCTGAGATGTTACAGTCCAGTTTTCCACTCTTCAATGAGTGAAAAATTGGCAGAAACAGTAGGCTCGAAGAATGGTGGTTAATTGTTCTTACTCTTACTGGAGGCTATGAATTAACTTCATCGTGGGTCTCTTATGACCTACTCCATTTAGCATCTTACCAGTGGAATAGGGTCATGGGCCAACCAGAACTTCATAAAATTCATTTAGTACAAGTACAGAGCCCTGCACCAGTGAAGGAAGAGACCCTGTGACAACACCAGCCAGAGATTGGTGGGGCAGGGAGCAGCTCCATTGAAAGGGCATGCCGAGCAGTAAAGGCAGCCAACAACTTGAGGGATTGGATTATCTCCCCTGTACTTGGCATTCATTATACCACATCTAGATACTGCATTTGGGACCCCCAAAGATATTGCCAAGAGAATTCAACAGAACTGTCATGATAGGACTTGTCCTGTGAGGAGACTTCAAGGGATCTGGGCTTGTTCAGCCCGGAGGAGGAACATCTTTGAGAAGACCGAGCAACCTCCTGATTTCCCTGCCAACCTGAGTGACTTTTTGCAATATTGTGATGATATGAGTCATGATTGCTGTCTATGAGCATTCTCTCTCATTGCCTCACTTGCAAAGATGTTTGATTTAAGTTAAATTTAAATAAGCTCCCCCGGTGTAATTTAACTCAAGTTGGATTACTTCATATTTACCATGAGGTATACACAAGGACAGCAGCTCATTTTCAACAGACGGGCATCTGAAACTGTAAAAATTTGACCTGTAGCTCAACCTTTTGTGTCCCCGTAAATTCAAGAGGCTTGACTTGATTCACGTTTGACTTTTAAGAGCTTATTGGCTGAGATTTTGGTTTCATGAGTGTTTGGTTCTTTCCTTTGTCAAAACCTTAAAATTAGCTTTTGTTTCCAAGCAGCATCTCTCTGGCGCACTGCTAGTAGCCTACAAGCTTGTTTGTATTTTCAGATGAACAATTTTTCTCCTCCTACTCCTCTCTCTCAGAGATCTCCCGATTGATAAGAAAGTGTGGTGTATTCATTACACCTGGAAACATTCAACAGTTACTTTGTCATCTTCCTGATGTGTCCAACATCTAGTTGAACCTTCCTGCTACTGTGCTAATGACATTAGACAATTGGTTTTGTACATAAACACAGATATCAAAATTTTCTCTTAACTCTTCTAAACTCTGGTATTTTTTTTTATTATTATTATTTTTCTTTGCTTGATCCTCCACAAATAGTAATATTCTTACCTCCTGCTACATAGTCTTGCAGAATCCCAATACCACAACAGAGGGACCAAAGTCTTTGAAGTTGTCTATAAGCAGTCATCATCCTTCCTAGGTTTAAAGGTAATTATAAGAAAAAAAAAAAAGGATTATCTAGATAGTTTAGGGAGAATTTTAGCTCTTTGGATATTTGTCATTCCCATCCCAATTGCTTGCTGAGTATCCTTAATGCCACATTCAATAGTTCCCATATTCTGTTTTCCAAGTAGAGTCTTGAACTAATAGTTTCCAATTTCTAGCCCCACTCAGCTCTTGCCTAGTGTTTATAGGGAATGGCAAGTCTTCACTCCTTCCAGAAACATTTCTGCCCAAAACAGGAGCCCTGGACAAGAGTAGACATTTTGTATGCTGTCTGCCCCTTTTGTACTGTGGCAAGACCGAGGTATGTGTGGTGGCTGGCATGAGAACCTAGAAGGCAATGTCATACTTTTCCCATAAAAGAAACTGAGAAAGGACTGAAATACCCAAGTCAGCAGAAAAATCCAGGGCTTTCTGATCTACTAAAGTCTTGAACTGCAGAAGGAACCCTCTGTTGTCACAATTTTGTGTAGGGACTCACAACCTGTCTTCTGATCTTGAGGGACTTCTGTGTCCTCCTCCAGCAATGCAGCTCTCTCAGGAGAGAGAGCATCCACTGCACCGTTACATTGTGGAACCCACCTGCTCTGTAGTGGACCAGCAACACCAGGCACCTTGCAGCACATCATGTTGTTCCATCTTTCTTACTGTGCCTCTGTATTTTAATTCCAAAAGAAGACAGGATACGTCAATTGATGATGCAAACCCAACTTCAGTCCCGGTTTACATCCAGGCCATGGCTTGGGTATAGATTCATGTGTGGGAAATGCCATGCACAGCTGTCCACAGAGTAAACACAGCCAAGAGCTCTGTGTCAGCCTTCGTGTTTTAAACCTTCCTGTGGAAAAGAACAGTCCATGCAAATTATTGTATTGATCTTTCTTTACCCACCAAGAGCTCCTGAAACTTTACTGGAATGATTCTCCTTCTGTTGATCTTCCCCTATCCAGTTAAAAGGCCTTGAAAAAAGGAGCCTCGAACCAAAGTGCTGACCCCAGCGGTACTGCAGAATCATAGGGATTGTCAGGCCTATGAGAGAAATTCTTGGGGGTTTTTCATCAGCTGTCACAGAATGGAAGTGCTTGTTTATAGGGAAAAGCTCCAAGCTGGTAATGGCAAGAGGGCACAGAACGGTTGCGTCCATGTTGAGCTGCTCGGGAGCTGTCATCAAGTCACACCTCCTTGTTCCCAGATACCTGACATAATTTGTGAATAATTAGTAGGGCCTGGTCCCTAATAGTCTCCAGGTGTGATTTAGCCTGGATTAAGCCTTCCAGTTTTGTACTGTTTTTAGTTCTTTCAAGGTCATTTCACTTCTAATGAATACTGGGTTTTGCACATGCTCAGCTGTGCTCTTGTCCTTTAATGTGGTAACTGACAGATGGTAGCAAAATATTCCTTTTATAATGAAACCTGTTAAAAGATATTGCATAGGGCCTCAGAAAATAATACATTTGCCAAATAGAAGATAGTAGCTAGGAAAAAAAAATATAATACAGTATCTCATAAGTAATTTTCCTCAGTCACCCGGTGATTATTATCTTTTGCTCATGTCAGAAAAATCACCTGTTTGCTTCCATTCAGAGTTTTTTTCCTGTTAACTAATGCCTCTTTCACCTTTCTTAAAAAGTCTTGTGTCTGTTAATTGTAGTAGACTCTAAAAATGTGCAAATTAACAGCAGGAGAACAAGTTGTAGAGGCTTCACAGCCACCAGATTTGTAGCTCTAGTGTATAGTCAGATATCTAAGGTTTTCATTTTTAGTTAGCCTAGTTTCTGCATGAATTGTCAGCTGAGTCTTTTTTTAGACACAGCTATGCCCATTTCCCTTAAATGATTGTTAATTCCTATCAACATTACTATTGAATCCTTTGTCTGACCACTTACAGCTGCCCTGGATTTTCTCATGGCCTGTGCAAGCTTGTTTTGGCAGCTGAATATATCAGAATTGTCTAATTTGTCATCTTGTGAGAGGCTGGCAGTCTTGGATGACAGAAATGTCCTCTTTTCACCCTTCGTAAGCCTGCAACCTCCCTCTTTTGCTGAGTAGCTGCCTTTGCCACTCTTATTTTCCTCAAGATCCCCTGTAACCAATTTTTTACTGGTCTGTTCTCCACACCAACCTACAACTAGGTGACTTCCTTTAGCATCCATTTACACTGTCCTATAAATCATACAAAATGTTCTGCACAGGCTCAAATCTATCCATTAGCTGAGACTCCATCTGTTCGTTGCTCCCAATGGGAATATAGTTTCTTTCTCTGCATCACTGCTTGACAAAACTTCTAATCCCGTCTGAAACTGCTAGTGTGTTGTGTTTGGGGCCTGTTATATCAAATACTCGTCTCTCTGTTCTCTGCTTCCTCTCTCAGGAATTGTTATTTTTAGACGGCTTTTCTATCTCCAACAGAGTCAGAAGTTACATCTTAACCTGTACAAGCTTTGGTACCATATGTTGCTCAGCTCTTATATTCTAGTATTTGGAAATTTGCCACCCATCTCAGTTTTTCTGGTCCATGACCCCCTTACCATTATTTCCCCTATGGAAAAATATCATTTGAATTTGAATTCATTTGAAATTTCTTTGAACATTTTATATAAATATGTGTGTGTGTGTGTATATGTTTTCCGTTCCACTTTTCTTTCCCTATTCTTGGATGTCATGGCCAGCAGCAAATGAATATATGCCTTAGMCTTTGGTTGCATCAGAAGGGGAACGGACAGAACTAGACAACTTAGAGCACCTGTTTCTTTGGTATAATGATGTGCCTTGCTCATTACAGCATTACAGGATTGTTAGTGTCAAGGTAATTTGCCTGACAGAGAGCTGAGGCACACTGTTATTATAAGAGTGCGTCTCTGCGGCTCTCAGACTGCAGGCTCTCTCCTACCTGTATCTAAATTCATACTATAAAATTCCCTTTSTAGCCAGTAAGAAAAATGAAATAGGCATCTCTAATGGGTAATTTATTTCATCATGAAGGAAATAATTAAAATATGTCACTCTAAAATTGACAATTACTTTGCTACTGACTGAAAGGCAGCGTAGGGTGAGCATCTCTGATGATAGACACAGCTACACATAGATGTCTCCATCTGGCAAGGAGAGTTGTCCACTACAGTGGCAGCAATCCTGAGGTGACTCAGTGCGTCTTACTCCCATTTCACTGTGGGCTAAGGTCAGTCAGAGTCTCCTGTTTGCTGGGGGCTCAGGAAACTCACACTCAGATGCACACRCAGACTCTTAGYTGACACATGGCAACTTATTCCACTYCACRGCATGATGGAACATTTGAACCCACGGAGCATCTGAGCCATCAGGCGCTGAGTGTTGGGCARCTGCTGTRTGGAGGCAGCCTGTAAAGAGCACAGAGAACATCAYCAGGGTAGAAGAGGGGCAGATTAAACTGAGAGAAAGGAATTGCCTCACTCTTTTTGCCATTCTCAAACAGCAGTGTCCAATTCACCTCTAGAGAGAYATATTTGCATATTTTAGGTCTTTTTTTTTTTCTCCCAGATGCACCCATGTTCATCGCCTCTCCTTTACTGATAGGAAAGTTTTCCAAGAACTGTGGAGCAAGGCAAAATCCCAACTGCATATTCTACATTGGCCCCATCATTGCAACTGGTGCAACTCTGCCTACATTTAAGGCTACTTGGTYCCGTGCCCCTTCCAGCTACGTGCAACATTCCTGGTCTCCCACAGCCAGCACTGGAGCAACATTCCCACTCAGACCCACCCCACACCACTGTATCTCTCRCCTTGTGCTCTCTCGCTTCCGTGTTTTGCAAGGAGCTGCTGAGCATTTCGCAGAGCAGATGCAGCAGTGTGAGTCACTGCTGCACCAAGGAATGAGTTCGTATCAGTTGCTCCATGGAAACACCTCATGTATATGCTCGGATATTGAGTGATGCACTTTGAGGCCACTTACATGCCTCTGAAATAGAGAATTTGTTGACTTCACATGGGCCAAGAGAAGAGCACTCTGTCACACAGCTGCTGGGGTACTTGTGATGCAGCACCTAGCACGTGGGAGCTCGGCCACYGGGCTCTGCAGAAAAGGGAGCTCGGGGTGGGTGCCTTCACTTGCTTCTCCCTAAGGCTCGCTCTTGTTACCGCTCGAAACAAGGTGACTGCATGCAAGCCACCTGTTAGCAACACTCCCTGAAATGTGCTGGCTCCAAAATGTGCCTGTTTGGGACATTGCTTGGGACAAGAACCTGCACCATGGCAGGTACTGGTGTAACAACCTAGATGATGATGCTCTAGTAGCTGAAAACATTGCTATTGACTGTTGAATTTACTCTTATAGCTGTAACTGAATGTTTTCAGCTATAGTCGCTAGAGGTAGTCTATGTTTACAGCTTTAATATCAAGAAAACTGGAGTTTTCTGACCATTCCTAGACGTTAGAGCACATTTTTCAAGCCATTCAAATTAAGAATCTCCAGCAACAAAGTTAGTACTTACCTCATAAAAGAAAATCCTCTTTCAGCAGCTCTTGGGGGAAAAGTGCTTCCAAAAATGTGTTAATATTCTGCAAACAAATCAATTATTTATAATTGTCTTGTCTTTAGATGTAAATTAAAGTAATGATCTCTTTTACAGAGTTGAAAGGAAGCAGAGAGGTTTAACTCGAGTAAATGAAATCTACATGAGCACCTGTTTTCTTTTTAAATTTTATAGGAAATCAATGTATTGACAGTAGCATTGGTCAACCAAGACAGAGAAAAAAATTCTGAGAAACGGAGCCCCGGTCTAAAATCAGAGAAAGAGGCACTATTAATAGGTAAGATAACCAAAAAGGAGCTTGTTGACAAATCATCTTTTAGCGAGTTTTTCTTTTGCATATGTGTTTGTGTGAATCCTTGCTTTAATAAAGTAAAAGAAAAAAATAAAAAAAAATTGATTTTCATCTAGACTTAGAATTGTTTGCAGTAAGAGAAATCCTGAAATACAAGTGAACTCCTCTTACCTAAAAAATCTCCAGATTTTGTTGAAAGGATTTGGGGTATGGAGGACAACTCAGGATCCACGTTTAGATTTGTGTGAAGACTGTATTTAACCTGAAACAGGCTAGAACTGTATGACTTGTCATCTGATCATCAGATAAAATACTGAAGGATAAAGGGGTGGCAACTATTTTGGCAAATTATCAAGCAAAAATTTGTATAGTAGAAGCATTAAACAAGCCAGATTTAGCTTTTGACATTAGATGAAGGAATTAGCAGTGTGAACACCACAAAGGCTGCCACATCATTTATCTAAAATAAAACCTTTAAAATAAACTCTTCAAGAGTGCCACTTTTTCTTTACATTTTAGGAAAGAACTAGCTTTGAACATCCTGAACTGGAAAGTTTTAGGCACACACACTACAAATGCAATGCCACTGGCAAAATGCGTTTGGAGTACAAATGGGGTTTCTATATCGGACCATCCAAGTGTGATGGTCTTGGCTTCTGCCTCAAGAGCGCTTGTGCGTGTGCCTGTGGTGACGCAGATCAYGAGGAAGGCCACGGCCGCTGGGACTTACTGCAGTGTGACGTTAAACACGTGATTTAGGTCCTGGCAGGGTCAGAAGTTTGTAAATGCTGTGGGAAAAACGAGGGCGGAAAGAAGGTGTGCTTTGCAAAGCTGATCCAAAATTGGTTTAATTTTCCTTATCATTTTCAACCGTTGCCAGTATTTGGGGAAAACTGAAAACCGAGATTATCCTAATTCATTCAGCATCAAGAATGCCGGATGGCCTGCAGTACACAAGATACAGTGACCCATTTTTGTCATTTTTAAGCATTTTTAATCCTGGTGTTTACACTTTAAATGTAAGGAACTTCCCCTRGGGTGGTTCAGTTAAGAAAACCATCCAAAGAGAGTTGAAAATATTTGCTCTGATTCTTACAGTTCAACTCTCCCCAAACAGCAAGCACCACACATGTCATTTTCTATTCTCACTGTTTGTTTAAAGAAGGATAAATCGRATAATGCTTTTAATAGTAATTTGAATGCCCCTGATCCTGTTCGTTCTGGTCATCTCTATTGTGCTGTCAGTTGATTTTCACTGCAGAAAATAAAAATCTTCAGACTTTGATGCTGTCTCCTCTCAGACCACTTTTATTCCCATACCTTTTATATGAGTCTGTAAATAACAGTGGAGACAGGCATAACTGTCTCTCTTTTAAGGAAAAATAAATAAGTGAATATGTCAGAAAGGATTTGTGTTTTCTTCAGCAGCAGTTGAGGTGGTATGGATTAAACACTTCTCACAACCTGCATCAGTGTAATTACTAGAAGAATTCGAGGGAGTGAGTTTTCTGACACAATTATATGAAACATTTTCAAAACAGAGCATCCACTGAAGGGGAAAAAAGCAATAATTTTACCATTACAATATCCACAATTCTATATTGGTAAATCAAGCATAAAATTGGTAGTTGAAATGCTTCCAGCGAGTCTTTGTTTAGAAATTCCTTTATTCATCAGTATATTATCTTGGTCACTTACTTGCTAACTGCTGTCATTCCTGAAGATGAGCTATTGTGTTTACAGCGTTATTATGACTGTATTAAAAATGTGCCATTTTCTTATGTTTATTGGGTTGTGTAAGAAAATTAAGAAATATAATTCATACTGGAAAACCTACAAGAATAAATAATTCATAATTATTTTGCTTATTTTAATAATATATTGTCTGAGGTAATTTCAGTATTGTGCATTTGTTTTTAATACAGGTATCATATCCACATTTCTTCATGTCCACCCTTTTGGAGCCAACATAGAATATCTTTGGTCTTATATGCAGCAGTTGGACTCTAGGGTAAAAAAAATTTAATCAAAATCTGTTTTCTCTATAGAAATACTGTATTATTCTTTACTGCAGGTTAAACTCTTCTTGAGATTCCATTAGAAAGATAATGGGATATGGGGCTTGGGGGTTTGCAGTCTTTATTCATTCACAAATTACAATACGCACGCTCGTGTTGAAGTCCTTTGCTTTGCATTGCTTAGATATTAATTGTGGGAAAGAAGAACAGAGTTTTAAAAGGCAAAGATTAGCAGCTGGTTTTCTGACACATGACCCTGAAACACAGCTGATAAGAAAGAAAGCAGAAGAAGAGGGAGGAGAAGCTATGGCCACTGAATGATGGAGAGTTTTAGGAGAGTATTACTTCTTCTTCTAAAAGTTCTTGCTCCTGAGACAAGCTGAACACGTGAACGCTCATGAACATGAACCACAAAAAGTGCCATGCCTTTTTGCAGAGAAGCTGGTAGACTTGATAAAGACATTGGCTGATCTGTTGCTAAAATCAGAGAAGCTGAGGCAAACACACAAGTGAGACCAACACACTGCAGTGCTCCAAGTACTTCCTAGTCACCATACAGTTCATGCAGCCTATCATCAATAGGTACCATTAGGACAGGATAATTTAGAGTTACTTTCAATATCTACTGTAGGATGAATCAAGTCCCCAAAGTCCTCATTTTTCTCCACTGAATATAAAGCAAATGAGAATCATCACCATGAAAGACACCTTTGATCAGGTGAATGCTGCTGGAAATGCTAAACAGTAGCTCTGCAAAGACAACTAGACTATAAATGTTACTCTAATTAAATATTTCATTTAGTCACCATACAGTGGCCTACTTAATACAGTTTGGGAGAAAATCCTACAGCCCTTTATGCAGGTAGATCTCCTCGACTGAACTGGAGCTATTTGACAGGTTCTGCTAAACCAAAGCTATGATCCACCATACACACCTGCCAATATTTCTCCTGCACACAGGGATGACAGTGCTTGCCCAGATCTTCTTGTGCTATGAAGTCAGGATGCTGCTGTATGTACACTTGTACTCAGAAAGCAAGTGATACTCCTTATACACTGCTGGTTAGACCCAGCTCTACTCATGCTGGTAATATTTTGCTCCTGAGTACTGCCTCCAGCTTYTCCACCCATAGCCAGGATTACCTCCAGGTGGCTTGATGGAAAGATTCATGCCTCTGAAGGAGGCAGAATTGATGATTAGATGGAAGGCCACTGGAAGTGACAGAAGTTGATGGAGGAGGGAGGATGAAGTATGAACTTCTTTGCACTTGCCTCTGTGTATGACAGCTCAGATTTGCTAGTGCTTCACAGTCCACTGCCAACCACAAGGAGAAGGTAGTAAGGACAGGTGAGAAGCTTGCAAATTTAAATTAAAAAAAAATTTATTAAATCCTGATAATTCTAGAGCTCTTAACATCTGGACCTGCAGCACTTCCTCTTCTGCTCTGTTATTCTGTCTCAGCTACACAATGCATCTTCCTTCATCCTGACACCAGTTCCTGCAGCATCCAATCTAGCAAATCTCTGTCATCCTTCAAGTCCTTCCTTAATCCACAGACTTTTGGCCAAGTTTCAACTGCTTGTCCCTCAGCACTGGCTGCTCCTCTTCTGCAAACATTTTAAATACTGTGTCCTTGGACTACAGCCCCACTTCTCATTGCTTCTGTGCACTGAGCTCTGCTTTACCCCCCTTCAGTGCTGCAGTCCCTCCTTGTGTGTATCTGTGGGCTCTGACCTTGATTTTCTACTCGTGAGAGCAGCCTGTTGGCATCAGTGACRTTGCCAGGGTCAGATCCTTACCTTGTAAATGCAGTCCTCTTAGATGGGGCCTTGTCTCACRCTCTGAGGTGTCCAGTGACCTTGTCTTGTAGCTACCACTTTGCCTACCTGCTCCCTAATAAACCCATGCAGGAGAATTGACCTCACTGCTGTATTTGGGAAGCAAGTGCTTGTAGCAACAAATTGCTGCCTAATAGTGTAATCCTGAGACGTAATCTCAGAGATTAATTTCAATTATTTTCCATGGTTAGCCTGTCATTCCTCACCTAAACAGGAATAATAAGGTCAGCATACCTGTGTGGGCTGAGGGCTCAGTGTGGAGCTCAGATTCATTACCTACAGGTAGCCAGTTATCAGTTACTGTCATGAGAGTATGTAAAAGATGGACCTGATTACTTTGGAGCTCCAGATTGACTGCCTCCAACRCTGATTTTTAGTGCACCTTTAACAAATTATTTAATCTTTCTGCCTCACTAACCTCCCTAGGAAAAATAAAAGGTGACAGATATTTCCTCACCTCCCCTGGGTGGAATAAGGTGYAATTAGCACACTTTATGTTTATACACTGCCTTGAAAATGAAACTCTCCACCATGAAAGTSTCTTACTGATATGAATAAGCAGAAATGTCGTCATTGCCATGAAGCCAATCAAGCCACAGAGATATCTGTGGCAGCAGCAGCAGAGATTCCTTTGCTATACTTTGCATGATCATTAATTTAGAATAAGTGGCTGCWGGTTCATTTTCCACAGCCATTCATTTCTTGACTACCAAAAAGATTATCTTTGTGAAAATGTCCTCTGCAGTGAGAGCTTTTTTCTCAATAGGGATGTGACCAGGTATTAAGGTTTTGAGGCCATTAGGAAACACTCTGAGTCATGCTGAGTCAGGATCTYCACTGATCAGTTATCTAGGGCTACTGAACTGAGCCAAACTGGGACAGGATGACTCCACTTAGTCCCTAAGTGATGAAGTTGAGCTGATGAAGATGAAGTCCCTATTTTAGCTTGTTTTGTTTTGTATGCAAAAGAAAAACTGATAGGGCTGGAAGGATTTAAGAGTTCATAAGAGGAGAAGGAAGAATAAGGTCCAATTTGTTTCTTCCTCCACATAAGTATACCCGAAATCGTAGGTCTTAAGATGAATTTCATACAAACATTATGTGACAGCAACCCTGAAATAACAATATCTCCCTGCTATTGTCATTTTTTTACAGTGGAATTCTACTTACAAAAACAGAATTATTCCTGCAAGGAATTTACATTTGCTTTGGCATTTCAAAAGACAGGTGTCAGGCTAAGGTTAAAAATATTAATAATGATAAGCTTTGTTTTCATCTTCTGGATTTTTTTTCCCTTATTTCTATTCTCTGTGTTTCCTCTTCCCAGTCTCCAGGGCAGTTTCTCACTTCGTTTTTAACTTTCTCTCTTTCCTAGATCTCTGCAAATGAGATAGAAATGCTTTTGATGAGACTGCCACGCATGTTTAAACAAGAATTCACTGGTGTAGGAGCAACACTGGAAAAGAGGTGGAAGTTTTGTGCCTTTGAAGGAATTAAAACTATCTGACTGTGACTAGTAATGAAGCTATGCAGAATAAGAATTCCTAGAGCATGGCAGGGTTACAAAGTATTAAGGAAATTTGGGGTTTGGCACATAGTAGTATGTTTTCAAAGTTATCCGAGCCTAATTTTAGTTACATTTGTGACGTTCTCTTGTGAGTGGAAATGTAGTTGTGCACCAGTTCCTAAAATAAAATAAATTTTTTTAAAAAAAGTTTCAAAATGTGACAGATCTGTTTCCTATGAAAACTGAAGAAAGAAGCCACAGTCATAATGATTTCAAAATACTACATGTCCTACATCTAAGAAAAGCTCATTGAGCAAACAGTTAAGGAGAAAGATTGCCCAGTTATGGTCGCTAAATTACAGCGATGTAAATGTAATATGTAGTAGAGCTCATTAAATTATGTTACTGAAAGTTCTTTCCATTTAGTAAGAAAATTAAGTAATTTTACAGTGAGGAAAAGCATACCAAAAGAAAACTTGAAGATGTGTCTGAAGTTGTTGTATTTTGTAAATTAAGTTATATGCCGTACCAGGGATTTTTGCCTTATTGAAAGAGGCCTGAAAATGTGATTGGAGTCCTCAAGAATGCTTTATCAAGAATATTATTTTTCTAATGTAACTATTCTCCATTACAAGTTCTTTTAACATGGATTGCATATCAATTTTCATAAACATGTAAATAAGGAGGAAACCAGTGTTACTGTATTGTATTTGGTATGTAACATTCAGGTTTATGCATCAAAATAAATATTCAGTTGCATTACTGTTACAAATTTTATAGCAGATATATTAATTTTTATCAATAAATATGACTTCTACCATATTGTTTRTAAGTTTTTCTTCTGATGCTATTGAATTTTTATCAATTCAACAAGAGTGTCCTGGTGTTTGTCTCTCTGCTACCTATGCTGTTAATTGCAAATGACTTGGTTAAATTCATTGGGAATCACAAAAGATGCTGCAATTGTAGCTAGAATGGGAGGAGCTACAGTTATTGCTGGAGGAAGCACCAGCGTGGTGCTGTGTTGAACTGAACACACTCCCTTTGTTCTCTCAGACAAGGAGCCAGGTTGAAAGCAAAGCACCTTTAAATTTCTCGTTTGCAGTATTGTGTTGGGTCACACAATGCATCCAGTTAGTTATTCCTTTTAAGTCCTGGCTTTTGGCCTTTGGCCAGACAACGAATGGAACAGTGCACTTTTGGTCATGTCCCTTAAATGAACAAGATGAAAGGTAGGACCGTTCTCCTCATTATCGGTTAGGATCMACTGTCAAACGCACAGTACTCCAACGCTCTTATAAAAGCTAGAAAAAGTCCAGGAAATGCAGGTTTTGTATAAACCAAGCTGGAAGAATGTGGAAATGTGGAAGGCATCTGAGCTCCCAGAGCATCCCTTTGAAGAAATACGTGAGCCCGGCACTAAGCACTGAATGAGAAGCAGCGGCCCTCACCGAGTCACCGCGTGGGCAGAGGAGCGGGCCACGCGAGCAGTCCCTGAGCAGCAGGGCACATACAGCATGAAGCAGGGCAAACCTCTGCAGAGGCGCTGAGGACCCAGGTACACCTCGGCGTGCTGCTTCTCGCAGGTTCCTCAATAAGAAGTAATTAGTGTCAAATGCAATTAGTCATGAAGCAACTCGCTTATATGGCTGTTTAGTAATTACTGCTTTAGGATCTATTTCTCTCTGGCATCTACCTAGAATATAGAAATATTAAATGAAATCTTAACTGTGTGCAAAAGGGAGAAAGAAACTGACTTAGCAGAGCTATTATGGAAGAAAATTACGCTTTCAGCCAGTACACACAAAATTGTTATTTTTAAGAGTGTGCACCTCCATTATGGTTGCTTCAGTAGCTGCATTAAGGCAAGCCACTCAGGTGAAGCTAATAATTATATGCCAGTTATGTTAATGAAACTTAACTAGTTCAATCCAAATAGCAACTCTTTCTTTTTTTTGTGACCGTACAGATCTATGAATAATTCAGGCAAAAATGTGGCAGTTCTGACAGTTTTTATTTAAGTACTAYAACATAAATCTGTATGGATGGCACTTAGACTGGGGAAAGAGATGTGTGAAAACTTTCAGCTAGGCTTTTTCTATGCTATACTTATTCATTTTATCCTTTCCTCTTCCCTTTATCCGTATGTCTTCCTTTTTTTTTTAACTCCCTTCTTTAAATTATCCCATCTCCCATAAGGCCACATCCATCCTAGAYAGCCACAAAACATTTTTAACTGACATAAAAACCATCACTACTTTTGCTCTGCTTGTGTTTTCTACTCCTTTTTCCTTTGTAGGTCTCCCTGTTGGTTGTACCATAAGCACTTAAAGAGAGGGCATTTTTAGTTCTTGTGGAGAAGCAAACAGAAGAGAACCTTCTTGAGTGGCCTTTTGATACCTCCATAAAAGATCTGAACATTAAGACTAAACAGCATGCAAGCATCCTGCAGTATTATAAAGTATGTAGGCCATTAGTACATGTTTTTCCATGTATTTAGTTTTGCCACTCAGAACGGGAATGTCAGCTGAAAACCTGAAACTAGTGATGACCCTCAGCAGGATCAAGCTGGACCCCAGAATTGACCTTGAAGTCAAGTGTTCAGTGGCTTGGGAGAAAATGAATGAAAATGCTGTTCCATCATTTAGCGGCTGAAATGTCCCAGTGATGGGTCTTGCATGATTCAGGTGGGAGACCTAAAAGTGATGAAAAAGGAAGCACGTCTGAAAGATGTCTCTGCAGATATGTTATTGATATGTGGAGAAGATGGTGATGGTCTGCAGCCTGTTTTAAATTATCACAGGAGGACTGCTTTGCAAGTGAGATGTGCTTGTGAGTGACAGTCCATCTTCTTAGCATCGCTGGTCATTGCAACAAAGCAACGGTAAATGTCAGGAGGAGATGTCTATGCTTAAAGAAAAGAAAAAGGAGAGGAGAGGAGAGGAGAGGAGAGGAGAGGAGAGGAGAGGAGAGGAGAGGAGAGGAGAGGAGAGGAAAAGATCAATGTAATAAATAGAAGAGGAGAGTACTCAGTCTCTCATTCACTTTGTCCTGTTGACCAGATCAGAGGCTCAGCTGGCTGAAGAGAAGTCAATGTGCTCTCCACCAGGGAGAGGAAGACATTAAAGTAGCAAAGTAGTACTCAGTGAAATGAGGAAATGCAGGATCTAGGGCAGATCAGTCCAACTGAGTGATGCTGAAAGAAGATAGAATAGGCTGGAACATGTCTGGCAAAGACTTTAAGCAAGAGCAGGAGCCTCACRGCCGTACCAGTGCAAAAACAAGGAGGGAAGAGGCCAAAGAGACATCACAGCACAAGGCCAACCAAAAGCTCGTGAGCTGAGACTCTGTGATGGCCTAGCACACAGCTACAAGTTACGGCAGAACGCTGTAGTGACTTCTCTTTTCAAACAGGGACTGGTGTGACAGAAGATCTGTTTTCCCACTGACCAAATATGTCAAGGGTATTTTGCAGGAAGTCAGGAGTTCATCTGTCCCAAACTCCTGGTCTATCAAAGATGCTTCTTAGCTCATCCTCACTTTTGAGTTGGCTTGGAGTAGTAACAGAGTTGACTTCCTTCTGCCAGCAAATGTGTCATGTGGAACTACGATCTAGACGTGGCTGGAGTTTAGAGGGTCTCTAAACTGCACTGTACTTGATTCCCCTTTGGAGGCTTAAGAAATTCAATGTGCCTAACTTCTGGACAATTATGGATTTCATCTTGCACATTCAGGAGAGAGGAGGAGGTGTAACTTCTCTGATAAACGGCATTTTAAGTCCACAGGAGATGCCTTGTATGATTAAAACTATATTATCCTCACAACAAAAAAAAAAAAAAGGAAATTTCTAATATCACCTTGTGCTATTGCACATAGTGGAACCTAAATTCGTGCATGTCTCGGGTGAAATGTGCATGTTGCACTCAAGCTATACTGAGATTTAGAGAAAATCTCATATCAAGCTACAATTATTTAGTTTAAACATCCTATACAGTAAATGCTCCAGAATCTAAAGCCCTAAATGTTTGCTTTTAAACAAACCATCTCTTGATGAGTTCAGTCAAAAACTTGATCTTGCAGGCATTGCTTTATTTAAAATTGGAATAGTTTTGAAACTTGAGTAGTTTGACAAAAATGTTCTGCACTGATGTGGGTTGACTAGTGCAGACAGGGAKGGAGGTTTGGCATGAGAAAGAGGAGAAAGGACTTGTTTTGGGGGGAGATATATTCTTCTTCTGTCTCTCGTCAGGTTAGCTATAGAACTGATGCTCATTTTTTATCATATTCTGTCCATCTCTCTGAAATGGGAACTTAAAAGAGAATGTCAGGGTTTAACATAACATGTGAAGTGTGAGGATTTTACCTTTTTTTTTTTCCTTTTTCGCCCCTGTAAAGCAGTGCAAGTTTTCCAGTCCTTTGACTATTGCTGTCATTACCTATGCAGCAGCAGCAGCAATTTTACCCTGACCTTTCCCTCAAAAAGAGCACTCTAAAAGAAGCAGCAGCAAATTATTTCTGGATCTGTTTTCTGCAATACTTCTGTAGTCAGTCTCCTCTGGCAGCAACTGGTGAGATGGTCAGGAGAAAGGAAAATCATCCTACATTTATTGGCATTAAGTGTTCAGAGAGGACAGGATCTGAAAGAAGCTGTTCCTCCTTCCAGACGCTCCGAGAGCACAGCCTGCCTGCCTGCCTGCTTGGAGATCCAAACAGTGACTATTCCATAATGAGCTGAATATTTCTATGGCAGATAAATCAATGAAAAAGTAACCATGTCAAGAAATTATGTTGGTAAATTGTAGATCTCCAGCCTACACAAAAATTGCGTATATAGGAATCCTATTTGGAAGCATCAACAAATAGATATGAGCAGGGTTCTTGTTGATCCAGCCTTTTGTTGCATACTGGGTAATAAACTCTGTGTCCATTMAGACTTCACAGACTGACTCCAGTGTTGTACAGGATCCCACTGGAGACATCTGAGCCACAGAAAGAGGAAAGAAATTGATATTCCTGTAAACTCAGCAAAGAACACCCCTGCAGTCCTGCAACAGCCATGTTATAACCATTTCTTCAGTCTTCTGGCTAGTAAATAGTTCTTACCAATATCTGCTTTTCTGTAGACATAACATTGAAGCTTGGCATCCACTGAGACTGCTTGTATCATAGCCGTGTCACAGTTAATTCTGTAGTAATCCCAAAAGCATATGGTTGATTAAAACATGTTTTCCATAAAAGGACCCAGCCTTAATGGAAGTGATGGAAAATATATTTTTTGGCTAGGTAGCTCATGGGAAGAAATTAGTGTTGTTAAAAGTGTGTCCCTAACTCCTAACTTGATTTTTTCTGGCTTTTACTGCTAGTCAGTTTTGCTTTGCCCTGCAAGTTTGAATAATCCTTTAGTAGAACATATTTTCTCCCTAGGAAGATATTTATACATTGTAGTCAACTTYTCAGTATTCTTTCTCATAAACTAAACAGATTGAGCTTTTAAGTGTCTTGCTGTAAAGCATTTCTCTTCCCTTCCTCAAATCATTTTTGTGGCCTTTTTCTAATATCCTTTCCAATTTTTCAACACCTGCTTTAAAATGTGAGCAGAAAAGCTGAAATGTGTTTTAGACTGATCGATCCTCCATACAGATACGAAACTGGATCCTTGCCTCTACTCRTCCCTTTGCTTTCTTTTGCTGTTGGATTAATAGCTAATTGCAAATGTCAAATTAGTAGCCCAAATACATTGCTATTACTTCATTTCATTCATCCAACTGGTGTAACAGACCCCTTTCCATAAATGTATTTCTGTCTGCCACAATTAACTTTCTCAATCCCCACTAATAGGCTTGCTTGTGGAAGAGTAAAGGTCCCACCCCGTGACGGTGTCTGGGGGCTTAGAGCCCATGCTTGGCCTTCAGGATTTGCCTTTCCTCTGAGGAAAGTCTGGGTAATTCTGTTTATAGCCTTTCACGATTGAAATGGGGTAAGCAGATCTGCTGTCAGGATGCTAGCTGATTGCATCAAGCATTCAGAGGGCACTTGCACAGGCTTTGTCTAGACTAGGGTTTAAATGTGCGCCATTAGCACATATTAGCAGATATATTTTAAAAGTCTGATGCAGACAAGGCATAATGCCTTTAATATGAAAAGCTGGCTGAATGAGACCCTTGGGTATTGGCATTTACACTCGTTTGTCTATTTTAGAGTTTTAGAATAAGTTAGCCAAGGGCTTGTCTGCAAAGACCAGTTAATTTGGAAGAAGGTAGGCTATGAATGTAAAGGGCTACAACTACTCCAGGGCTCAAAGAACACAAAGAAGACGTTCATTCTCAAGCTGTTACTCTGAAGCAGTTCTGTATAATAATATTATATATGTAGCTAGGTAATCTTTCTCTTAAAAAAACAAAAGAAAACAACGTCCTGTCTCCCCCAGAAAACAATTCCCACATGATGGGTACTATATTGAAAATWAATCCGCCAGTGCATCTCTGTTTTCACTGATGTTTCTTGCACACTATAGCTGATTACTCTGTTCCCATCTGGGGAGGAGGCTGGAAAACCTGTACGTTCGGCAGCTCTGGTTGCTGACATTACAAGCTGACTTGCATTTCACAAGGGAAGACCTGGTACAATTGTTGTGTGAGGAAAGAGAGTGGAGCAACAGAACAGCATAAAATACGATTAAAAATAGAGACTGGAGGGAATTTGTCAGAACCTGGTGTTCTATCCRAAAAAATAAGAATCCCAGAACATCCCAGGAGCCTATAATAAACTAAAATGGAGGAATAGGAAAAACAAAACAAAACCAGATTAGATTATATAGTGCAAACCCTAGGGGATGCAGCAGTGTTGAATGAATGAGGATTTGTGGATTTCCCCAGGGCGGTTCTGCTCATGGAGTCAGTTCAGGTGGCCATTGCATATGAGTTCCCCTGAAGAGGAGCATTTCCATATAATACAGCACTTAGATSTATCCCAGAAGTAAGCTATTTGAATCATAATAACCTCCAATAATAGAGGAACCATCATGCGAGAAAAACCTACCCCTGTAGCTCTCAAGTTCCCTGGTTGGTGAATGGTGATGGTAGCAAAACACTTGTCTTGGTCATGAAGGTTAGCAAGCAATTATACTGCTCATGGAAAGCAAATATTTACCTGCCAGGTAGAACTCATGTAAGCACCTAATTTCTGTTCCGTACCCCTCCACTCCAACAGGCTGTTACTTTTGCTGAAACTGGTCACCTGATTAGCTGAATTCTCATCTGGGCAGAATTTACACTTTTTTTCTCCAAAAGAAGAATAGCCATGCACAAAAGYATTGTACAGGCTCATTTGGGCTAATACAGAATTATTTATGTGCAGAATAAAGCAGGAACTGCTTTATGGGAAGATAGAGTACGCCTTTTTTTCACAGTGAAACATATCGACAAAGAATGGAGCCAGATGGTGACTCAACAACAGAACTTTTCTAAAATGAATTTCCTGCCCTGAGAGACTTTTGATTGACAGCTCTGGAAACAGACCTTCTATTTGTCCACAGGGCAGGAGAGGGAAGGCGTCTAATATTGTCCCAGCAGAGACATTCAAAACCCACCTGCCGTTTCATTTCAGTCCTGTGAAGTTCTTGCCTMGTCCGTGCGAAGTGCAGATGAAGGAGACATCTGCAGAATGCAGCAATGACCCTGATTTGAGGCCACAGAACTTTTGCTAGTTAAAAGTTTATATTCAAGGCTGGATTTGAACATCTAAACTGTAAAATGAACAAAATATTGTCCTTGCACAAAGTTATGCACTGACTGAGGATGGGAAGGCAGCCTTCCCTAAAGTACAAATAAAGAGGCATGGTCTGGTGACCAGGGTTTTTCAAGCCCAACAGYATAAAATGAATGTAGAAGTTTTGGAAGTAGGTACCTTACAGAGAAGTCCATCTTACCAGTAAGAAAGAAAAAGAGCTCGCATTATGTTCACAGAAAGTGTTTTGAAAAGATTTCTAAGTCTAAAACAAAATCCTCTGTAGTATACAGCCATGAGATGCTCTTAAAACAGATGTTAGCATGGGAAAATGCAGCAGCAATGAAAATATTATCTTTYATGAGCAGTTCACTGCTCTTCCCTTTGAAGGGATTTCAGTGTGGAGGCTGAAATCCCTATTGTTTCAAAGGTTTACAGTCAAGAGCAGAAATGACACGGCACTTATAGCCCTTCTTTGATTTTCATGGTCTGTGCCATCCAAATGCTCAAAGAAAAACACAGAGGGTGCACCCCAGTGAAATGGAACTGGTTGATGGGTTATGCAACACGGAGCAGTTGCTATTCTGCAGTGCAGGGCTTTTATTTACGATGATAAGACATGGGCTGAAGAACAGAGGCTCACTGATGTACATTGGTTATGCAACCCMAAAAAATTCTGCACTTGTTCAGAAGTGAGGCTCCCAGTTATTGCTTTTCATTTTTGAATTATGAGAACATGTTTCCTGTCACACTTACCCTTGAGAGCAACAGTGAGGCGTAAATTGGCTGGATCTGGACAAAGACTCCTCATCCCATGCGAACTAGCAACACAACCGTCACATTGTACCATGCAGATACTCCTGCTAGCAGTGAACAGGCTAGTCTGGCCACAGAAATCATCACAGAGGTGCTTGTACAGCCTCTGTCCAGCTTCATACACTCTACTTGGTGCTTCCAGGTCAGTTAATATGACACCAGGTTGGCTATTTTTCTTCTCATTCCATGTCTTCATCTTCTGAACAGCTGATTTCAAAGTAGTTAAAGCATTGTGCTAGAAGGTAGCAAATTGTCCTGTCAACAGAAGACTGGAGTGATTGCAGAATGAGTGAGTGAGTAACTAAAAAGACAAGTTTGACCCCTTCTTCCTATATTCACTAAAAGCCATGAAACACCTTCAGATGCCAATTTCCAAAGGAGATGGAACATCAGAAATAACAAGTTTTCAGCTGATGGCGCTCTCCCATTTGGCTTATACCAGTTCTATGTTCCTCAATGTACACGTACAACAGCATGGATTGTTTTCCAGAGAAAAGCAAAATTGTCCCTGAGTTTAGGTCCCTTGAGCAATTCAAAGCTTTGGGCAGATTGWAGCAATGACCTCTGTGGGCAGTTCCAAGATCAGTGCTGCTTTTGAATTTAAGTAATATGAAATAATGCTTTCATTAACTCTCTTCTTGATGCTTCATGAAACAAAGTAGATGAGAGTGTCTAGGTGACAAAAAAAAAAAAAAAAAGAAATCTTAGAAAATGACAACTAAATGGCACACATCAAGAACGGAGTAAGAAAAGTCTTGACACATGGAGTCTCTGGTTTGCTGCTAAAAAAGAAGTAAGTTTAAGACTATACATGAACTCTGAGGCTTAAGAATGTGCATGAGCCTGAAACTCATCTTACTTATTAATCATAGATGTACTACAGGACAACACACAACTTGGGCTGAGTCACAGGGCCTTCTCTTTCTGAGCACTGACTGTCCGAGTGCTGTCATCAAACAAATAAATGACAGACAATCAATGACTGAAACTGATTTTAATGCTACTCAACCACACTCCAAAAAACAGCCAGATGGTGCACGTTTCCTACCAAGAACTTGTTTTCAGAAGCTAAGCTATCAATAAAAGGAATTTAATTGGAATGGGGCAGAGAACTAAAGATTGAGATATTAGCTGCCGGACTAAATAGGCTGTCCTGGGACTGGAGGAACTCACTGGCTCATGTTATGGCCTGGGCAATGAAGCCTAATTTTTCCTTGTCCAGGTGASCAGTCTATCTGTTGAACGGCTGGATAAACAAGTGCTCCATTCTCCATTACTTTCCGTAAGGTTTTGTCCATCCACTAAGTACGGCAGGCCGATCCCCCTCAGTGCAGCTATAGATATACACCAAACTGCTCAGCACTTCTAAGGCCACTGCTGGGTTTTCAGCACACCTCAGGCATCAGTAAGGCACAGCATACTAAGACAGTCACTTGGTTCTCTGAATTCAAATCCTGAGAGTCAGTCAATTCCCTTTTGGATAACATAAGGAAACACAAGACATCTAGGCACTCCAGCATAGCACACGGATGGGTTGGATGTGCTCCCTGAATTTCTAAAAAGGCCTYTCTTTGGTCTTCTTCACCCGGGCCCTTGTCTCCTACCACAGATCTGGGGGGTTGTGTGTGTTCATGAGTGTGTGAGAGCTCTCAAGACCATTKAGACAAACGGTCTCCTCAGCTTATCACACTTTCTAGTTTATTCATTATGAAATCTCTGTTTATTTTACTGGAGGTCATATGGGTAGAGAAGAATTGCAAATTAAAAATACCTATCAGTCCACATGATAAAATATGTATGACAATCTCATGGATAGGGCAAATTTATATGTAAATGGCAACRCACTCAATTTGCAAAGAAGTAAGGAACAAAAAGCGACAACTGAGAACCTATAAAGATTTATATAAATGCGTAGTATAGAAATGCGTAGTATGACTTAGACTTGAACAATGAAAGGCAACCTACTCAGAGTTATTTCATCCTGGCAAATGAAAAGCTACTGTCTCACAGCTATTTAAATCTTAGTTCAAATAGGAGAAATGAGAAGCCTGAACTACTGTGCATAACTAAAACCWCACATTACCCAATTTCCAACACTAACACTACTGCAACACATAATTCGAGAGAACAAGTTGTGACTCTAGCCTCCTGATGTATTACTGTTGAAGGGAAGTAGCTACACAGCCTGAATCTGGCGTTTAGGCGAGCAGGGAGCAGTCTTTGCTCATCAGATCCCATATAAAGAGGCTGGACCTTGCCTTTATAATGCAGCTATCCTGGAAAAGGACAAAGAGCTCTCACTGAAAACCTTGTGTTTTGAATGTACCCCACTAGATATTCAGATATTCAGTCCACAGCTTATCCAACTCCTAGAGACTTTAGATTTTAGTGAAACAGGGAATAGATGGTAAATTTTGCTGCTTTAAACAGAGTTTCCAGAGGTCAGGACTGAGATTGCTGTTGCCCAGGGAGCTCCTTACCCTACAAGCACCACCTCACTGCTGCTCCCCACTGAAAACCACCCAACCAAGGTCTCGGTCAGCAGAGAACACTGACACGGGCAGAAATTTATTTAGGACACTTGCAGAAGAGGCAAGTTACACAAATATCATGGTGCTGCAGACAAAGCGAATGGCTTGATATATGTAGTGAATGGGAATGTCAGACAGTAAAGAAGGGGAGAGGAGGGGAGAATGAGTTTTTCCCTTGCTTAAAATTTATTGGATATTCAGAACCAAATGAAATGTAGTTGAGAGGATGTGGGTAGAAGTGGACCTCCTCCATCAAACTTGTTTTCTCCTTCCCCATTCCAGCCTTAAATACAAAATGCAATATAGGTAATAGAAAAATGAGAAAAGCCATAATGTACACTGGGTCTGCAATCTGACAGATCTTTATTTAAMTATTTTAGCAAAAACTGACTGTGACTAGAAACCCTTCATGGGCTAATTTTCAGATTCATGAGCTTGTACTTGGTTTGCCTACATGTTTTCTGAGCTCTATGCCAAGAAAATGTTCTCTTTCTCGCACTGTTACTGAAACGTGGCACTGACATGTGTCAAATGCTTCTTTTGTATGGGCTCAATACRTTCTCTTTTTGCTTTTGGTAGATTCATACATATTAGACACACATCTTTGGGTTTTAATTATAAAATTAATGCAGASAGCAACCAGGAATAAAGCTGACAAATCTAATTTTGTAAGTAACTCAATATCATGTCAGGATCTCAGAGGAGGAAAAGAAGTATCTCCAAGAGGTTGCAAGAATTTTCCTRAAGGGGCAAATTAAATAAAAATAAAAATAAAAGCTTCTGAGCATGTTAATGCAGGAGTATGTCCCTAGTGTCAAATRCCTTTTTTTTTCAGCATTCTGGAGAATATGATAGTATTTTAAACATGAAATTACTTTTCATAGTACTTCCAGTCCAAGACCTTAAGCCTTAGGGGGAAAAGCTATATAGATATAAATCACACACACACCAAAAATGTTTCTAAAAAATAGCTTTTTAATGAACCAATACAATGCTGTGCTAACCCAATCTTCTAAAATCCTTCCTATCCCTCAGATTTAATCTAAAATTATTTTCAAAGCAACTCACCTGTCCCAAGTATTGACAGAGAGAGAGAGGATTGCTGCAATGTAAGCAGAGAAAGCTGTCAAGTGAGCAGTCGCAGGCAGCCTGAGAGCTGTACTGATGTGCCAGAGCCACAGGTAACTTTCATGTCCCCTGACATACTGTCACAGCCAGGCAAAGACGGCCCTGATGGCCCTGGACACACAAAACATTAAGTAAATCTACAGATGAAAAAGCAACTCAGACCAGCAATAGGTTGTTATGTCTGGAGGAGGTCAGGAAAGACAGAGAAACCCTGAGAGAATAATGCCATTTGCTAAACAGCAATCTGAGCTCAAGTCCAGGTCTACTGAGGCTGACGTTTTTAAATCAGTTGCAGTTTTCTACTTCTGCATCATCCTGGGAAAAAAGCAAAAAAAACCCAAAAAAACCCCAAAACAAAACAAAAAAATAAAAAACCACATTGGACAAGAAGGTGTACGTCCCTGCCTCTCATTTTCAGATTGTGATGGTGTTTTGCCAGGCACAGCACTAATTCTGCCTTTGGCACCTGTTTTGCCCATATCCTACGGTTCTGGTGTAGCCTCTGGAGAGGCAAACACCGCTCCTCAATGTCTCAGTTCTGCTTTGCTTGAGAAACWAGTGAAAGTGTAGCTTGTAAAATCTTTCAAGGTCAAAACGCAGGACATGCGCTTATGGACAATGCTGTTCTCAAAATGGGAAGCAGGTGAATTGTAAAAGCAGCCATAATGAAGAGGCCCAATCTCTATCCAGCCCCAGCCCCATTCCAAGCAGCAGGTTCCAGAGTTGATATACTGTATGAACCAGCTATGACTCGTCCCTGTTATAAGGGGACATCAGCAGTGTCATCCCACATGATGGTAACCTGATCAATGACTGTGATTTCAACGACAAGGCTCATCATCACTAGGCATGATCAACCAATRTAAGCAACTGTCCAGTAGTGCCAACTGTGGCACCAAGTTACTGCTTCATGAGTAAACTGATCACAACCCAACCAYTATCAAAATGCTTGTTTGACTTGGTCCCCAAGTATATCAATATAAAATCCACAGTAAAACAAAAATCTCTATAAAGATTCTGTTTATTCACATATGAAGGCCAGACCTTAGTCTCCAGAAAAGATGTTATCCTTCTCCAATGTCCTCAAAGAAGATGCCAGTATTCCAGGTCAGTGGGAAAATTGAAAGATGGTGCCTGTGACAAAAAGTCCTGGACGCTCTTCTTAGGGCTATAGAACCACCTAGAAACATCTTTATAGCTTGGTGATCTCTGATGTCCTCTGCTCTGTTCTGAAGAAGCTTCAAGACTGCTCCAAGAAAACTAAGAYATGCAAAACCAGCATTTTTTTTGCTGTTAGGCAAAAATGGGGCACAGAGCTGGTGTTGGTTTGTGGTTTCCYCATGTGTTATGGAAAGCTTGGGGATGTGTGCAGAACACCTTGTCTTGCCTAAACCGAACCGGAAGATCAACATAGCTACRTATTGGTACATGAGCTGGGTGTCTGTGTTTCCCTTAGAGGATGCAGAAAAGAAAGTCACACAGACATASTCTGTACAACTGCAGGGCATTCTGCAGATATAGATGTCTATATATCCTATAATGTAGCCAGATGAGTAGCTCACCAGACTCCGCTGACTGTTCATCATCATCTTACAACAGCAGATTACAACAGCATCTTAGTAATCACCACTGTAGAGAGCATTCGGATGGGATACAGCTCTAGCGGGATGCAACTAACATGGATCATATCTGCTTTACAGAGCCAAGGTGGAACTTCAGACCCAGGATTCCCATTTAGTTCTACAGCCTGTAAAAAAATATCAATTTAATTCAGAGCAACGGAATGCTTTGCATTTCTTTTAATGTTTAGCCTGTGAGCCGTGATGACTTTTCAATAATTTCTTAGGTTATAGAGTTTGTCTTTGAGTTGTGCATGAAAGTACTTGGGCTCTAATACGCAAGACCTTAAAGTATATTGTAAAACCTTTAATTTCTAAGTTGAATTTATGCAAGTGCATGTTAATGATTTGGCATCTTAAAGGGGTTATTTTGAGTGCTATCTTTAACTTCATTACCATTAAATTATTCCAAAGAGATGCCGGCAGCTTGTGGTCTAATGCTTTGAACCAATTTAAAAACTCATATGTAGAGCTTGTGTTAGTTTACAGTCAAGGACATTTCAAAGGTTGGAATCATGCAGCCCTTGGGAGCTACAGAGGTGTTTACCTTATTTGCACAGTGTTGATCCTTGTTCTGTGTTTTTCTGCATAGATTAAATTGGCAACCAAATCTTCAGCAGGTGTAAATCTATAACAAATAGTAATAAAACACAATCTTCATAGTCCATATTTTGCCAAATAATCCTGAAGACTGGACCTCTCAATTTCTTACCACTCATAGCTAGTAAAGTTGTAAAGCTACTAGAAATCAAGCTTAATTTGAACCACTAATGCCATATAGTATCCAATCCTTAAGAAGACAAGAAAAACAGCATTTTGAGAGAAACTTTCCAGTAACTTGACAATGCTCCAYAAGATTAAGCTGGAAGAAGCCCAAATCTCAGGACTGTGTTCCATTTCCCTTACAAGAATAATATAAAAAGACAAAATCAGAGAATATTGGGCTTTAACTTAATCCTTTCTTTGATACTAATACTGGTTGCAGTGGATACTAGTGCTAAGAATCTCTAGCTATGGAAAGTTTGGGGAATATAATTATTTCACACAAGTTCCCCAAAGAAATTATCTCCTTTCTTAGCTGAATACTACGCTATACCTCTGCAAAGGAAAAGGAAAGAGAAATATGGACAGCTAAAAGATACAGTTAGACTCATCCGTAGGTTGATGTAATCAGAGTAAAGTCTTTTAGTTACTGACCAAGAGATCAATGATTTTTCTATTAGGAATATAATTGCATCATTTTACAATGTTTCTAGAAACTAGTTTAAATATCTTAAAATGTAAACTCTTTGTCCTTGTGAGATATATTCTTAATTAGAAGGGTTTTTTTAAAGATAATTTTGGAGGTAAAGAGAAATGTGAASGGCAATTCAGAAATGTACATAAGCACTTTCTTTTCCTCTCATACATTCTCTCCYCTCCTGAGGTTCTGCTAAGCACTTTAAGGTTATTGTGGGATAGGGGACAATTGACATTACCACTATAAAAGCTTCCCCTCAGTCATTCACAGCATGAATCAGAAATATAAATTGCTGTGCCTAAGTGAGAGAGGTAAGAAATACTCTGTTCCCCCCTGGAAAGATAAGTGACTGGAAATGAGGCCAAAAATTTGTGTTTAGGAGTCTCAAAGCTGGAATACTGCTACAGTWGATTACCAGGGAAACCAGCAATGTGCAGGAACCAGAACCTAAACATCTGACTGTGTTTGCCTGACATATATTTAGCAGAGAGATGGAGTGTGCATAAAAAGCTTGCATTTACTTCACTGCACATCTCAGAGTGAAGAGATACTTTCTCCTAAATCGCTGCYGAATATGATTTCTCAGTAGTTTGAACTTTGGTTTCTCGGTGGTGTGCTCCTGTGTAACTCTGACCTAGAGCAACCAGCATCTTCTTTTCGCCTAAGTGAACCCTCCAGGATGGTGAAAGGAGGAGAAGGGAAGCCCTGTGCCATTTCCTCCTGTCCTTTTTCCTCCGTGTCACAGGACCTCTGTACACGGAGGGATCTGGAATGTCAACYCACACTGTATTTCTCTTTTGAAAAATACTGCTTGTGCTCCAGCTTCTTTCCAGCAGGCAGCTATAGTAACAGTCTCCCCTTCRCAAGTCCCTCCCTCCATCTTTCTACTCTCTGACAACAGAAAGCACCTTGTTRCTTACAATTTTATTTTTAATCCTCACTRCATCTTCTGAGTATTGATTCTTCATCTGGCATTTAACACCACCTTCATTTTTTTTTCCTTCATGCTTACACGAACTAGAAACATACGTCAGAGAGAGGGCTTAAAAACACCAAGGAGCTTGGGATGGCCAAGCCAAAACACGTGTGYAAATGTGTGCAGATGTATCCACGTGCCTTCTCTGCATGGTCTCCTATCAATGCAGATTTTGCCCTAACTCTGAGAAGTTCACTCACGCACACACTGATGCACTCTGCCTTGTAAAAGCTCACCCTCTTCCACACTGATGTCATATATTCTCTCTCTCTTTCACAGCTCACTCTGCCTCCGAGCTAAATTACTCTACCATATTCACCATCAGCAATTTTTACCCTTTGCTGCTCTTTCAAGGAGTTTATGCAGTGCTGCAGTCACCATGTTGGATTATCTTCTGAGATATTTTCCATTTATTTGCATCCATGTGTTATAGGGCAGCCTTTTTTTCTCATATTACCTCCATTTACTTAGGGTATCAATAGAATGAGGTCGTACATTTTGTATTGTTTACTTACTCAAATGCTTTGGGGATCGCATGGATGCCATAATAAGGCCCCTGACAAGCTACCAAACGCCCCCATCTTACTTCGTGTGTGGTGCATAGTGGTATCTTGTAGGAAGAAGGTTGGTTCAGAGGCTGAAATGCTGTCCTGGGAGTTGGAGGCAGTCTCAGAACATGGTGCTGCCACTAAAGGAATAGTCAGATCTCCTTCCGTGCCTTTTGCTATGGACCGCACCTCTACCCAGCTGCTTGATAGCACCTCATGAGGGCATGGCTTTGTTCCCACATCAGAGATGTGAGAGTCTCTGTGACCAGCTTCCCTTCAAAGGAAGCTTGGAAAGGAGTGAAGAGGTCCCAGCTGAAGGAATGGCTTGCCKTCTTGACCTCTTACTGAGTTTCCCAGAGAGCCATGAGAAAAAGTCATCCAAGTACCCAGCACTTCAGTTTCTCAGCTATATTGTAACAGCATTTTCTAGCACCAGCAAAAATTTTGAGGATCAACACATTAAAGACTGTGGGAACTATCCTTTTAGAGTAAAGAGGGACATATTAAGTTCTCAAGGGKTTTTTTTTTTAATATATAAGAATAAAAAAATTGCTAAGGAACATGTTCCAAGGCTTATAGATTAATTGTCAGTAGAGATCTGAGATGCTGCAGAACCCTTTGTTGCTAGAAGTGCCTTGTTGTCTGTACAGTTTGATAAGATGAACCAGCCTTGGCAGATGAAATTGATTTTTAAGCCAAACCTTTTTTTTTTTTTTTTAATGGATCACAAAATACAAACAAATCCAGATATATGAGCAGGCTTAAGGCAGAAAGAATGCTCTGGCCTGATGAAGTAGATGAGTCTCTACTCCGTATTAAAATGGTGATTTTTGACATCTGATTGACTTTTCCCTGGAAATACCTTTTCATAGTTATGTACAAAAGGCTGGACTTGAGCAGTGAGATGCTGAAAGAAGATGAGTAAGGATAATTCCTTTCTCACCTAAGGGATCGTCAAAGAAAAATAAATTTAGGGAAATTGTAGCCCTCAAAATCTAGACTAATATCTGCTGACCTCCTTGAAAAACAAAAGTTTCTGAAGATGAAATCTGCTCCCCAGCCCACCCCAAGTGCAAAGCTTGTGCTAAAATCAGCTTGCTGTTCATGAGAAATGCTGATTCTACGGGAAGTGAAGAGAACCTTTACTCAGCTATTCTAATATCCTAAGTAAATATTTATTTATTTTCTGTATAAAATTATAAAGTTTCTTGGGAATATAGATAATGCAGCAAGAGAAAAAGTAATTACTGTAATTTTGCCTAAGCTTTTGGAAAATAATCCATCTGATAAGAATCCCATTTACATTTTTGGAATTGCACAGCTCAGCACATGAGCATCTTAACTAGATGCATACAGTATTTATCAAATACTACCATTCTCAGGCTAACAAAACTACTTATCCTGGTCTTTTAACATTGTGAAGTCCATGTGATTAATATATCAGTGACATCAAACGTGCCTAGCATCTGTTTCTTGCCAAATGGCTTAGTCGCTTGGGTAAGCAGTGCTTAGAGACAAGGAAGAACTTCAGCCCAGAAGGGCAGTTGGGGACCAAGCAATGGTCCATTTCTATATATAAATATATGTGTGTTTTGAACATCCAGCAAAGGTGTCCAGAACCCTCCCTGCTCTGGGAACAGGGCATTACAAGCAACAAGCCAGCATTTTTTCTTCTGTTTTCCAGCAGAAAGAAAGATCTGTCCCTCTGCTCTTCTAGGAATAAACAGACACTGAAAGAAAACCTCATGAATTTCTTGTACTACAGCTGACACCAAATAAAACATCTTCCAGCAAGTGAGGTGACAGACCGCAGGGAAGAGGAGAGTAAGAACGGTCCAAGCATCCCTSTCTGCGAGGACACCCGAGGACAGTCAGTTCCCATCAGCATGAATGAGGATCGAAGGCACTCAGCACCCATGCAAGCTTAGCCCCAAAATGAGAACATCTTTTCTCATAAAAATTGCACTGCCTCCCRGCCTCCCCAAAGGCATGTTAATTTGTAAGAACCTGCTATTCTTGGCAATTGTTTCCAACTGAGCTCTTTTGACCTCCCTTCCCACCATTTGATGGAGGAGCACATGCTGGCTAAGGGCTCCAGGAGGGTTCAAGGGCAGTGCACGGGTACTGCTGTCGGCCACATTTCTCTCCTAAGGAAAGAGCTGTTGGGGCAGATGCTGTGCAGAGCCAGCTGGCCACCTTATCCCAGCAGCTCCTTCCCCACSCCGCTGAGGTGATTCCCATGTCAGAGGTGCAGCCGGGAGAGGTAAGGGAACATCTCACCTTGGCCCCGTGTCTTTTACCAGAAGGAAAGCCTAGGAAGGTGTCAAGCCAGGGCAGCTCCACCACAGAATCATTAGTGCTCCTCTTGCATGTGAGCTCAGGGTGCACCAGGAYCTCTGTGTCACATACTGTCCAAGTRCACGAATAAGAGAGGTGGAGACCATCACCATGGCCTGGAAGAGTCTCCTTTTATTGTGTACTCTTTTTAAAATGTGCAATTCTGCAAAAACATCAATGTGACATACAGCAATACCTTTTTTTTTTTCCACTAACTATCCTTCCTTTAAAAACATTTTCTTTCTTCTGCAGGAGAATACACAAAATATTTCTAAGGCGTCAGGTGTGTTACACAGCCTTTCCAGCACTATGTATAYGCCAAAGCATTTCACAGTGGTAAGAATTACAAGGCAGCCTACAGGGCAATGTAAGGAAAGCTGCTGCAGAAAGACACTGCACAGCGTGGGTGAGAGAGGGAAGGAGAAGTCAGTCATGAGACCAACAAATGAAGGGGAAATAAATTAAGAGTCATAAACCAACCTGCCATTCAAAACTCTCTTTCCACAGTGAGACCATTAYGGTGGATTCTGACAGCTTTACAAAACGAGAATAATTTGGGAATAGTCCTGAGGATGCATTTCAGCTCCTGTCCTGTGGCAAGCAGGACTTGTYGGAGCTCTTCTGTACCCACACTCTGACATCGAGCCAAGCATGGCAACAGGGCATCCATAAAGATAATGAGAAGAGCTTTAGTTATAGCAAATGAACAGGGGGGAAAAAAAAAGGATATGAAGCTTGGCTTGCAAAGCAAACAACCGTGCCAAGGGGTATCCCAGTGGAAGCTCACTGCTTGGTTCCTCCTTGCCTGGCATGCAGCTTTGGGATACATGTGCATCACCATGGAAAAGGAAGGACGGGCAGGACCACGGGCTTAATTTGGTGGGACTCCTTCCCCTTGGGCATTCTGCACTTCTGCAATCAGGAGCTCCACACGGACATGCCAGTTTCCAAGAGTCCCCACCTATCTTCGATGGGGTGTAAAAAGACAAAGATACAAGAAGYTGAGCTATATGGAAGAGCGCTGCAACGCCAAGGGATCCTTTGCATGTGTTGAAGGTGCTAAGCCTTGAGAAGAAGTGCAAGCTGGTCAGTAAAACCCCTAGCAAACAGTGGAAAACACACACACCCCGGGTTATGTTTTWTGGCTTAGGCACCCCTGATGATTTATCAGCAACTCTCTGCTTCAGCAAATTCATGCACTTGCTTCACAAAGAGCTCATGTTTGCTACTGTCAGTGTTGCACCACAACAGAGCCCTACAAAACTGTTCTTTTCCTGATTTTGATTTCAGKCCTGATTGTGCTTGCATATAAACAAACATACACCCAAACTCCTGATCATTTTGTGTGAAGAAACATCCAGTGGAAAAATATAAATTATATTTGCCATTAAGTGTTTTGGAAACAAAAAGAGCCTTTATTTCCTCACTGGCTCACTGGCCCATTCCCCAAGTCTTAGAACAGCTCTGGAGACAATGAGCAAACAAAACATTATGTGTGTCTCTCATCAGAACTCATGTCTTTTGGCTAGCTTTTCAGCTCTTCGCTATGAATTTATCCTCTGGCATGCGCATTAAAAAAACAAAAAACAAAAAACAAAAAACACAAAAAACAACCGCACGTGTGTAGGGAAAAAAATACACCTCACCCGGATAAGTCAGATTAGCAGCAAATAGCANAAAAAAAAAAAAAAAAAAAAAAAGAAAGAAATGCCCTGCATAATAGAAGGTAGATAATTTTCCTCCCCTTGAAAAATTCTCTTCAGAAATACTTCTTGCTTACTTTTTGCACCTCTTCTTCTACTTTTCACCCCCTCGCCCCAGTTTTGCCAGCCAGCCATCTTACTTGGATTATGAACAATTGCTCACTTTTGCCTCAAAATACTGTGGATGCCAACCGTTCTGTGGAAATAATACTCTGCTTCATGCCTCATCACTAAGTATGCCAGATACAACTTGAGTTCAAAAATTAAATGGGTAGTGGAAATGGAAAAGCAAAATACTGTGGTACCAGGTGGAAAAAATGGGAAGAGGTACCTGCAACTTTTGACCCTGACCATATCCTTGTGCTGTGTGMCATTTTTGGGGAAGCATTTGGAACGGGTGGAAGTGTTGGGAATGCTTCCCCGTGCACACGTTAACGCGTCTGCTGCGCTATGACACATCCTCGCAGTCAGACACTGCACAGCCCTGGTGCTTCATGCCAGCTCTGATGCTTGCCCATGCCACTGATACGCGTGACCACAAGGTGCCAAGAAGTGGAAGGGAAAAACTGCATCACTCAATCTAGTTCTTCTTCTGAACACTTTTTTACCTTGTCTGTGTCATGTCACAGAAAAGTCAGGCATGCTTTCCCTCCCCGTACAACCACAGCAGCAGGGTACTCCTGGTAATCAAGGTCCTTGGGCATCTCCTGCTTCCATATGCTCTGACAGGTTAAAATATAAAAACACTTGGGTTTTAATGCAGATAGCACATGAATTCAGAYGCTGTAACCAGTCAGCTTTGATGCCTGTGCAGAAGCTGTCAACAAGGTATAATCTGCTTGACATTAAATGTGCAAATGTTAGAAGCTGTTTGTGCTTGCAGTCCCAAGAGTCAAAGTGGATGGGTCCTCTTGTGAAGTGCACTTAGTCTACCTCGCTGCATGCACATCAACACACTGGTCTACAAATTGCTAGGTTTTGCTACTGCTGGTTAACCCAAGCTAATTTCATAGAATCTGTTGTGTGTCACCCAGCTGAATGCCCTGCACATGCACAGTATGTGTAGGAGAACCACCTTAGAGATGGTGAGTTAACCCACGCATGGTGTGTTAAGCAGGGCTTCCCCATAGGTCTTTGCTAAATACAGAGATGCCCTCATGTTGGGCAGGTAAGATACGGAAACAAGAGAGGCAGAACTTAACCAGAGCGGGGGAGGTTTAGCTCCCTGTTCTTGTTTCCAGGGGTTTTGCTGTGTTTTAAGCAACTAGTCTCTGGAGCAGGGAACAGAATTCAGGAGATTCCACCTCTTTTCTTGAGGGCACTATGAGGCTCCGGTAACTTGCAGGTGAGGAAACAAGACTGTAGATACTAGGTTATTTGTAGGCAAAAGAAGGAATGGTTAAGGGCACTCCTAGTTTCTTCTGCTGAGCTCCTGGTGTGAGGCTGTTAAGTTCTGCTAGGGTAGARAGGGATTTGGCTGCACCTGGCTGCAGAGCCCCCAGCACCTGAAGAACTTTGGTGCTGGAGATCCATCATATGCAGCTCCCTCATGCCACTGCAGAGCAGAGCAGGGCAGGAACAGGGTTGATCCTTATGGAATTGAGCTTTGGATCATCTCAAAACAATTCAACTGTTCCACCTTGTGAGTACAGACTTTTACTCACATTTAAACCAGCAGTAGCATCCTGGGATTTGTAACTTATTACACTCAAATTATTATARTATCTTACCAAACCACCTGTCTCTTATGGAAAGGAAGAGCTCTCCCTCTGAGTGTGGCACAATCTGATTTTCTCTGACAACTATTAATTTTATTTCTGTCTTTCCTTAAACATCCACATGTCAGCAGCTGCCTGTTGTCTTTTAATTAAGTAACAACAGACTTCACTGTTATGGCAGGTGACCTGAGAATATTAGAGTACATACTCCTAAAGGGCAAGTTGCAATATTTTGCCACCAGGAGTTTTATGATATCTATTTCYAGAGAGTAGCTTGGTCTCCCACGGTCTTTATCAATACAGTCATACCTGCTTTTTATATGCCTAAATCTGTGTTAAACACCTACTCGCAGCTCCTCATGTAGGAGTTACTCGTGACACACAGTGTGAGTGACTTTCTCAGCCAGAGAAGGTGTGTATCATCAGGCTGATGTTATTGGTCCCCAGTGCCACAAGAGCTTCACCTCCCTCGTTTTCCAAAATACACTATAAACTTTGCAAAGTACACATAGAAACCGTGCCATGCAAGTTTACAGTAAAAATCTCTTCCTGATTCTAATCTGAGGTTGGCTATAGTATTTCAGTCCCCAAAGATAAATCGCCATCCTTTATACTTTTGTCTTAGCCTTGAGGAGAGTGTTTTTTCTTTCTCTTTGCATTCAGAAAGCTACACAGCATCCTTTTCTCCCTAGTGTTCTGCTTCTCTAGCTTCCTTCTGTAGCTAATAAAAAGCTACAGTTTTCTCCACCTGAASAGTTGTGTCGGAAAAGATAAGGAGGTTAAAATTCATAAGATAACAGTTTCATACCCGAAGACTTGAAAAAAATAAAAATGCAGAAAGGATCTGGGGCAGCCGGGGAGAGGAAAGCTCTGGAGAACGATATTTCCTAAAGATTCATCTTAGCGGCTGCAATTAGCTTCCTCAATACGCTTTTGGATAGAAGTTATCAGATAAGAGATCAGGAGAGGGAACATGATTTAGCTCTAGCAAGTCTCGATTTACAATCTGTCTTCCCTCATCTGAGCTCATTTTGTGCATGTCCTGTGTCATGTTCCTGTGCTCTTGTAGAGATGGAAGAAAGAGTTTAAGTCAACACAGATAAGAGTAGAGCCTCCGGAGGCCAAAATGAAACGTCTGTTAAAGGCATCTTTATGGCACTCCCAGGATATCTCCATACCCCAGGCTATTATAATGGAAATTTCATCAGGTTTACTCAGAAAGCTTTGGTGACACTCTGGAAAAACTAACAAACACAYACCACAATGCAGTAACTTAAAATACCTAAAATATTTGGTCCAAGTCTCCTGGATTTCAGCAGTAACTGRGAAAAGTATGGAGCTGATGGAAGAGAATGGAGGAAATAAGAAATAATCTTCTCTCTTTTTGCTCCCTTTCCCCACCTCTCTCAGCTTCTCYAAACCAGACTGAGGATCGAAAAGGAGGGTCCTCCTACTTAAGAGCAGTAGCTACCTGGTTTCTCTGCAGAAAGGTCTGATTTTCATGAGACTAAATGGAGAAACTTCCCACACCCACAGTGATCCTGTTTCCTGGCCTGGGTTGTTAATGGCTGTATTTTCAGCTCTTTAATTGCTTCCATTTCTGGTCACGTCTTTTTTTAGTCTTRCTTGCGTTAGTAAATTCTTCGTACATAATAAGTAGTGAAAATGAGTCAAGACAATCAAGACACACAAGTGCTGTTTATACTTAAGGATTTAAGTCCGGTAACAGGGGAGGTTAATGTTATTCTTGGGAGATAACACTCGTGGCTATGGCGAAGTCCTCTGTCACTCACGGTGGGCAAGGCGGCTCCTGTGTTACGAACACTGCACCCTATTTTTGCTCTGGAGATCAGTGGTAGCAATTGTCCTCACGCTGATACTAACCCAACTTTGGCAGTATAGGCTCTCCCGGAGATGTTTTGTGCTGAAATGGGCTAGTTTCTACCTTCTCAGTGGGCTCAATGTGCCAGTACTGAAAGGGGTTTTCACCACTGAAGAAATACTGGGAAGCAGCAGTAGCTTGGGGCTGAAGATAGGGATGGTCTTGTAACAAATAAAGTGCTGGGCACTTCTTCCTTTTTTAATATGCATCACTGTTTTTACTGTTTTTTTGCTTTTTTTTTTTAAGGTCGGATCTGCTGCTCACAACTTCATGTTTTGCCTTTCCTACTACTAAAATTTATTCGGGCAATAATCCACAAGAAATTGGTTGTTTTCAGCAGTTTATGACTTGTTATTTAACATTTAACAGAATGGCAGTTTATTTTGGTAACAACCAATTCTGAGAGGTTTATTACCATTGTAAACCATAATCAACTGTTTGTATCATTACTAGTTTTTCAAGATATAAAAACGGCCAGCTGCATTGGAAAACTGTTTAGCAGCTATAAACATTTGCATTGAAGATCTTACATGGGGTTATTTCACCTTAAAGGTCAAACACATTTAAAGAAACCACTCACTTCAGTGTAAAGCATTCAGCAGACTGGTAGAACATAGTCCCAAAAAAAAAAAACCACTGAAATAATGCTCAACATATATATTTTTTTTTAATTATGGGGATGAAAAAGAGAATTTGTAGGAGATGGACAATACAGAAGACTGCATTTTTTTTATTGGCGCTTGAGGCTAGAAACTGAGGCTTGCTGCCTTTATAGATGTTGTAACTGTTCAGCTAAATAATTTATTGYACTGTACTCACAAACAGCGTAATCAGCAAGGTTTCCCATTTGACTCTTAGCATTGGCAACTGGCCACAGAACTTATAACTAATATGTTTTAAAAAATCAAAATGCTTCAATTTTGGTTGGARTAGGTTTAAATGAGGGCACACATTCTATAGCAGTATATATGTTCTTCATTTTAAACCATATGCTAGGCTARATCTTCAGCATAAAYGAGTAATTCATCASAGCGAATAATTTAAGTAACCAGATWAGTWCCTATTTCTGTTCTCTGAAYGTCTGCAAGCAGACAACATTTCACTTTGTTCTGTTTATTTAATTACTATTTCTCTTACTCCATACCTGCACAAGTGCTTAGTGTGGGATATGTGAGCTGAGTTTAAGCACAGTCGCTCTGCTCTTGCTGCTCTCTCAGTGGATATTGTGCATTAGCACAATCCATGCAAAATCTCTCCCAAACAAAAGAAAAATCTGTTTACTCTAACAGTTGCGCCTGGGTGTAAATTCATTTTTCTTAACTGTTTGTGCTAGGGAAATTTTCACCAGATGGGAGATGAAAAAGGGATGCAATAAGTCCATTTAGACCTGCAATTGAATAAGAGGATTTCTTTTTCTCCCAATTATGGCTAGTAATATTCATTCACCTCTTCCCTTCAAGGCTGATTGGAATTTCTGATGGAAAGATTTAACTCATTTTTTTTTCCTACAGTCTTCAAACATTATGAAGGAAAATAATCCCTACTGTAACTGCACCAGATCTGAGGACATTACAGCAGAATTTACTTGGGCCTTATAGTTCTTGTTTAAACTGCTACACGCTCACACTTTCAWCCAGTCAAGAATAGTTGCTGGCTTTTATCACTCGTGATCAAGTGAGRAGGACAGGAGACACCACAGCTTTGATTCCTAGGTAATTTTTGTGGGTTTACYTTCTTTTACTTGGAGTGGGTTATTAGGATTTTGAGGTATCTTCAGCTGTTGCAACATGACTTAACTAGAAACGGAATATTATGGAGCCTCATCGGAGATATGTAGCAGGAAGCTGACGATGGAATGGAAGAGACATCCCACCTGGCATTGCAGTCCATCATGTCAATCCCTATTGAAGGGAGAACAGAATTTCTCTCAGAAACAAAGCCCAGGAATGGGTTTTATGACATAAAAGTGAAACAAAGTCCACAGGAAAAAATAAAACAAACAAAAAAACCCCAAACTGCATAACAAAATTTGCTGCCTGATCACATCCAGCCGGTCTTTCACACTGTTAAAAACGCACTTCAGCTCCAGGYTCTGGTGGCAGAGCGATGGCGATGAGGACAGGCAATGCTGCCCGCCACTCASAAGCATTAACAACCTGCTGGTTGCAGGAAAACTAAAAATAAGCTTCGAGTGTGCTGTGGAGCAAAGGGAGGCACACGCTACCAGGCTCAYGAGGTGATGAGCATTTAGGCCTGCTGGGTGACTTTTCACAAGTGTGAGCAGGGGCATGAAAGCAGGGCACAGAGGTGGACAGAAAAGCTGCAACTTCTTCCTTTTACCCTCATCCACTGAAGCGAAAGYAGATCACCTTCGAGCAGAATCGCTAGACACCGCTGGGGGTTGATGCAGCTGAGGGAAATGTGAATCAGAAGGTAGTTTCTCCAGGTATGAGCAATTTATTTCATTGAAATGATACCTTTGTGTTTTATTAAGTCATCTTTGCTTTTTTTTTGTCTTTTTATGGAACGCTGAGATATTACTTCACACTTCTTGCTGAAATTGGTGTTGTCATTTATTTATTTATTTATTTAAGTGGCTATGGCTGCGATGGGTTTTCTCTCCATCCGTTTGGACTCAAGTTGGCTCCTAGCTGGTGTCATGAACAGCTTTTTCTGCTGCTGTGTTTTCAACTTTTAAATTAGGCTTTAAAACGTAGACTACKTTTGCATGTTTATTAGGAACAATTGCATTAGAACACTCGCTTTCAGGGCTGACAGCCATTTCCTTGCGAGTTCTGCATCCGCAGCTGGGGACAACCTCAATCCACGGCTTTACCGGGAGCAATCTCAGCACYGTGTGCTCGTTCTGTTTCTTTGTTATTCCTGGGCAGGCTTTTGAAACAAAACTTCAACTATATGGAATCAAATTATGTGCCCTCCCCACCTYTGCTACCAATCCAACAAAACCCAGGCGTCTGCTGTCAAGCCTCAAGCCAACCTGAATGAACAGGTCAGCTTTCAAACGCAGCGGCTGCTCAGCAGCTAACGCCGAAGTAGCATAAGCTAATTTATATGCTGTAGGGTCACTTAAACTCTCAAGTGTTAAGCTAAAGTGTCAGCCAGGTCCCTGTGGGGCAAGTCTCGACAGCTCTCGGAGCACTTTTCTTAAGAGGAGAGTTTGGCTCCTCGTTAGAGTTCTTTTCATATCGTGGAGCCCTTCCTTCCTTACAGAATGGAAAGAAGTAATTAGGAATAGTTATCACTGCTGACATTCAAAGCATTTTTAGAATTAAAGCCTGCTGAAACAAAAAGGAAGTTTTGTATCTATTGTATCAGATTCTGAAAATTCAGGCATTGTTACACTGACATCAATAGGGTCATCTTTGAAGCTCTCCTTATCTCCAGCTCCAGAAACTTGACTTGTGTTACAAACCAATGAGACTGGGGAATAACTGATGCTGTCTGAACCTCAGGGTTTGTGGCCTTTCTTTGTCCAGATTTTGCAGAAAGTTGTTTAAATGGGCAGAAATAGCCTGAGCAAATTCTGTGTTTCAGAGTCTAACACCTCCTGCTGCTTTTACTTCTGCTACCGCATTAACCTTTTCAAAGGTCMTTCATTTGCTTTGGTTACTTGGCTTTTTTTTTTACGTGCTCTCTCCAGTTTCATCATTTCAAAGTTTTAGTTGGACATAACGAGGTTCAGCTGGGCTAGGTACACACATTGCTCAGCCAGGGAAKTTACACACTGGCAGCAAATCACCAGCACACAGAGGGGTGTCAGTGTGTGATGGGCATAAGCAGATCTAAGACATGCCATTGCCAAAGGCAGCTCTTCTCTAGGGCTTTTGAGTGTGTGCTCCTCTTCGTTAACRTGGTTCTGTTAACGGGATGGTGTAGCTGTGTAATTCGCTGAARTGACAGCCCCAACACTACACATCACTTATACAGGAGGCAACATATGCAAGGCAAGGGGGGACACACTCCAGAATGTGTCCCCAGAAAAGCAGATACAGGTATGCAGTCCTTCAAAAACAGGCCTAGTATTTCTATTCTGATTTCAGGATTTTTTTGGTTCTATCAGAGTCTATCTTCACTTCCTCTAAGGAGTGAACCCACCTCTTCTAGGTGGCAAGAGGAAAGGAAAACAAGGATTTAATTCTCAGCAGCTGCTACTGCTAACCAGCTTGCTAACTACACTARACTTCCTAACTGGTTTGAGTTTAGCATATGCAATGTCAGTGCTTAGAGCTGCAGCAGACAGCAATTCTCAAGTCTGAGGAAAAAAGACAGGACCTCAAAGAAACCACATTCTGAGAWTCCAGGCAGATTCCAGTATCAAGATGGAAACTGATAAAATGTCCAGAAGCTCAGAGGAAGAAAAATAAAAAAAAAAAGAGGCTTTTGAGTGTTGCTGCAAAAAGATCTGTAGTCTACAGAAGTCTTCATAGCAACAAATTCCCTCCATTTCTCTCAGTTTTAAAAAAGAAAAAAAAATCTCCTCTRTTCATGACTGCCTTTATATTGTCATTGACACATATTAAGCGAGTCTCTAATATTAGATGCCATTATGGTATGTGACATGGAAAACATGCTTTAGGTAAGATCTCCCTTGAAGAAGTCACCTTAGATCTACGCCTTCGCAAGGCTGTTTATTGCTTTCGTGATAGCACTATCAAGTAGTTTTTGTATATAAGCACCAAGGTGCTAACATCCAGATGCAAAACAAAACAGCTGAATAACTKGAATTCCAATGTGTGCAGTCAAATAATTTGTGCTCTCTACAGCTCCCTCCTTACCTCAGCTTTGAAATGTACTGTACTTCCTATTTATTTTGCTTGTTTGTAACCTCAAGTTCCCCTAAACTCTGTTTTGCTTTTGCTCAATAGTAGAAATGAAGCAATTAGTGCCAACCGCCCCTATGTTCAATAGATATCAAGCTGTGAAGGCTCTTGGACCCAAAGTGCTTCAGGATACATCCACCAGTGGAAGCACTTACACCTGTACTACCAAGCCAAGTCAAGTAGAAATAAGAGTTTAATTCACTTGTGGATTTAGCTCAGGATTGTCAGTTTACTGTTTTTATTCCCATCCTTAACAAACTAGGCTACATCCTAGTTGTCTTCATCTCAATCATCCTTATTGAAGAAAGGTTTCTGAGATTACATTGTGCCACTTGTGCCATGACTTGTGCCTTCTGGCTTAACCTACTGCCTGTAGCACCGACTTACTCATCGCTGACAAAAATGTGTGTAAAGACTGGCAATTAACTTCTCTGATCCAGCTAATTCAGGGTTAAACCTAAAAATCACAGTACACTTAACAGCAGAAAGCAAATTTAGAAGGAAAAAGGAAAAAACAACAAAAAATAGGATGTGACAAGTGCTTATTTACGTAGCCATTTTTCAGGAGTTGAGCTGCACTTTAATACATAAATGCATTGTATCTTCAGTGAAACCTTTCTCCTGAATAGCTAATAAGTTGTATTTAAGTGCTTTCACCAATGAATCGATTTACTTTAGTTATTATGAAATCATTTTTATTATTCTTCTGCCCCCCCAAAAAAGTTGGAGGTAGAGAAAGCCATTTTGGTGYACCTCCTGCAAGTTTATGAATTATTGAAGACGTCAGGTAAAGTGGTCGCACTGAGAATAAGATAGATGGGAAAAGTAAAAGTGCATTTTCACCATTACTGAGAAGATTGCTCAAAGGGAAGGCAGGAGTCCCAGAAACATCTGCAGGATTGTATTCTTAATGAAGAGGGTGGGAGGAAAAGACCTAAACTGACTCACCACTGAGTGAAATACTTAACTGTGCAATATCAACATATGGAAATTCCTATTGAGCAGGTAAGCAACGTGCAGATGTTGCTCTGTGCCACAGCACCTGGCTTTCCAGCTTATTCTCTCAGGTACTTAAGGCTCCTTTTGAAGTGATATCTATGCGTCGTTGAGAGCAGTACTGGCTGGTGGTTAAATAATATACGCTAAGACCAGAAATAAAAGCTTGCCAAGGGCATTTTTTTTTCTCCTTTTCTCTCTGAATGGGAATCCCACTGCTTCTTCCTCAGCTGTGACCAAAGAACATCTAACCCAGAATTTTGTATTTGCCCATTTAAATTGGGAAACCTGAACTGCTGTCAGAACCTAAGCACTCAGATCTTTAAACCTCTCTTAGTTGATCAATTTGTCCCCTACAGCAATTTATACTGCTGTAATTCCCACCGAGGAAGGGAGGGAAGCACTAAACAATTACGAGCTGGCCTGCTGCTGAACTCCACTAACTAGGAGCCCGTGATTCAAGGAGATACTTCTGTCTGCTTAGGCCACCATTAGTTTTACAARCCAGATTATCTTGCTCTCAGCCTAGCAGAGACTACAAAGTTTCCCACCACCTGATGCTAAGAAAAAGAGACTTGAGCAGACTGGTGACACTAAGGCCGGACTCGCAGTGCTCTGGAGCACTGGCTCTACACCACCAGCACAGAACTGTATTAAACTATCAAGCTCCAGGCCTTGTGCAGCAATCCAAACACTTGAAGTTATTTTAACTACGGCTCTAAGTTCATCTGAGGCCACAAATATTATATACCTCATAAAAGGCAAGCAATAAGGAATGCAAAACAACTACTACAGGGTATTTCCAAAGTTGTACCTCTGCCATCTGTCTTTCCTACTGGACTTCATAGGATAGGATGRTGCAGGTAAKGARGGACCTCAGGAGGTCTCTAGGCCAACCTTCTACTCAAAGCAGGGCGAGCTGTGAGGTCAGAGCAGGCTGCTTTGGAATTTATCYGCTCACAGGCCTTGAACACCATGACGGATGGAGACTGCACAGCCTCACTGGAAAACCAGTTTCATCTCTGGCCTGTCCTCATGTGGAAGAAGCTTTTTCCAGGCGTCCACCCTGAACTTACTTCAGTCTTTGCCCACTGTCTCTCATTCTCCCRCCAAGAACAGCTATGTAAACTTGGCTCCACCTTCTCACTCTCCCCTTGGTAGGTGCCGGGTGGCTGCTGCAAGGTCCCTCTGAAGCCATCCCTTCTCCAGGCTGAGCAAGCCCGACTCTCTCAGCCTTCCTGGCAGGGCCAGTGCTCCAGTCTCCACCACTGTGGAAGCCCTGGTTGAACTCCTGGYCAGCTGGTCAGGGAGTCCCAAAAGTGGATGCAGGACCTAGATGGGGTCTAAAAAGTGCCAAGCAGAATGGGAAARTCCTGTCCCTCAGCCAGTTGGTTAACACAGTGTGGAAGGCTGTTGGCCACCTTTGCAGCTGAGATTGCTGCTGGTTCATGCTCTTGCTGCCCTCCCAAAACCCTTTCAGCAGTGCTGCTCCCCAGGCCCAGCAGACCCCAGGCTGTTACTGCAGAGTTTCCCTGGTGCAGGGCTCTGCCTTTGCCCTGGATGAACTTCAGCCTGTGCAGGTGTCACTGAACACCAGYGATGTCCCCAATCATATTAACTGTTTTGTACAGTTTGTTCAGACTTCATGCAGTCTCCTTCTCACAGATACAAATAAAGATCTTCAATGGGAGAGGCCCAGAACAGAACCCTGCAGTAATACTCCACTTAMTACCAGCCTCCTGGGGAGGCACAACCCAGTAATGATGATCCTGATCACCCAGCTTTTTACTCATCAAATTGTCCAGTAAATTTTACTGAGATTTTCTTCAGTTGCATTCCCTGAACTGGTCAGAATAATAGTCTTYGCAGTATAAGCAGTTCACTCACCTACCAGGATGTGAGGAACRTCCAAGGCATCCACAACAATTCCCTTAATCAGGAGAAATCACTACAACCAGAACCAGGCTTTGCACAATGTATAAATAATACAGCCACTCTGGAGAGGAATCTTTGCACTGTTTAGATCTACAGTTTATCAGATAGTTGCTATATTAAAAAAGAAAACAAAAAAAAATTACAACCAATTAACCTCCTTGTATGGTTAGTATATAAATAAGGAAACTATAATAGCACAGTAGGGGTGTTTTAATGTCATATGAAGCCGTATAGCAATTATTCTGTGTACTACTACTAACTCTTGAAAAATCTYAAGAATATTAATCAGATGATGGTACTATTGTCAAAATAATATTCCTYATTCTGAAAATAGCGTTGCAATTCTCTAATATTAYGGGAAATAACATCATTGCTACCTTGGCTAATAATTCTATTTATCCATAGCAGAGGTGTTTCTCACCCTGATCTCACAGATCACTGACAGTCAATGAGGCAACCAACAATATAAAACCCCTCTCTACCTCCTTAGAGCCCCGGGCAAGTGAAAACTTCTAAAACAATCAAGTAAAGTTAATACAAAATGAATACAAAATGAATACAAAAGAAGTATTTTAAGTATTAAAAGTATTTTAAAATGTATCTATGATTTTAGATCTATTACAAATAGAAAAATTGTTAGGCAGTAATATATATAAGTCTCCCTTCCCTTCCCCACCCCTTGCAAATACAAAATGTMCCCCACTTTAAAAAGTTTGGAAAAATGTATGTGTTGAGGAACAGGTTTGTGCAAGTACAGCAGGCTGACATCAGTGCTTACAATTTCTATAAAACTAAGTATTTGCAGTTACCACTATACCATATATATCTGTACCACAGAGAAAAACGGGTGTAAAGAAATCAAATCAACAGCATAAACAGGGAGGAGTCTTCAACAGCGGGCTTCCTAACAAACTAATTCCAACAGCTAAATGGCGACTTCTAACATTGGCGTTATTTTTCCCCTATCTTTGAAAGGGTGAAACATATGCAAGAAATTGCATTTTCCCCTTAAATTCTAATGATCTGAGAAGGAAAATTTGTATTTCTCCTAAAGAAAAAAAAAAAACAAAACAAAACAAAACACCCAAACAACAACAGAGCATGGAAAAGAGCTATTAAAAAAAGTGAATTCTACTACATAAAAACATTCCTTATAGGATCTTGGAGCAGTGTGTGCCTCTATATATTCCTTGCACTTTTTCTTGGCCAATTTTATGTATTTTTAAACATGCCTATACACACAAAGGTTTTGTGCATACGCACACAAGCATTCTATTTCCTGACAGCATCTCAAAGCTCAGCATCAAGATCATGCTGACAACACTGCTGATATTGATTCACAAACAAGTACATCAAAAGTTGCTGCTGATGACCCAAGAATGTTAATTTAACCACTGTTCAAACTAAGAGTGCCAAAGACTGTAGCAGGCACTTCAGTGTCAATCTACTGTGCTGCTCAGACAGTCGGGCAAAAACTCAGAGCGTATTACAGAAAAGATGACCTACAGAAAATAGTACTCTTAAAGAAATTATTAATGGTTTTGATCATGACCTTTCTGCTCAGTTGTTTTCACTGCATTTAATGTTTTAAACAGTATGAGAAGGGGAGACTGAAAGTCAATCCTTTGGCCCTTGACCTTGCACGGCATTACAACCTTCCACTCTCCTGAAAGGCTCAAGTTCAGCAAGAAGTGGTAGAAGTGCCATTCCCTCCTCATCCCAGTTTAATCACCAGCCACCTCTGAGCACTCTGACAGTGATAAGGATTTTCACACCATGGTTGAAGAGGTCCTGAACACTAGTATGCACCAGGCTCACCTTAAGCACAGCTACCGAACCAAGGGGTCCAGTGAACTTGCGCACCAGATACCTAATTTGTGGTTGAGATTGGTTAAAGTGCCAAGCTGAACAAAAAATTGACAAAAAGAAACAATTTTGCATATGTGCTGAAGCAGAAATCTAAGCATACAAGAGACTAAATGTTCCCTAGTAGATGAGGCAAAGATTTTGTCGATTTTACCCTTGTGTTCATGTGTTTCAACTCTACCCAAGACCACCTCAGGCCAGCCAGGGGTTTGTAGTTTGCACTCTTGCAGTCAGATGAGCAGACTCATCTGGTCACTCAAGCCAAATCCTACAGCTGCAGAGGCAGGTGCAGAGGAAAGAATCAAATCAAAAAGAATGAAATTGCTGAGGAAATTCTCACAGCAAAAACTAGAGAGAGGCAGAGGCTGTTCTACTAAATAAGCTTGGAATTGCCCACAGCAATGCCAAACGAATGYACTCCAGTCCTGTCTGAGAGCATACCTAGGCTTGGTTAGCATGCAAGTACAAAACTACCTGGGAATTCCTGACCTCAGGAGTTATAGACAAACACTTAGYGAACGTTAAAATATAAAAAAAAAARGCGCCAGTTCCCTTGCTAATATGATGGATGGAGAGAAATTGCACCAGAATAAATCAACCTGTATGCAGTTTTCYTACATAGAGAACTTTTGCATCTGGTAAGTAAAGCAAGCAGTCCCAAGAGGATGAATACAGTTAGACTCATAGGGCATGCTACTAAAAATACAGAACAAAACAGAAGTCTGTTCTCCACAGTCCAGCTGAGCACAGAAACACCAAATTTGTGTGCTGTTCTGCAAGGCAGTCAATACAAACATTCTCCAAAGACACTCTACAGCCTGCACACCTTAGAGTCAGTAATAACTGAGAACTAAAAGGAACACTATTTACATGATTCGCTTGACTATGTATTTACTTTTACTGTCCTATCTTCATCCTTGCAGATATTAGTATGTGAAACAATACCTTGCCAGCAAACAGAGAAACACTAGAGTTCCTTCCAAGGACATACATATTTGTGCTATTGCATGTGTGAGGTTAAAGTTCTGCACATACAAATGTGATCCTTTCATGACCACTCTTCATCATGAGCTCCTCTCATTTTAAATCATCTTCCACAGTCAGCAGTGACCAAAGCTCATTTGTCAAAGCAGATCAGCACCATCATTCTGCTCTGAAAAGTAGAAGAAAGCAGAACTAGAACGTGGACTTTTTTTTTTAACTGAGAGAGAAAATCTTTCATAACTAAAGCCAGAACAGAGTGTTTCTTCCAAACTAATCAGATATTAATAATCAGATSAGGAAGAAATCAGATCAACACTACAACAAAAACTACTTTCCAAAAGTATGGCAAGTTCATTCTTAGAATAAAACAAGATTAATGCTCTTTAATGTATTACTCTCAGGAGAGATGTTAGAACATCATTTTTATACGTTCATTTGCTCAGTCACAAGGACATGGGATCACGTGAACAGCTAGTCAGTTCAAAAATACAAGGAACATTTCTGCTACCAGCAACTTTGTTTCCCAGCAATGAYCCACATCACTTACAGAATCTATCCATGAACATAAGGAATTCCCTGCACAGGAACAGAGTCTGTTATCTTTACATTACACAGTTTCTTGTATTAGAGCAGCAATTAAACAGCAGAACTGCAGTACACATATAGTGTATATCCATTTCSCCCAGCAGGTTTTTCCCCTGTGACCGTTGTTTATCTGTTTATCCAGTCAAGGTGAGTCATACAAGTCCTGCATATGTAGAGCTAATGGGAACCGAAGCGTATAGTCTCATTAGCCATTCTTGATCCAAGTCCTCCACAATGGCATCATGAACAACTCCACTATTTCACAAATTAACATTCCAATGTAGCTGATGCTGAAATTTCACCTTAGGATTCTGCCATACTTCCTTCGACTCACTGATTTTCCAGCAATGCTCAAATCTTCATTAATGAATGAAAAGCCCATAAATAAGACTATTACTATTTCCATTTTTAAACATTTCAAAAGTTATATGAAAGAAAAATCTACTGCTTTTAAAAAAATAAAAACCATATACACACAATTTAGTAAAGGTGCACTAAAACTGACATAGCACATTTAAAATACTTCCACTTAAAGTAGCTTTTAATCTTTAATTATGACAGTAAATAAAAACAGTGCCTTCAGTTTTCAGCAGCTGTGCAGAACAAGCAGATAAGAAAGCTTTTGCACAACGCATCCGTTGGATCTTCCACAGTTAGATGTGTAAAAAGCTGGGTGTTTTGTTTTATTTTAAACCATCCTATGATCCAAGGCCTAATATTTCAGTTTTTGGCACTGGATTCCAACAAGTCTTTCGCTTCATTTATTTTTGTTGCTAAATAAGGTGATCCACCTGAAAAGAAAGGGCAAAGGAATATCATTTATATATTCATACRAAATATCAGTCTACCCTTTTTAAAGCATCCAGATATTACTAAATTTCATTAGCGCCTCCTTCCTCAAAACTCTTTTTCATAAGACTGCTTTAAAAATGTCATTGATATTAAGTAAAATAATGAGTAGGGAAACATGACAAAAAAAGCAATCAAAACTGAAGTAACTGAAGAGTAACAAGAACAATTTGTCTCAGAAGTCGTGCTGATAAAGAGAAGTCTCAAAATGATCCTTTGAAATCACTTTAAATTAGAAAAATCACTTAAATTTGCACTGCAGTGCTGTTGCAAATGTATGCAATGTCAATTACTGTGAATACTCACATAAGGCTGATGGCTCTTATTTCCATCCACCCCAAAAAAACAAGAGCCAAAGYTTTATAATTATTTTTACCCAAAGCAAATCAGACTTGCCCCATCCTTCCCCATTCTAGACACCCAGAGTTACCAGCCAGAAACTGTCACATTACAGCTATTTAAACACGCTCCACCTTCTAACTTCGATCCCCTAACATTGCCATTGCTTTATTCTCCATCTAACAATTTGATTACAATTCAGGAGTCTTTTTGTGTTTAACTCTCCCCTTGAGTATCAACCACCTGCCTACAGTCACCRAAAAAGAAGCACTACAAGCTCTGTACCAGTAGACCACCATTTACTAGAATACACTTTTTTTAAAACATAAAAAGGTTATTTCAATAATACTATTGGATAGCTTTTTCCAAGGCCTCTGCCATAATTTTTCATTCAGTGAAAGCTAGCGAGAAAAGAGATACATGGAAGAACAAACACTAAATAAATAGAGAAATGTGAAGCTTTCTTTAAAAACTTCTTTAGGACATTCCTGCAGGAATGCAGATCATTATAAAGTCATTTCACGGTCTAATAAAACAACTGGAAGAAGTAATAGAGTTCAGTTCTCTTGTTCATGTTCTGGTTTTGTTTGAACATAGTCCTAAGAGTTAAGACATCTCAGGAAAGTGAAGCAGGAAAGAGCCRCATAGAGAACTGACTACTGAAAAATATATATAGATGTATGTATTTTAAAAGAGAAAAAAACACTTTATAAGCTTTTTAGATAGGAATATTATTTACTAGGTTGAGTATTATTTGCTTTAAAGAGCAGACAAYATCAAACAATACAGTCTATAAATTGCAACAAAGAATGTATTCTAAGTAATTTTTAGCTGTGTATTGATTTTCTATATGCACAGAATGCATGATCTTGAAAGTAAATTCAAATGTGTTAGGAGTGTTTTCACTACATTTACATCCTTAAGTGCCATATTAATTTTGTTGCCCTCTAATGTGAGAAAATTTAGTCTTATGATTGCACAAGTGTTTGTTTATAATTAGGCAGGTCCAAAAGACTTTTCTCTTCCTCTGTTTCTGTAAGGAAGTATTCTTTCAAAAAATTAGAGATGAAAAAATATTAACATCCTTAAATAATAATTAAATATTMTCAGTATAATAATACTTTTAAACAGAATATTAATTCTTAACCATTAAGATTAATGCACAACCATTTAATCACCATTGTTGTGGATTCTATATATTTCATATCTCTAATAATTCTCTCTTCAAAGTTTCAATTCTTAGCTAATATACTGATTTTTTAAAAAAATCTGTAATTATTATTCTTCCTTTTATCAACTCCAACTGCTGAAATATTTTAGAACAACATTCAGTAGTTGAAAATCATTTATAAAACCACCGTTTTGTTACTAGAGCCCTGAAAGAATCAAGATATCTGTGTAAGCAAAGAGGTCTCTGGTGCCACATGCTGAAGATTATTCCAGGCCTTACTCTGCACCTAAAGACATTATACAAACATTTTCTGTGGCTATATCAATAGAGCTTCAGGGCACAAACACCTTAATTTCCCCTACTGAGAAAATAGTCCATCCTGATAGCACACAGGAGGCCTGGAAAGTCTACAATGCATCTAGCAAAGCCTACACTGTACCCAGAGGTAGCTGCATTACAGCTGTAAGCCTRGTCCCTTAAAATACATAACTTTCACTGCAGAAATCATCTTTCTAGGTCCACTCAGCATCCACGCTGAGATGCATGGTTCTAGCTAGTATGGTTCTAGCTCAGGCCTCTGGATATTGCTACACTAAAATTAAAAAAGTTCATTATCAAAATACTTTAATCTACTATGCATTCCGCTTGTGAAGAGATCTCCAATGATTGCAATATATTAAAAAGGCAGAACAGAACTTTTCCAGTTTTTGATTGTGGAGCTCATACATTACAAAAAGTGTACAAGAGTGAAGCAGTGTGACATCAAATAGAAAGGACAGCTTCAGAATTAAGTTGAGGGGTGAGGACAGCAAAGAAAAGCATCTGCTTGTTGGCAAACAACTTGGCAAGTTATTTTTTCATKTTTTCTTAAGATAGGGTGCGGACAGGGGACCCTGTAATCCTGTCAAGATGTAAAAAAACTTCCAATTCCCTCTTCTGACTTCTGAAATACAGTGCAACTCTYTGCCATCTGTTATTTGAAAGTAGAAACAGCAATGAACATATGGGCTTTCTTTCTCAACCAGCTGTAGTGTAGTTAAAGTTATAATAATAGCCTTTCTGTAAGATAAATTTACATTAAAAGCCTGACCAGTAAAGCAAGAGTGCCCAGCTTCACCGTCCTTCCAAAGATTTCAAATTTCCTTGAATTCCACCAATCGCAKAGTTACTGACTGCAGAACATCTCCCCTCAGAAAGTTAATTCCAAGCATGCAACTGCTTCATTCCAGTTCAAAACAGAAATGCTTAACATAAACGTACCAGAGAACAGGTTTTCTTACTTTCAATAAGTTTCTTAAAGTGTAAAAACCACGAGCTCTTGGACCACTCTAAGTAAAGCAGCACAGGTCTAGAAAGCACCCTTAAATATAGATTACTACTACTGTGTTTCATAAAGCCTTTGGGGGATCAGTCTTTTGTTGGTGAGAAAGAWGCAAAGAAACTAAAATCTGGTCTAAAAAATAAATGTCATGTCATATACSTGCACTGATTATGTTCATTTACACAAACAGCAAACTGATGGATCTCAWTTAAGTCTCTTCATATTCAGTTAAGAAAAAGAAGAACAACTTACCTTTATCAGGATGATTCAAAATCATGATTTTTCTATGGGCTGTTCTGATTTTGGCCTTGCCAGCAGACGGACTACAAAAAGAAATTGAAGTGCTTACCATAAATTCCATAAAATTCAGGCTATAAATTAACAATTTATAGTGGCTTCAAAATCAATTAAAACTTGGAATTTTCACCATCTTGTGGACAAAACATAAAACTGCATCTCCGAGGAAGTAACACACTAACAAAGGCACACAAGACATATGGAGAACAGTATTTTAAAAAAGCCTGCGTATTTGAAGCATAGAAATATCTTTAAGTTTTTTTCTTTAAACTCAAAACATCCACTGCTAGGTAAACAAATCAAAGAAACAACAACAACAACCTTGCACATCACTAACACCTAAACAAACACCCTAAAAGAAAAACTCTGTGGTAAATCCACCCTGAWTTCTTGTGATTTAATGTGGAAATATTCTTTTCTCTCCTAGAAAATGGGCATTTATATGACCAATGACAAAACAACAAATATTTAAAATTACCATATTGTATTCTACTGTAAATATTATTATTGCAGCTATAAATAATTCTTCTTTCCATTGGGGCCTGAAAAAACTCCATTTGTTATTTTTGCAAAGCTGTTCAATGTGTTACATTCAGGGACATGTTGATTTACAAGTGCTACATAATGTTGTTTCCTTCAATGACAGATACGTAAAACATGCACTTCAACTAAATTAAATACGTACCTTACCAGACAAATAACCACTTAGGGATGCAGTGTGTCAGCGCAATAGGTTATGGTATGCAAAAGAACAGTAATATTTAAATTTGAATGGCTTTATTTTTTTGTAATTTGTTAGCATGCAGAAATGCAGCAGTGTTTTCCACTTCAGATCACTTCTTAATCAGCAATAATTCAATTAATTAATCTTTTTGTAGGTACAATTTGAATGCTAACTGCAGTTCTTAAGTAAACAACCTGTAATTATTATTCTGTCACAGGGAATTTAGAGTATGTTGCAAAAATATTTTACAGAACTACAAAAAAAAAAAAAAAAAAAAAAAAAAAAAAAAAAAAAAAAAAAAAAAAAAAAAAAAAAAAGGCAAAAAGAATACTTCAAGGGTACAATATTCAAGAACCCTTCAAGAGAACAATACAATTCTAAAAGAAATTCTTAAGAGAGGATGAAGGGTGTTGAACTATATAGCTCCAAAACAAAATGATTCAGATGTTCTTGGATAGCTAGAGATAACAGTTATCCCTATTTTGATCTGCAAATTCCTTGTTTAGTACTGTAAGGAAAGTTGATGTATCATACTTAGAAATACCAAGCACAAAAGTCAAATATGGAAAAAATGTAGTAATGGAATATAATTCAGTTACAGGATATAAACCAGATTTGTTTTAGTTGAAATATCATTCAAATCGAACAGTCTATGATAGATTACTTATTCTGGAGGCACAATTTATCACTGAATACTCCTAGTCACTACCAAGGAAAACTCTACCGTTAATTCATAGTCACACCTCATGACCTGAGTCACACGAACACAACGCCCTTTTGATACCACAGGCTTTTCTGGTTGAAACTTTTTTTTTAAACAACATGTATTTATTTAAATTCATTTTTATGTTGACAACTAATTAAATATTTCTTCCAGACGGAGAAACAATGCATTTTATTTCAGATAACAAATGGCACAAAGTTTAGTTCGCTTTTAGCTATCATTTTTATTTATTTATTCTTTTTTTAATCAGACACTATCTAACTCCAGAAAGTTAAGCATAAGGGATCTGACGGTAGCAAACTATTATGCTTAGCTTGGTCCAGTGCTTGGAAAAYACCCATAACATTTTCACCTCTCAACTCATCTCAGACATTCCTCCTTCTCTCTTATCAGCAGTTCCTTCTACATCATATTTAATTTGTTAAAATTAATACCGAGTTTATAGCGAGATTCAGTAATCAGGTCTCCTCCATGACAACTAATGGAAGAACAATAAAATTTAAAAGTACTGAATATTTCCAATATAGTATTTGTAGTGTTCGAAGCCTTTTATACAGCTTAAAAGCAATATACATTTACCAGAAATGCTACAATCCTACCGGATGGTTATTGCTGAGTCGCATTCAAAACGTATAAAAGTCAGTACATATGAAATGCAAAAGCAATGGTTAAACGCTCACCTTGTCATGTCTTGTATTTATTATTTCTACACTGCCTGTACACACTCGGTACCCAACATAATGAAGAATGTCTCTGCCTTAAAATAAATATGGCTGGGAAGCAACATCTCACAGGACGAAAGTTACAATAATAAGATCAGTGTTGAGTCAGATCTAGTTTGTGCATCTCTAACACTATAAAACTAACTTGCTTTTTTTCCATAGCACTCTCACAGCACAGGCAGCACTGTTATAAGCGCATATCTATAATTAAATGAACACTGAGTTAAACTTGATGAATAAAGGTGTTTTTAAACACCGCAAAAACCTTCCAGTAAAGATGTTAGCCATGCTTCTATGCAACTAAAGACTCGATCCTTTAAACAGTAAAGAAGAATTACCCTCAAATGGCATTTGCAAGACTGAGCCCAAACGCACCAAGTAGCTCTACTACTCTAGATGCAGATTCAAACTATTAAAGCCAAAAATGAAAGCAGATTCTGATTTAACAGATGATGCRTTCACATCTTCTACTTCAGATGTAAAAGAGCAGCGTTCAGGTTAAGCAGAACCAATGTAAACACACTTTAATAAGCTGCAGTGTGCTACWCTGGAATATCACTGAATATGCCCTTATAAGCTGAAATGKTAATAYTTATCAGACTCAAAGGTCAAAGRAAATATGTCTGAGTAGCACTCCTATTAATTTCCTGCYTGGTGTGCAAGCATGAAATATTTCAAATTAATGTACTCTTATTTTACAATTTCTTAAAATGAATGTTACATCTGCATAGTTCCCATTACATGAGAAGTAAACATAAATAGTTTAAATTCAGAGTCAATCTGAACTAGAAAAAGGAACCTACTACTTATATCTGTCTCTCTCATATGTTCAACCTTACAACTCACTGTTTTTACAGAAAACACTAAAATGTATGCTAATGAGCTATTCCGRTACTTCAGGAAAAAGAAAAAAATTCTATTAATTCCTCAGCCTGAAAATGATTTCCTATACCTGCTCTAAATTACAGGTCTCTCTGAATATTTGTTTAGAGTATGCACTAACTCTTTAAATCCAAACAAATCAAAGAGGAAGAAAAAAAAAGTGACTTATGAAAAAAAAATTGATTTGCTTTCCTCATTTATTAATACAATCTACTGTATTGCTTATCTCAAGGGTTTTTCTTTTTCTGAGAAGAGGCCATGTCATCACACTAATTAGCATAGTATGTGCTATTTGATTATTTCCTGACACCAACTCTGTTCTCCACTGCAATATGTTACTATGCCTTCAAGCTGAACACAAGTCACATGTTTTATTAGTATTTATTGTTTGCTTTTTTGCTTAAGGAGAATATTAAAAAGGCTTATGAGCATTAAAAGCCTTAAAAAAAGTTAGGATTTTGGCTAGACTATTCCATATTCTTGCCATATGGATTTTCTACTCATCAACAAACCAGAACATATTAGTGCAACCCACCTACCTTACACCCAAAATAAGACTAGCTTCTCGCCTACTCATTTTCTGTTCAAAYCCTCCTTTGTAGTAGGATGAAAGACTCTGTGAAAAAGAAAGGAAAAATGGGAAATAATTAGTTCCACATACAAGGTGTCAGAGCCTAAATCTTAAYATATGATCCCATTCAGAGCATTATATTTTTCTGTAATTCATTTTGAAGGTATGGCAAAAGTACAAGCCAGATAGTATCAAAGGACTTTTCTTGGGTTTTAACACATATAAAAGTTGACTTAAAGATGACTCTGTTTTTACTATTGTCTACTCCTAATAAGATATATTAACAGCTACAACTATAAAATTCCTGTCTTCAGGCAAAGCAGTCCAGAATCAAAGCATGCACTGGCAGGCAGTGATACACTCTGCGCGTGTGCAGAGGGAGGCAGGAGGGCTGACCAAGAAAGAGTCTTTTGTTTAAAACAGCTTTAGTACTGCTGCAATGGAAAGCTGCAAACGCAACAATATTTTAAAATTATTTGGGAACTTAAGGAATTATGGATGTCCAGATCTTTCCATCTAAACTATAACAAAAGGATAAAAACAGATAAATATTGCATACTGATTGCATACTGAACAGTCTATGTGCTTTTTCTTTATGAGGAGTAATACCTCAAAACTAACTGCTTCACAGAATCATTTATCATGCAACCAAGAGTGACTCAGTTGTTGTATATAATTTGGRTGCATTTCCAAAAGATTTTGACCAGGTGCCTTAAGTCAAATTCTTCATCAGAAATCCAGAAAAGACAAGGCAGAGATGGCTTAGAAGACAACGCCTTCATAGCTGCAAACAACTGGTTAGAACAAAGACAGCAGTAAATAGACAACTGTCGCCATGAAAGAAAGTCAATAAAGAATTCCCGAGGGGGGTCTGTTTCAATGCCATATTCAATAGCTGAAAGGAAGGGGCTCACATTTGTAAAAGGAATTCAACATAAATAAATAAATAAAAAAGGCAACACAATGAGAAACAGGATATGTAGACTCAGCTTAAAAATCATCTCTATGTATGCAAGCTTTTACTACACAGGAAAAGGGTCCTCGAATTTTAACAAACAATKCTATGCACACTTCAGCTCAATGCACAGCATTTGTCAAGAAAGCCCATAAACATATGAAGATACAACTGTCTGTCAAAGAAGGGAAACGAAAACCACTCTGAGCAAACAGTCTGCCCTTCTTCAGATAATGTTCATAGATCTCCTCCGTCTCTACTTTAAAAAGAAAGATTTGGATTCAAAAATAAATAAATGAGAGAGAGAGAGAGAGAGAAACATAACAAAGACTACATGACTACATGAAGGAATAAGATAGCTTTCAGTTGAGGCACCAAACAAATTAGGATATTCAGCCTGTAAAAAGTGAAAGAGCAAAGGTATGATAGAATTCTAAAGCCAAAAAAAATAYACAGGGAATGAAGAAGATTAAGAGCAAAAGTTCATTCAACCATTTACATAATAAAAGAACAAGGGGCATCAGGTGAAAGAAGCAGATTGGAAACAAAAGGGAGGCACTTTTCCACAGTGCTTAGTTAAACCTGGAACTCCCTGCCAGTGGATGTTTTGGATGGCTGAAGTTRCATGGGTTTAAAGAGTGATTAAACAAGTTTTACAAAAACAAAACAAACAAAACACAAACAAACAAAAAAGTTAGCAGAGCTACAATCTTTATTTGCAGCAAAACACTGGAAAGTAGTAAAAGACACAGGAAATCCTAGCTTAGGTTTGCCCTCATGCCCTTGCCTAGATGTCCATTACTGAAAATGACTAGAAATAGGACTTTTTTTGCTTTTATTTTTGTTTTTTAACTCRTTAGCATGTGAGACTTCAGCCATTCTTTTGGAAGAAAAAAAAGCAGGAAAAGAAAATTAAAAAGAACAAGATGGATATTAGAGCAATTAATTATCACAATTTAATTGTCATTAAAAGGCAAGGGGTTGAAAGTATGTTTGTCAACCCATAAATCCATTTTTAAATGAAAAAAATATCACTGAACCACTACTGACTGTTAGCTATGATCTCCTCAATGCAAATGCTTCTGTAAGAAGAMTTAGGGACTAGCCTGCTGCCACACAAACAATTCTCTAAGCTGCACGAGCCCCAGAGGCAGCAGATGTAGTTGTGAGACAGGCTGCCTTTGGGAACCAGCACGCAGAAACATCACTCGACAAGACTGAAGTTCCTTCCTCCATGCAAAATTTATCAGCTGGGGAAAAATAAGCTTCCTTTGTTGCTATCAAAGGGAAGTCTGGCTTGAGAACTGAGGGTTTTTTTATAAAAAATGTTCCTTTTACCCTCAAGTAAAAATGTGCCCAGCCCTTAATGAAACATTTTCTCCCACCAGCTACTAAATACATCCATTCACATCCAATAAGAATTCTGCCTTACGTTTACATAATCTCTTAGCTAACTTCAAAAGCATTAAAACCTTTTTAAATGCTCTGGTTATGATATCTAAGATGACCTTTAATTAAGACTGGGAGCAACAGTGACCCAAAAGTACTGTTCAGAAATATTTCACCTGCTACCAACACACAATCTCCAGAGCTAATGTAGCCAYGAAATCACATACAGCCCTGGGATTTCCAGGTGTGGTGCTGTGATTTGAATCTTTTTTTTTTCTTATTCATCTCCCCTGCCACCATCCATCAAAACTGAAGCAACTGCAGACAGGCCATGCCTGCAGCAAGAAACCTGCCRAAGAACCATTGCTATAGAGTAACACAGAGCAAGTCTGTCCTAGTGCACAGAAACATTATAGGACGGACTATGTAACACTTGGGGAACATACTTGGTCTTCTCTAGTCCTTCAAGTGATGATCCTGATGACCTATTAATCATTGGGTAAGGACTTTGAGAGGCAAAGCTGCAGAGAAATTCAACAAAGACATCTAACAATGAAGTGGTGGGGAGAGAAACAGAAACATAATTTAGTGCCTTGTGAAACATTTTCCAAAACTGTCCTACATCCCAAAAATGGGAGGCTGAAGAGTAAGAGGAGGACATTGGTTCACAGTTCATGTGGAGAAGAGCAATATTTTAATCATCTCTAACATTGCTCCTCTCTAATCATGGCAGTCTTCATCTGAATTACTGACCACACTAGCTCATTTAAAATCAGAGACTAGGGAGGGATAGCTGTAGGGTTAAATTCAGAAATACTTCATGTTTTTAAAGTGCACGTCCCTGACATTGTTATAACCTCAAGAAACCTCAACTCAGCTTCCAAGAGGAATGAAAAAAAGAAATCCYGTGGTCTATGCCTTTTGGCACAAAATCAAATCTGAAGCAGAGCCTTCAGAAACATCARGTTGAATTGGTCATCAAGGAAAAGCACTTTCTTCTCAGAACTGAAGCATATGGCAAGAATAATCAATTCCTTAAATTATGATCTTGCTCCTAAATGGAATATAAAGCAAAAAGAAATTAGACTTAAAAGCTACTTTTCCCTTTGGTTGGCAGAAGGAGAAGAAACATCAAGTCATACTTTTTCGGATATGTCTTTTGAAATTTCTAGCCCCAAACAGAACAACTTTTGCATGCTGTTCATATTAAGTCAAAATTATTTCTTATGTTTTTAATTGTAAGTAATGGCAGATGCAAAACACAACAATACTTGCTATTCTCCTGCTAAGAGAACTCTTCAATGCTAAGAGAACTCTTCTCTCCACCACTTTATTACTGATTAAACCTGACTATCACAAACAACTTCTATACAGGGGAAAAAAAAAAAAAAAAAAAAAAAAAAAAAATCATCGAGAAGCACTCGCCAGTTCTTCACACTTGGGGGTGCCCATTTTGATTTCCTTTTGCGTGTTGTTACTGGTTAGCAATTGATATAAGTCAATTCTGCTTCCTGAATAAATCCTATTGAAAAGTGTGGAGGGGGTACAGAAGAGGAGGCGGGAAAGACATGAATTGAATTTGCTTTGTGAACACGTATTCTCTCCCACAAATTCTCACAAACGACAGGCAGCTAAGAAAATCTGATTCATTAGCACTGTGACGTCTCCAAGATATTTTCCTGCTCTGCACAGGGTAAATGTGATTGCTGTTCCCCTGCCAGATCAGAGAGATGCAAAATGCCAGACATTACATCAGAGTACATGAAGTAGTGTCTTCTCTTTCCTTCAAGACACTGCATGCTGCTTTATCAACAGTACAGCCCTCCACTAAAAAGGTGACCAAAATTGGAAAAAAGGAATTAAAAAACAAAAACAAAACCACACTATATTAACAAACTACTAAGAAGATGTGTCATAATATATCAACTAATTTGCTAAACTTGGCTTTCACTTCWTTAGCTTTACTCAGGAAAATTTCAGACTGCAAATTATCTTATTCTTTAATGCCTTATTTTCAGTGAATGACAAGACATCACTGCAATCTTTGTGTCTGATTCTGGATTCTATGAGCCTGAGCAGAATCAGATCCATCATGTAAAGGCAGTGTAAAAGGTAAAGTACTTCAGAATCCCTAATGAAGCGCTATAGAAGAAACCCTTTCCACCTGGAATGCAGAACTTTCTGGATTGTGAAATTTATGGATTTTAAAGGTTCATTTTCCCTTGAATTGCTATTTTTATAGCTCAATCTTCAATATCATAGCTCCAGCAAGGAAAGGTAAGGTCACTGAAATACTTGCTATTCCCAC